>SJYQ01006250.1:12580-99997 GCA_006410935.1 Redunca redunca | reverse complement strand
CCCTCCCCTCAGCCCCAGCCCCGCCCCTCCCAGGTCCTGCTCCCAATCCCCCCTCCCCGCGCTTGGTGAACCCCGCGAGCCATTGCCAGGCGACCACTCTCCCTGAGGCAAGGCCGGTCACGCAATGTTGTCTCCCCTGCTGCTCCTCACAGGGCTGGGCCGGCTGGCCTCCGCGGGCCGTGGTAAGTGAGGACCCTGCCGGATAAGAGGGGGGCCCACCGTCACAGTGTTCCTCGGCGCGGGGATGGAGGGGGTCGCTCTCCTGGGCCCCAGAAGCCCAGGTCGGGCTGAGGGAGCCCGGGTTTGGTTGGAGTCCCGCCCAGTTTCAGGGTTCTGACAGGCCCGCTGGTCGGAGGGCTCAGAGCAGGACTGGGATAGTTGATGGGGACACAGGTCTTCCAGCGAGATGGGGTGGCGGTGGGGGTAGGGAGAGGATCCTGGATGGAGTCCTGGGGACCTCTTCTTAAAACTCTACACAGTATGATTTTTGGGGAGTGTGTGTGTGTGTCTGTGTGTGTGCGCGCGCCCACTGGGGCTTGGAAGATCCACAAGCGATGTGATAGGAAAGGACAAGTAAGCATGAACGCCGCCTGGGCGGGGGGATGCTCACTCCGCTGTTCCTTACTGCAGACTCAGACATCACTCCTACAAGTTACAGTGCCACAGAAGACTGGGACAGATATTGACAGCGGAATTTCAAAACTGCATGTAATTAAGAAATAACTTTAATTTTTTTTTTTAACTGGAGTGCAAGACTCAAATCAATGCATGCATATCCCTTATTGAAATTTTGGGTTCTAATGACAGTGTTATTGTTTTCATTTCTCAAGTTATAGATGAACATTATGAAACAGACTCACAGGGAAAAGATGGCTTGAGTTTTTGTCACACAAAAAGGCATCTACGGTCTACCAGATTGTTTTCTATAAAAGATGTACATTTAAAAATGTCTTCTATGTAAGAGAAGCCATACCAATATTTATGTTGTAGCATGATTTTAAAATGAAAATACATAAAGAATATCTTCATGCCTATATTTAGACACATGTGCATATATAAATCTTTGTAATGTTATTTTTTATTTGATTAACATAGTAAAACATGTGCATTATGTACATTGTAAAATGAAATGTAGACAGTACAGAGACTTCTTAAGAAGGTGAATGGCCGCGTCACTTTCTAAAGTAAATTTGAAGGAGACTGAAGGTTTCAAGCCATGCATACACACATGCACGCATATTTTTAATGAGCATGTATGAGAGTTGTAATTGACTTTATCTCATATGGGAAAAGTTAAGATTATTTTTATGATAATATAGCTGACATTATTTTCCCTAACTGTTGGATGTCTTATGTGTAACATAGTGTAACACATTTTAGACATGTAGATAGTTTCATGGGCTTCCTTGGTGGCTAGACAGTAAGGAATCTGCCTCCAATACTGGAGACCTGGGTTTGATCCCTAGGTTAGGAAGATCCCCTAGAGGAGGGCATGGCAACCACTCCAGTATTCGTGCCTGGAAAATTCCTATGGACAGAGGTGTCTGGCAGGCTAGAGTCCAGGGGATCGCAAAGACTTGGACACAACTGAGCAATTAAGCATAGCAGATAGTTTCATAAACCTTCTTGAATAGTCATCTTGGTAGGATCAACAGGCGAGCCACTGTAAAAAAAAATTGATAAATATTGAAAAGGTCTACCAGAAAAGTTGCATTGTGTCTGACTCCCATTCACAAAAATAGCAATGCCTATCTTCCTGAGGCCTCTCTACGTCTCCTCTTCAGGCTTCTCTTCTGTTCTTGTGAACATCCTAAATGAATGCTTCACTTCGAACAGGTATTTTTTGGTTAAGCCTTAACAAGAGATGCCTTTCTGCATGCTGACTTGGAATCATTTTGTTAGTTGTCAGTTTTTTTCTGGTTTTGACTTCTGTTTTAATAAGAGTTAGCAACTTTCGATAGGACACTTTGTTTTCAAGAAGAAAGAAATATTGATGTAAAGAAGCACAGGGATTGGATAAAAATCCAACAATTAGAATCCTAGTAGCAAGCTCTGATGGAGAAGGCAATGGCAACCCACTCCAGTACTCTTGCCTGGAAAATCTGCAGTCCATGGGATCGCAAAGAGTCGGACACAACTGAGCGACTTCACTTTCACTTTTCACTTTCATGCATTGAAGGCAATGGCAACCCACTCCAGTATTCTTGCCTGGAGAATCCCAGGGATGGGGGAGCCTGGTGGGCTGCCGTCTCTGGGGTTGCACAGAGTCGGACATGACTGAAGCGACTTAGCAGCAGCAGCAGCAGCAAGCTTTGAGAGGAACATCTGCAATTGTCAAGTGAAAAATTATGTTAGACACTGGGGCAGGTTTTATAGACTGAATGGTCTACTTTAAAAAAATTATTTTAATTGGAGGCTAATTACCTTACAATATTGTATTGGTTTTGCCATACATCAACTTCTGACTGGTTCACTTTGTGGCACCAAGAAACACCAGCAATTGTGTATTCATAAAGGCTATTACAGCCCCCGCCCAATGAATAGCTGGAGATGCTGAAATGTTTAAGAGAGTATAACAAATGTACACTGGGAAATGCTAACAAAGAAGACATGAGGACCCATGATAATAGCAGGAAAAAGACAGCATTTGGTACACACACAAGCACACAGACACACATACCCAACATGAGAAAGCATCATTACTTTAAAATATTCAGTTCACATGAAACAGATAAAAATTCCAATTTGTATGAATTTAATAAAACATCTACTTTAAAATATTCAGTTCACATGAAACAGATAAAAATTCCAATTTGTATGAATTTAATAAAACATCCTCAGCATATATAACATGAAAACCTATAGCATGACAAGGAGAAATTTTCAAATCATTTCCATAGAGAGATATGTAAATGATTATCTCAAATGTTGATTGGCCAATCATAAAATTTTTAAGAAACATTTGAACAACAAAAATAAGCATTCTGTCAATGAATAAATTGAACCAAATGAAGCTTATGTATTGTTTTTCTCTTTCTGCTCTTTGTTTTGACTCACTCAATTCTATGGACGTCATGTAGGAGGTTTTTATTTAATGATACAACCTATATTGCAGCAAGAGAAAGAAATCAAGCAAATATCAAGAATCCGTGAAGCATCACCAATGAGCTAGTTCCACATGAACCCAATCTCTCTGCTCTGGGAATATGTTGAGTTTCTGGCTAAAAATCACAAGATTTATAGGAGGAATCTTGGCTTTGGGAGAACTCCTTACAAAGTTTTCAGTGAAGTTTTAAGAAGCCGAGCCAGCCTTATTAAACTAGTTGGGGAAAAACAACAGAACTAATCTTGACCAGGGGAGTTTTGACAAGGAAAATAAGGGGCTTCCCAGGTGGCTCAGTGGTAATCACCTGCCAACTCAGGAGACAGAGGAGACACTGGTTTGATCCCTGGGTCAGGAAGGCCCTCTGGAGGAGGAAATGGCAACCCACTCCAATATTGTTGCCCGGATAATCCCATGGACGGAAGAATCTTGTGGGCTACAGTCCTCGGGGTTACAAAGTCAGACACAGCTGAGCATGCATGCACACGTAATAAATGAAAAAGTAAAAATAAACGAAAAGCATATAGTGATCGTACAGAGCTCATTATTTGGGAACAACACAGGTTTAAACTTAACAAAAAAACTGAAAAATGTACTTGGAAATTGAATAATGTACATGGTTCATTGGCTGAAGGAGAAATCATAAATCAGTGGATGCTAAATAATTAAACAAGGAACTAGAATGAAGAAATTACATAGAAAAATTTGAATTGCACTCTGAAAATGGTATAGGAGCATAATTTATAGTCGCAAATATTTGATACTAAAAAAGGTTTGAAATTTAAAAATTAAAAAAATAATTATAACCTTAAAATTCTTAATGATCCTGCTTAAGAAGTAGAATTAATGAAAGAGAAATTAAGTTGAAGCAGCCTGGCTTCCCATTGTCAAAAGTTGATTTCTGAGAAGAATGTAAAAAAACAGAACATTTGGTGAGATAGACTAAGGAAAAGGAAAAGAAGGAAGAGATGTACTTTTAGGGTTTTGAAATATCTAATCATTACTTTCTCTCTGAATACTTTGCTATAGGTTACCTATTCCATCAAAATTGGCAGGAAAACACACTCTCCATTTTGAAAAATAGTAAGTGGCCATTCTTTTCATAGAGTTGCTTTTAGTTTCTTAATGACTGAGCCTACATTTAGAGCCTAAATGTTGAAGAGCATGAGGATTATATGTAATATGTTAAGTCTTGGTGATTCATGTCAGATTTTCCAGTCTTTATCTTGAGATTTTCAGTCTAATATTCATACTCAACTGTAATTTAATGATGTAAATGTTAAAGAATATCAGATCCATCAAAATCATTTTATGTAGCTCCTTAAAATATATCTACAACTGCAGTTATTCAGGGACTAGTTTTATCTGCCTATAATTCAGTTTGTTTCATGTCATTTAACAGAATTTTATGACTTTAAGCATTTTACTTGGTATTACACTCTTGTTTGATCTCGTTTTGCTATAGTATATATTTTTATGTCTCTGGATTTCTATTTTCACTCTGAGGAAACCAATATGAATAACCTATGTTTATCATTCTATGGTTTTCTATTCTAAATTGCATCCTTACCTGAAATAAAACATTAGAAACCTACCCCAAAAAAGGGTTTCTTTTCACAAAAGGAAATTGTGTTCTGCAAGTGTCTTATTTAATAACAGCATTTATTTTCTTATTATATGTATATATTTTTACTCATTTTTAATAGATGAAATCTCATAGTATGTACCATTGATAGGAAATGAGTTTATTTCCAGGAATTGTCACTATAAACTCTGACAATATATATCCTTATCTCTGTATTCTTATATAATAGAGATTTTGTTTCATAGACTTGATATCAATAAATGGGCTTCTGGATCAAGAAGGATGGCTGTTGATAATAGTAGCAGTATTAGTAGTAATAATAATAATGACAACAGTAACATTAAGTGACATTTATTGAGCAGGTACCATTTCCCAGAAGTATTTCTAGGCACCTAATTTGTACCTAGTAACCAGTTAATTTTCACAACCACCTCTAACGTAGGCCTTCTTTATTACCAACATTTTATAGCATGTAAAGATTTTGAGAGATATTGGGAGTTACTTTCTAAAAAGACACTAGCACTTTAGATTTTCAAAAGCATACATGAAGATATGCTAAGATAGTGTATCTTATCTTAAGGTCAGGTTGTATTTCCCTAAATGATTTTTCCGAATATTGATTGACTGTGTTTTCCTGTATCTGGTTTGGCTGTTCACCTACTTTTCTTAATACTCCTTATTATCATTTTAATATACTTTATTTTTTAGAGCAGTTTTCAGCTCCTGAGTGAGAAGGCAGAGATGTCCATATATCCTCAGCCCCAGCACAAGTATCGCTTCCTCTATTATCAACATTCCCCACCAGAGTTATATATTTGCTGTAATTGAAGATCCTACATTGACAAATCATTCATTATCACCCAGAGTCCATAGTTTATATCATGCTGTTTTTTATATTGGTGTTTCTTTTCTATGAATGAATAAAAATTAAAAAGGAAACTTCTGAGGATAATATAAACAATCAAGCTCTTGCCATGAATGATGCTCATATAAGCATTTTTCCTGCATGTTAAAGAAAGTGTATATGGCCACAGTAGGGAGATCTTTTATTCCCATGCACAGACCTCTTCAGCACTCTCAATCCTCAGTGCTAATTGCAATTATGATATTGACACATATTCTTCTGCCGCATTTTAAACGTCTTTCATCCATATGTCTAAAGATCAATAAAAATCATGTTCTGATGACTTGTTTAAATGGCACAGTATTGCATAGTCCCTTAACAGTTCTTTATGGTTCAGAAAGAGCTTCCCAGGTGGTGCTAGTAGTAAAGAATCCACATGCCAATGCAGGAGACATAAGAGAAGTAGGTTCGATCCCTGGGTTGGGAAGATCCCCTGGAGGAAGGCATGACAACCCACGCCAGTGTTCTTGCCTGGAGAGTCCCATGGACAAAGCTGCCTGGCAGGCTACAGTCCCATAGGGTTCCAGAGTCGTACACGACCGAAATGATTTAACATACATGCACTCATGGTTCAGAAGGCTAAGAAAAGGTGCTCCTTAATATGATGAAGCTTGAAAGTGACACCAACTATTTTATCTTTCCCTGTATCTTCACTCTTTGCCATATAACTTTGATTTCCTCTCATCAAGAAGTGCAGTGTGTATAACTCAAAGTCCACCTCACACTCAGTCTTGTGGGTCTGAGTTTATCTACACAAGGCCAATATCATGGGTGTGAAGAGCCCAAGGTTAGAAGGGCCTTGCTTGGATTCATGCTCTACTGATGCTGTCCTGAGGTTCTTAATACTTTTGAATGGGAGACCTCACATTTTCATTTTACCTTAATGCCTGGCAAATTACTAGCCAAGTTTGGGGCTATGCCACTTATTTTGGGCAAAGTGATGTTGACTGGCTTGATGTCAACAGAGGCTTAAAAGAGCTCTCCTGCTTTTCTGCTTTCCATCTTGTTTGCCTGTCATCCCCATGAGAATATATATGCTTGAGCTTAGCTTGCTGGAAGATTAAAGACATATGGATCACAGCCACAGTGCTTTATTTATCCTTTCATCAGCCAATATTCAGCTGAATCCTATACCACTGAGCAAGCCTGGCCACAGTTAGCAGAGTTGTCATGGCTACTGGCACATAAAAGTGTGAGCAATAGATACATAACTGTATTATTTTATGTGGTTTCGGTTTTGTGGTTTTTTTGTCATCCTTTACGGCAGAAAGTGAAGAACTAAAGAGCCTCTTAATGACAGTGAAAAAGGAGAGTGAAAAAGTTGGCTTAAAGCTCAACATTTAGAAAACTAAGATTGAACTGAACTGAACTGTCATGCAACATTTTGCCTAATTTCACTTGTTGAGATTTATTCATATTGATGTGTGCAATAGAAGTTTTTTTTTTTAAAAAAGAAAATGTAGTCATCAAATTTATTTATCTCATAAATGATTTATCCTCCCTTATTTACAGCAAGAACAGCTCTCTTGTGGACATCCCTGGCAACGACTTCCCAGGTCCCAGTGAAACTGATGGATTATGATTATAAATAAGAAAATTCTCAACTGCTATATACTAGCAGTTTTTTTCTTCAAAACACTTATAACCAATTTTTACTCATGACGATAATTTAAAAGCATTTCTGTTTTGTACATTCTCAACAAAATGATTATCTTCACTCATTTTTGTTAATTAGTGGATAACTAATGCTATTTTATTGTTGTTTTAATATGCACTTCTCAGGTTATTAATAACACATAGCATCTTTCCCAGTGTTTGCTGACCATTCTCATTAACTGGCTTATGCTAAGCTGTTTGGGGGTGAGATTGGTTTTCATTCATTTTATTTATTTATTTTCTATGTCTTTCTCTTTTTCTGTTTCTTGTTCCATGATCAATCTGTGGGAAATTTTGTTTTCTGTAGATATTAACACTTTATCGCTTCTATATGCCACATAGACTACTGATTGTTTTCTTCCTTTGTTTTTGGGATTCATTGCTATATAACAAAATTTTCAGGTAATCATTTTGTTCATATTTTGTCTCATTCTCACCTTCCTCTTTTGTGTCTCTCAGATCCTGAAGTGATAGCATGCTGCTGCTGCTGCTGCTAAGTCGCTTCAGTCGTGTCTGACTCTGTGCGACCCCATAGATGGCAGCCCACCAGGCTCCCCCGTCCCTGGGATTCTCCAGGCAAGAACACTGGAGTGGGTTGCCATTTCCTCCTCCAATGCATGAAAATGAAAAGTGAAAGTGAAGTCGCTCAGTCGTGTTTGACTCTTAGCGACCCGATGGACTGCAGCCCACCAGGCTCCTCTGCCCATGGGATTTTCCAGGCAAGAGTACTGGAGTGGGGTGCCATTGCCTTCTCCAGTGATAGCATAACATCCTATAATATTATTTATAATTCTTTTTCCATTTAAGATATAAATACACTGCTTTTGGTTTCTTCAACAACAGCATTGTGTAAGGCGAGTGCAGAGAAAAAGAAAGTGAGTCAGGCAGTCAGGCAAGAAAGGAGAAATTTATTAGAGGGAAAAGAGAGGGTGAATGGTTCTTAAGGAGAACCAGTGTCCTCCCTTTCTGACAGAGTCCTTCTTATACCTCACCAATGAAAAATTCTCTGAAGGGATGGTCATGCAGCCGGAGTTCTGGAATCTGGTGGTCTTGCATCTCTGAGATGATAGGCACCAATGAGATAACCGGATGCCATTTGGGCAATTTGGTCAGTCTCACAGATCACTGTGATTTTATTATTTGTTTGTGAGGTTGACATAAGGAGCCATCTTATCAATGAGACCCCATGTGGGCCCTATCACATTGCATTGTCCAGCTTTTCTCAAAGCTTCTGTTTTACTTTTTTCTTTTTATTGCAGCTTTATGCTGACTCAGGCATTGTTTAGTTAGAATAGTTTCAGATGATTTTCTTCAGATGAGATGTGCAGATGGCCAAATCGCCTATCTGCAGATGTCTTCTGTTCTCATAATTGAATAGCATTTTATCCATGTGTAGAATTTGTGTCATATTTCTTTTATATAATTTTTTGCAATTTGATGCATTCCATATTAATTTTTTTCATGTGTGAGTGAGTGCAAGTTTGTGTGTGTGTATGACAATAATACCCCTTGATGTAGCCCAAGTGCCTTAATTTTTTCATTTTAATTTCAGCCCCTACACATTTTTTTCTTCTGTGGGGAATCTATGTTTTCATCCTGAGTCTTACTTCTCTGTGCTCCATATCATAATTTACTCTATAAATTTGATCAAATATTTATTTTTGATGTGCATTTTACCAGGTATTTCCCTCTTTATTGAGGTGTGTGTGTGTGTGTGTGTGTGTGTGTGTGCTCACTTGTGTCTGACTCTTTGCACCCCATGGACTATATAGCCCTCCAAGCTGTCCATGGGATTTCCCAGGCAAGAATACTGGAGTGGGTTGCCATGTCCTTGTGTAGGAGATCTTCCCAAACCAGGGACTAAACCTGCATCTATTGTGTCTCCTGCATTGGAAGGCGGATTCTTTATCCTCCCCTTTATTGGCTAGACCTATAATTCTTTTTCCAGTAAGCAGATTCTTTTAGATACACTTATTGGGTTATTGAATATTAACTGCCATGTGTTTCAGTTTCAGGGTATCATTTTTTTCCCTTGGGATGATCTCCCTTGAAAACTTATTAATTTTTCTTCAAATTAAGATTTTTTTCCATTAGTGCTACTTCATTAGAAACTAAAATTTAAATTTTGCATTATTTTTTGTTGTTTATTTTTATTTCATTGGGTGTTTTTCTTTCAGTGCTCATTTGTATTTTCCTTATGTCACTGATTAAGGCAGACTGGTGTGTTGTTTCATAAAGAAGTGAAAAATATGTTTTTGAAAAAGAGCTCAGGGTGAATAAACTTACAAACTAACTTTTTATCCTGTTAATAATTCTTGTCAAATATTTGTTAAGCTTTTGCCTCTAATTTCTTTCTTCTGGGAAGTACCTCAGGTTCCCACTTCCACCACCTCCATTTGAACACAGTTATTAAAATTTAGCTCCACTGTTGTTCCAAAATTCATGTTCTAGATGCTTGCATCTAAACCAGCATTTTAGAGTTTTTGTGTGGAACATAAACTGACAAATATCAATTTTTCTCTTGAGAAGCTCTCTAGTTTTGTTATTTGAATTAAAGAAAAGGAAAAGTTTTCAAGAAAGAAAAGAAACAAATTGTTGTAGGATATTGAATATAGTTCCCTGTGCTATACAGTAGGTCCTTTGTGTTTGTCTGTTTTATGATAGGAGGTATCTGTCTATCCCAAACTCCTAACGTATCCCTCTCTCCCATTCTGTGAGTTTGTTTCTGTTTTGTAAATGAGTTCCTTTCTATCACATTTTTAGATTCCACATAAAAGTAATATTATAGAATACTTGTCTTTCTCTGTCCCACTTAATTTGCTTGTATATATATTTTTTCAGATTCTTTTATTGATAAGTTCAGTCAGTTCAGTCACTCAGTCATGTCTGACTCTTTGTGACCCCATGAGCCAGGCCTCCCTGTTCATCACCAACTCCCGGAGTTTACTCAAACTCACGTCCATCGAGTCAGTGATGCCATCCAGCCATCTCATCCTCTGTTGTCCCCTTCTCTTCCTTCCCCCAATTCCACCCAGCATCAGAGTCTTTTCCAATGAGTCAACTCTTTGCATGAGGTGGCCAGAGTACTGGAGTTTCAGCTTTAGCATCATTTCTTCCAATGAACACCCAGGACTGATCCCCTTTAGGATGGACTGGTTGGATCTCCATGGAGTCCAAGGGACTCTCAAAGGTCTTCTCCAACACCACAGTTCAAAAGCATCAATTCTTCAGCGCTCAGCCTTCTTCACAGTCCAACTCTCACATCCATACATGACCACTGGAAAAACCATAGCCTTGACTAGATGGACCTTTGTTGGCAAAATAATGTCTCTGCTTTTCAATATGCTTTCTAGGTTTGTCATAACTTTTCTTCCAAGGAGTAAGTGTCTTTTAATTTCATGGTACATATATACTGATATATAGGAGAAGGCAATGGCACCCCACTCCAGTACTCTTGCCTGGAAAATCCCAGGGACAGAGGAGCCTGGTGGGCTGCAGTCCATGGGGTCGCGAAGAGTCAAACATGACTGAGCGACTTCACTTTCACTTTTCACTTTCATGCATTGGAGAAGGAAATGGCAACCCACTCCAATGTTCTTGACTGGAGAATCCTAGGGATGGGGGAGCCTGGTGGGCTGCCATCTGTGGGGATGCACAGAGTTGGACATGACTGAAGCGACTCAACAGCAGCAGCAGCACTGATATATAAAGATATATACAGTATATATCATTTCTATATATATGTATGTGTGTGTATGTGTTTGTGCCTGTGTGCATATATATATATGAATCACTTTTCCATGAAACTTATGGAACATACAAATCAACTATACATCACTAAACAATTTTTTAGAAAATGAACGAGAGAAAGTAAAGGAGCTATGAAAAGGAAGGTTTTGGTGAAAAAAGCACTCTATTAACACTATAGTTTGTGTCTGTTCTGGCCTTAAGAGGCTTCCTGATGTTTGGAATTCTTGCAAAATCTATGATTCTTGGACACTTTAGTCAGTAGAAATTGGTAAGTGGCCAGACAAGGAATTCAGGCAAGGCTTTGTTGAGACTGGCACTGCAGCAGGAGGGGGTGAAAACAAGTAACAGGTTCCCTTGCTCACTCTCTGAAGAGGGTGGGCTGGTTCCTTAAGTGGGGTGAAAGTAGGGGTGATTGGTGGGTCCAAGCCCACTCTGCTCACCACACAACAGGCCCATGAATCTGAGAAATGAGGAGTTGAGGCAAAGAAGAGACTTTATTCAGGGACCCAGCTGATCGAGAAGATGGCAGGCTAGCACCTCAAAATAACTGTCTTATTGAGGTCTGGATGCCAGATTCTTTATAGATCAGAGATGAGGGGAGAGGAGGAAGTAAAGTAAAAAGGCCATTAATCTTGCAAACAACTCTTAGAATGCCAAGCCTCTGGCAAAGGATGTGTTAATTCTTCCTTCCTGCCATCTGCATCACCTGGTTCTGAACAAAGACACTTAAGGTTAACAGTCAGGCAGAGGGGTGGGATTCTCTGAGGCAGGCCATTCTGTATGATTATAGTAACAAAAGCAATGAAAAGCAAGTCAAAGAAACAGTTCCAAGATGAAGTCAGAACTGGCTTCTCTGCAACAGTCTGCAGGTTCCCTTGGTGGTGGTGTGTACAGCATGCACCGTTTTTTCTCCTGGCACCTCAGAAGTCACGTTGTGGCCTTTTTGTGTCTTACTGTTCATACTGGCCCAGACTGCTCATGCAGTCAGTTACTTTTAGTCTTTTATAGTTCCTCTGTCACCGATTACTTGAGGAGACATTTGTCCAGGTCAAGCATTTCAGTAAAGAGTTCAGGTTCAAACCTATCTCATGTCTACCATAAATATGATGTTAGACCGTTCCAAGATAATCACCATCCATCTTATGAGAAGATTATAGCTCCATACCCTGTTTATATCATGTTTGTCTACAGAAATAACTTATGATATTTGAGCCAAAGACTAGAATCCTGCTTCTAAGCAAAGGCTTTAAGATCTATTGTGTTTCTGCAATTTTTCTCCTTTAGCTACATGAGAAACAGTTTCCATGGAGGGACCATACCGTTTCCGAGGTTCCAGAATGAAGGCAATGTGGAGCTGAACCTGCAGTAAACTTGTAAACAGTCCTTGTAAAGAATTTTAAGACACTGGGAATTTAGAGGTCGTTTTTAGCACAGGATAACTTCATGAAGTAAGATCATGGCATCCGGTCCCATCACTTCACAACAAATAGATGCGGAAACAGTGGCTGACTTTATTTTTCTGGGCTCCAAAATTACTGCAGATGGTGATTGCAGCCATGAAATTAAAAGATACTTACTCCTTGGAAGGAAAGTTATGACCAACCTAGACAGAATATTCAAAAGCAGAGACATTACTTTGCCAACAAAGATCCGTCTAGTAAAGGCTATGGTTTTTCCAGTAGTCATGTATGGATGTGAGAGTTGAACTATTAAGAAAGCTGAGCGCTGAAGAATTGATGCTTTTGAACTGTGGTGTTGGAGGAGACTCTTGAGAGTCCCTTGGACTGCAAGAAGATCCAACCAGTCCATTTGAAAGGAGATCAGTCCTGGGTGTTTATTGAAAAGACTGATGTTGAAACTGAAACGCCAATACTTTGGCCACCTGATGTGAAGAGCTGACTCATTGGAGAAGTCCCTGATGCTGGGAAAGATTGAGGGCAGGAGGAGAAGGGGACAACAGAGGATGAGATGGCTGGATGGCATCACCGACTCAATGGACATGGGTTTGGATGGACTCTAGGAGTTGATGATGGACAGGAAGCCTGGTGTGCTGTGGTTCATGGGGTTGCAGAGAGTCAAACATGACTGAGTGACTGAACTGAACTGTACTGAACTTCATGGAAACAAGCTAATGAAATAAGCATGAATTTTTTGTTATTTATCAACCCATGTCTACTTATTAGCAAATTATAACAAAAAGGATTTATGCCATGAGATGTATTGATGGTTGAACCTATATTAAAAAATTTGCTGTGGGAATCTGGAAGTTCTGGATTTTATTAGACATCAATCTGTGTCATTACAGTGCCCACACCTATATCTGGTCATTCTGCTCTTGTTTTCACTTATATACATAATATGCTATCAGAAAGAAATGTAGACAATGGGGAAAATGAACCCATTTAATTTTTGTATGTTTAAGCTTATAAAGTAGAAGCTTAAGTTGTTTAATTTCATGACTCTGGAAGTTGCTTTTATTAATGCTGTTGTTAAAACAAAGTGTTTTTATTTTGGTTGAATTAGGTCATTTTTAGGTTCCTATTTCCTGGTGTATTCATAGAGGAAGTCAGGGATGTTGCTTTCAGATTCTTCATTTATACAGGTGAGTTTTGCTTTATGTTTTGTAGATTTTTATATTTATGTGGTTATAGTGCCTTTGGTGGGAAGAAGTGGCCTGCTTTATACTCAGCCCAATTGTTGGGCAAATAAATTGATCCCAAACCTAAATATAACGTGGCAATTGGTATGAAAGCATATTGAATAGAATGAGTATTTTAAAGTTTGGAACTCAGGAATCACTTTCTTGAAAAGGTCATTTACATTCTCTGGAAGTAGCAGTAGTCTTGAGAGGGGAGAAAAATGGGAACTGGAACCGAGAAGCTACTAAACACAAGGAGAAGTTTTGATGGAAGTGTCATAGCACCTGAGAAGTGGGGGGAATAGTGGAAAACCACTTCATCGAAAGAGCACAGAGAAGTAAATTTGCAAAACATATTGGGTACAGAATCTGAATATATTTACGTGAAAGTCATGGGAATTTGAATTCTATTCTCAAATGCAGATAAGAGTCAAGAAATGTTTAAAAGTACATAAGGAAGTCAGCTTCAGTTTAAGATATGTACTTTGCCGGGATAGATGATGGGGAAGAAACAAATGCAAGTGATTGGTCAGGCTCTGTTGCTGTGCTGCAGTTCAGACAGAATGAGACTTAAAATGCGGTAACCGGTACGTCGTTTGTCTTTCTCACCATCTGCGTGTAGAAAGCAGGACAGAAACCATGAGGAACTTTGTTTCAGACACTTGACAGTTAAAAAACAAACAAACAAAAAACAGGGATTCTTCCTCTGACAGAAAGAAAGCAGAGAAAGTGAGCCTCACATTGAACTTGGTCCTCTGACTGGGAATAAGGTCTTAACTATAGTACAGGAGTTGAATCAACTAAGACTCGTTACAAGTTTGGGTTTTAGGAGTTTTTCAGAGTTAAGGTTGCTGAAGCAGCTAAAACTTGAAGGACACAGGGCCAGAGATAATGAAGGGCTATGTATCAATGTGCATTTTTTTTAGGAGAGGGGAGTTGTCCTTTTTCCCCTGAAGATTAGACGGTATATGTGGTAGGCAAGACTCTATTGTAAAGAGTAGAGAGTGAATTGGAGATAATGCTACTGATGTAACAGTGTTGGGAGATGTTGGATTTTCATCCAGGCAGTGCAGAGTGATATTGCTAAAACCCCAGGCATTTGGCTGAGGCAGAAAGTCTAAGTCTTTGGAGGAAGGATCAAGCTCTAGACTAAGAGACACTATCACTAACACACTCCCCACCTCATAGCCTAGAATCCAGCAGGAAGGTTCCATTACATTCACTGCCTTCAGATACAAACTGTGATATGCTATAGAGGATTGAAACATAATAGACTGAGGAAATAATGCAAGAAGTTCAGAAGTCAGTGATATAGATAAGGGGAAAGAATGGAAAAATTACAGCTCTGAATTTAGTTATTGAAAAAAAGTAATAAAATTACTAATCCCCAGTAAGACTTATCTAGATCAGAAACAAATTCCACCAATATCAAGGGTGAAAGGAGATATTACTAGTCATGAAGAAAGTAAAATGATAGCTTGGAGTATTACCAGAGATTTATACCAATGAATTTGATTATTTAGATGAAATAGACAGGTTTCTTGAAAACTACAACCTATCCAAATTGAGAGAAGTAATAGAAAAATCTCAGTCATGTGAAATATATTTTTTAAAAATTGAATTCCTCAACAGCCACTTTCCTACAAAGAAACACCAGGTTTTGTGGCTCTCACACACTTTAGCAGTTGAGAGGTATTTTGGCACTTTCCCATCTTTAAGCGACTGAGAATTCTTCTGTGAATGTTGATGTACAGTTTGTTGAGTGTGAATTTTTATTTCTCTGGAATACATACCCAGGAATAACATTGCCAGATTATATAATGAGTATATATTTATTTTTTACAGAAATCACCAGTCTTTTTTGAAGAGTGGCTGTACCATTTTAACTTTCTTCTGACAATGAATGAGAGAGAAAGGAGCATCTGCATTCTTGCCATTTTTTGCTATTTAAACTTTAGCCGTTGTGACAGATGTATAATTTACCTCATATAATTTTGACTCATATTTCTCTGATGAGTAATAATGTTGACTATAGTTTCCTGTACCTGTCTATCACCTTTCGTGAAATATCTGTTAATGTCTGTTGTCCATTTTTTAATTGGATGGGTTGGTTTTTCATTATTGACTTTTGAGGAGTTTATGTATTATAAATCCTTTGTCAGGTATGTGGTTTGCATATATTTGCTCCCAGTCTGTAGTTTGTCCTTTCATCCTCATAGTAATTTCTGTGATTGATATTTTCATTTTAATAGGAATTAATTTATCAGTGTTTCCTTTTATGAATGGTAGCTTGGCTGTCAAACCTAAGAAATCTGTGTAGCCCTAGAGTTCCTGAAGATTCTATGTGTTTTGTTTTTTTTCCTAAAAATTTTATAGTTTTATTTACATTTAAAAGTATATTCATTTGAGATGATTTTGTATGAAGTGTGAGATTTACATCAGTGTTCACTCACTTGACTTGGGGATGTAGAAGTGTTCTGACAACATTTATAGGAAGTGCTATTCTGCACTGAGTTGCTCTTGCATCTTTAAAAAAAAAAATAAAGTTGGGAGAGGAAAGCTTATTTATGTGGAAATTTTCCTGGGATCTTTCTACTGACTTACTTGAACAGTTTTAAGATTACATTATAATTCATTTATTGTGTTTTAGTATCTTTTCCTTGTTATACTTTTCTTAGTGTCAGGGGAGTGTGTGATTTCCTCGGTTCTGTCTCGCCACAGCAAAAATTTGAAACAATGGACCAGTGTTGCAGCTCTGTTACAGCTCACTTTTATTTTGCAAGCAAAGGAAAATACATCCTCAAGGCATGAGGGTGGGCCAGCCCAAAAGAGAGGGGTTCAATTTTGGCTTCTCTTTTTATATGTTTTGTCTCCTCTTCCTGAACCTGCCCTGTGTAAATTGGGCTAGCCCTGTGGGCTGTTTGTTTCACCTGAGGTTCTCACTCTGGTCCTCAGACCTTCCTTTGTTCCATTTTCACAAGCTTCTCCCTTCTTTGTCTTTTAGCCACTGCCATTTTGGACTCGTTTTTCCTATTGTAACTACCTAACATTGCCCCCTCAAGAGATGGGAGGCCCAGTTCTTTGGGAGTAGGTGTGTCACGGTCTCTCTGGCTACTTTCTGCTGAGTTGGGATGATGAGGGGGTCGTGGGCCTACCCCTCTTGTGGTATCAAGCCTCAGAGTCCTTACAGTAGTGTCCGTCTCAGGGTGAGTGGTGTTTTCTGTGGTCGGGTGTAGCTTTATATATCCTTGTTGAACCGGCACTACATGTTGTAGCTTGTTGACAGGTCTTTTGAGTGTCCTCTTCTGTTTTCCTCCATTATTTGACTCATGCGTAGTGAATCCAGTAATTGTGTCCTGGTACCTTGACTGCTGTGGGGGTAGAAAGTATCACAGAGTAGAGGTCCTTCGATATAGGCTGGAGTTGAACCTTTGGGGAGCCATCTTTCCAGACTTAATTAGAACTTGAGTTCTTGGAGCATATAGTGGTGGCTCTTTAGAATCTTTTGGGTCCTGGGTGACACCTCACAAGTGTATATCCTGTTGAAACTGCCCAATGGCCATGGTATAGGATCAGAGGTTCTGAGCCTCTGGATCTAGGAAGAAGTCATTGACATAAACAAAACGTCTCCCATATAGCATCTCATAAGGACTAAGACCAACCTGTTGCTTAGGAGCAATATGGGTGCAGAGGAGAGCTATTGGTAAAGCCTCCTTCCATCCCAGGGAGGTCTCCTGGGTTATCATTTTTATTGCTGATTTTAAGAATTGGTTGGCTCTTTCTGCTTTTCCTGAAGACTGAGGCCTGCAGGCACAATGGAGATAAAAAGTAATGCCCAATGCTTTAGAGATCCCTTGGGTAACCTTAGAAATAAATGATTTTCCATTGTCACTTTGTAATGACCTAGATAGACCAAATCTCAGAATGATTTCATGAAGCAGTTTTTGTTTGTTTGTTTGTTTACCACCTCCTTAGCCTTCTCAGTCTGGGTGGGAAAGCCTTCAATCCATTGTTTGAATGTATCTATCATTACTAGTAGGTATTAACACCCTTGAGAAACTGGCATCTGGGTAAAGTCCATCTGTCAATTCTCTCCTAGGCAGGTTCCATGTCATTGGATGGACTGGGCCAGCTGGGGTCTTTGTGCTCCTAGGGGGTTGTTTAGTTGGCAAGTGGACAAGAGGAGACCACTTGCCTTATAGCAGCTTGGAGTCCTGCTTCTCTGAAGGACCTTTCGGAGGAAGGTCCTTCAAAGTAATCTTTGGAGGGCCTTCTTCCCTAGATGAGTGGTGGCATGTAAGGAGTTAACCAACTTCCATTGGACGTTCCCAGGTAGAAAATGAGTCCCTCCTTTTGGAACTGCCCCATGTGATCTTCTGGAAAGGCCTCACTTTTAGCTTTAAGAGTCTCACCTTCAATATATGAAGGAGTTTCAGGCAAATTAGTCTGGAACTAAGGTGGCAACACCTATTAGGTCATTGTTCTGTAATGCTGCTCTCTTAGCCGCCTGATCAGCTGCTTGGTTCCCTCATGCCACTTCCGTGCTCCCTTTTTGGTGTCCTTTACAATGGAAGACTGAAACCTCAGTGGGCAGGTGGACTGTCTCTAAGGGCCTAAGGATTTGATCACCAAATTTGATTGGGGACGCTCGGGTGGTCAAGTGGCCTCTTTCTTTCCCAATAGCAACATACGCAAGTAGCACCAGAAAGGCATACCTGGAGTCAGTGTAAATAGCTACTGTTTTTCCTTTTCCCAGCTCTAAAGCTTGAGTCAGGGCTATGAGCTCAGCTAATTGGGCTGAAGTAGCTGGTAGCAAAGGTTTAGCCTCAAAATTGGAGATTACTGCATAGCTGGCTCTTCTTTTTCCATCCATGACAAAGCTTCTTCCATCAGTGTACCAGATTTCCTTAGGATTGGTCAGAGGATCTTCTAACAATCCCTCTCAGAGTTTTGTCGAGTGGTCCAAAGTTTCTAGGCAAAGATGAAAAGGGAGAGAGCCCTCGGGGGTAGGAAGGAGGGTAGCTGGGTTAAGAACCTCACAAGGGGAGGTCAGGTCTGGATTTTCCATCAGCCATACTTGATATCTGAGGATCCTTGGATCAGACATCCATAAATGGCCTCTCCCTTTCAGGAGTTGTTTCAGTTGGTGGCTAGTAAAAATAGTTAATTTGTCCCCCCCAAAAAGAGTTTTAATGCATCTTCTACCAAGACTGCAATAGCTGCAAGATTTCAAAGTCATAGAGGCCAGCCTTGGGCAGCTGGGTCGAACCTCTTGGATAAGTAACCTACAGGCTAGGGCTCAGGTCCCAATCTTTGAGTTAACACTCCCAAGGCTATTCCTTCCTTTTCATTGACATAAAGTTGGAATGCTTTTTCTGGGTCTGGCAACCTCAAGGTGGGTGCTTGAATTAAGGCAAGCACCTTTTGGTGTAGCCACTGCCTTCTTTTAAGGAGTTCCCCCACATTAACGGGACTGAATCATCCCATGCCTTCAAGCTTTCATATAAGGGTTAGTCAAATAGACCATAGTGGGTATCTAGATTCTACAATACTCAGTTAGCCCAGGAAAGCTCGCGATTGTTTTCAAGACACAGTGATGGGAAACTAGAGGAGTCCTTGTACTCGATCGGAGGACAGCCTTCTGGACCCGTGTGTAATCTGAACTCCCAAGTGAGTGACCTTTGTCTCGACCATCTGTGCCTTAGCATGGGAGACTTTATATCCCCTCTCTGCCAAAAAGTTCAGAACGTGAACTGCATGTTATTGGGCATTTTTCTCGTCTGGAGAGGAGATTAGTAGATCATCTACATAATGTAATATTTTCCCATTAGGTCCCAGGTCCAGATCTAGGAGATCCCAGCTAAGAGCCTTCCCAAACAGGTGGAGGCTATCTCTGAACCCCTGAGGTAATACTGTCCAAGTCATCTGTTGGTGTTTTTCTCCTGGATCCTCCTACTCGAAGGCAAAAAGATATTGGGATTCTTTAGTCAATGATATGCAAACGAATGCATCCTTGAGATCCAGGAATGTCAACCACTTGGCACTGGGCAGGATTTCTTCCAAGATTACATAGGGATTGGTTGCTGTGGGATGGAGGGGGACTACAGCTTCATTTATGATCCAGAGATCTTAAACCATGCTCCAGGTCCCGTCCTATTTCTTTACAGGATCGGGGTGTTACATGGCTAATTGGTGGGAACCAATAGCCCACAGGCAATGAATTTATTTATTAGCAGTTGTAGTCCTTCCAGAGCTTCTCTTCTGAGTGGGTATTCGTTCTAGTTTGGATTCCAAGTGGGATCTCAGAGGACAAGGATGACCAGTTCAGATTGGTGGGCTTGTCCAGGAGTCCACTGGTCTCACACCTAGGGGTTAATTTTGCCTCCCATAGTTTTTGGTCCCTCCCTATTGGAGAGTGTGCAGTGGGTTCCTCAGTAGTAACCAGAAGCTGAAAAGGCATACTTGGAGTATGCTCCAGGGACTGAAAAGCTTCCTATCACAAGTGTGGGTCCCAGTTTAGTGAGCATATCTCTTCCCAATAAAGGAGTAAGACACTCAGGGACCACCAAAAATGGTGGAAAAATATTTGTCCATCCAAGCAACAAAGAAGTGCTTGGGTGAATCTTTTTGCTGTTTTTCCTGTAGCACCCAAAATGGTACAGGTTTGGGAGGAGAAGTCTCTGGAGTAGGAGGTCAGGACAGAGTAGGTAGCGCCTGTGTCAACCAAGAAAAATTATTGGACCTACCTGCCACATTCAGTTGCACCCTTGGCTTCAGCCCCATGATGGTTATCTGTGACAGGTTGGCTAGCTGCAGCAAGCTGCTTCAGTCCTGTTGAACCATTGTGAGGGAAGGCTTGGTGCTTGACCTTGAAGCTCTTGGGTTCCCAGGGCAGAGTGCCGTCCAATGTCCCAATTGATGGCATGTGTATCAAGCTGTTTTAAGTGACTTGTCATGGTTTGGACACTCTTTGGCCCAATGTCCCTGCTGTCTACAGAATAGGCATTGCTGTGGGCTTCCATGGAGGATGACCAGCATCTGGGCATGCCTTTCTCTTTCCTTTTCTCCCTTTCCTGGGTTTGGCCTCCCTCTCCTGTTCTGTTATAAAAGTTATTGGTAGCTGTCCGGACCATCTCATCTAAAGAGGCAGCAGGATCCTGCTGCTGTAGCTGTTGTAACTTTATCCTGATGTCTGATATACACTTGGACAGGAATTTGTCCTTTAAAATCACCTGTCCCTCATAAGAGTCTAAGTCCAGAATGGTAAACTTTTGGAGGTCCTCTTTTGGCCTGTCCAGAAAGGCAATGGAATTCTCACTGGGCTCCTGAGTTATAGCTGAGACCCAGGCATAGCTGATTACTTTTTGCTGGGCTTCTTTTAGTCCTGCCTTTACACAGATCAGAAGGTGATCCCTTTCCCAGATGTGCTCAGGGTCATTATAATTCCATTTAGGATCTGAGGAAGGGACCACAGTTTCCCCGACTGGGTATTTATTGCTTGACATGTGAAGCCCTGTAGCATACCTTCAGGCTTCCTTTAAGATGCTAGCATACTCAGGATCAGATACAATTTGACTAAATATGACCATGATGTCTTTCCACATCAAGTCAAAGGCCAAATTAATGTGTTGGAATGTATCTATATATTTGCCTGGTTCATGTGTATAGCTTCCCAGGTCTTGTTTGATCTGTCTTAGTTCTAAGGGGGAGAAGGGCTTATGGGACTGGGTTGGTCCGATTTCTCTTCCAGTTTCAACTAAGGGATATACTCGAGTTGGCTTTTGTGGAGGGGGTTCTCCTGGATATGAGGGCATGTTTGGATACGACGAAGGAGCACCAAGCAACTCAGGAGCCATGGGAGGTGAGCCTTCATGAGGGGTTTCCTTCTCTTGGTTGTCTGTGCCTAACACCATTTGCCTAGTAGGCTCTTTTAGGGCATACAGCAATCCAATACTTAAGACAGAGTTCCTTCATATTTCTTCAGTTCAGGTCAGTTCAGTCACTCAGTCATGTCCGACACTTTGCGACCCCATGAATTGCAGCACTCCAGGCCTCCCTGTCCATCATCATCTCCCGGAATTCACTCAAACACATGTCCATTGAGTTGGTGATGCCATCCAGCCATCTCATGCTCTGTCGTCCCCTTCTCCTCCTGCCCCCAATCCCACCAGCATCAGAGTATTTTCCAATGAGTCAACCCTTCACGTGAGGTGGCCAAAGTACTGGAGTTTCAGCTTTAGCATCATTCCACCAGTGAACACCCAGGACTGATCTCCTTCAGAATGGACTGGTTGGATCTCCTTGCAGTCCAAAGGACTCTCAAGAGTCTTCTCCAACACCACAGTTCAAAAGCATCAATTCTTCAGTGCTCAGCCTTCACAGTCCAACTCTCACATCCATACATGACCACTGGAAAAAGCAAAGCCTTGACTAGACAGACCTTTGTTGGCAAAGTAATGTCTCTGCTTTTCAATATGCTATCTAGGTTGGTCATAACTTTCTTTCCAAGGAGTAAGCGTCTTTTAATTTCATGGCTGCAGTCACCGTTGGCAGTGATTTTGGAGCCCCCCAAAATAAAGTCTGACACTGTTTCCACTGTTTCCGCATCTATTTCCCATGATGTGATGGGACCAGATGCCATGATCTTCATTTTCTGAATGTTGAGCTATAAGCCAACTTTTTCACTCTCCACTTTCACATTCATCAAGAGGCTTTTTAGCTCCTGTCACTTTCTGCCATAAGGGTGGTGTCATCTGCATATCTGAGGTTATTAATATTTCTCCTGGAAATCTTGATTCCATCTTGTGCTTCTTCCAGCCCAGCATTTCTCATGATGTACTCTGCATATAAGTTAAATAAGCAAGGTGACAGTATACAGCCTTGACGTACTCCTTTTCCTATTTGAAACAGGTCTGTTGTTCCATGTCCAGTTCTAACTGTTGCTTCCTGACCTGCATATAGGTTTCTCAAGAGGCAGGTCAGGTGGTCTGGTATTCCCATCTCTTTCAGAATTTTCCACAGTTTATTGAAACTGTGCTTCAATTTTAGCTTTAAGAGCCTTACCTTCAATATATGTGCTTCAATTTTAGCTTTAAGAGTCTCACCTTCACACTCCATGCACTCAAAGTCTTTAAGAGTCTCACCTCCACACACTCAAAGGCTTTGGCTTAGTCAATAAAGCAGAAATAGATGTTTTTCTGGAACTCTTGCTGGGAGCCAACACGGGAGATCCCACCCATGACAAGGTCATGTGGAAGAGCCTGATGGGCAAGGTGGATCAGGATTCAAAGGGATCCCCTAGATCTGCTCGAACATCTACCCCAAAACCAAAATCTGTCTGTTTACTGTCCTTTATTGAGCCCATCTTTGCATGAAATGTTCCCTTGGTATCTCTAATTTTCTTGAAAAGATCTCTAGTCTTTCCCATTCTGTTCTTTTCCTCTATTTCTTTGCATTGATCACTGAGGAAAGCTTTCTTATCTCTTCTTGCTATTGTTTGGAACTCTGCATTCAGATGCTTATATCTTTCCTTTTCTCCTTTGCTTTTTGCTTCTCTTCTTTTCACAGCTATTTGTAAGACCTCCCCAGACAGCCATTTTGCTTTTTTTGCATTTCTTTCTCATGGGGATGGTCTTGATCCCTGTTTCCTGTACAATGTCATGAACCTCATTCTGTAGTTCATCAGGCACTCTATCTATCAGATCTAGGCCCTTAAATCTATTTCTCACTTCCACTGTATAATCATAAGTTTACTTATGGACCAGTAAATTCAGGGTAGTATTTAGCACGATCATGGACATTTACATAATCATTCAATTGAATGATACCTGGCATACGTCTTCCTGGGAACTTACTTAAGAAACCTTGGAAAAAATCTGAATAGTTGCAAGAACTCAATCAGACTTTTGGAAGAGATGTATAGTAAGGTATCATTGATCATAAATAACAAAGCCTGTTCATGACAGCCTAAATTTTAGAGCATCAGTCTATGATTTCAGGGCTGTAAGGGTAAGAAATGATGTAGAGCTGAAACACAAAAGGGTGGTGAGTAACTGGATGGCTATGAACTTGGTCATTCTCTCCATCACCCAAAGGCTTTATGATTGACATCATCTCTTCTTGTCTATGTCCATTCTCTCCAAAATAACTGCCCTGCTTACACATGCCTGAGAGTACCTCTCTCAACCATGCTAGTTTCATTTTCAGTCGCTCAAAACCAGTGCCTATTAGTTCATTTCATTAAGAGAGAGAAGGAAATAGCTGTTCAAGTGTATCTAACTTAATCAAGTGTTCTGTCAGAATTTATAATCCCAAATCAGATCTTCAAACCAGATTCTATCATCTATAGGCAAAGAATTGCAACCATTAGAAGAAAACTACACCATGACTTTCTTCTTCAATAAGAACTGAGTGTGTATAGGAGCCAAAGGAAAAATGAGCGATTTCACCTATTATTCTGTTTATTTTGTGTGTGTGCTCAGTTGTGTCTGACTCTTTGCAACCCCATGGACTGCAGCCCACCAGGCTCCTCTGTCCATTGGATTATCCAGGGAAGAATACTGGAGTGGGTTGCCACTTCCTTCTCCAGAGGATCTTCCTGACACAGGGATCAAAGCCGCATCTCTTGTGTCTCCTGCATTGTCAGGTGGATTCTTTACTACTGGTGCCGCCTGGGAAGCTCCTTGTTTTAGAAATAAACAGACATAAAGAATGTTAATTATCCCCCATATGTATAGAATGTTAGAAAGTTTTTGAGTCCAAATTTAAGATAATCAGACTCCAGGGTTGAAACTCTTAAGAACTCCACAAGTTTCCCACATAATTTTTGGTTTAAGACTGGAGATTATGAATGAAATTTACATTTATTGAGGACCTAGTAGATACCAAGGCAAATGCTTAACTGTACTCACCCTCCAAGGCAGAAGAACAAGTCTTTACTATAGGATAGGATAATGAAAGCTTCAGCATATATTGTTCAAATTTCTAACTCAAATGTGTAAAGAAATCATATTTTTCACATATTAAACTTATCACTGGGAGTAATGGAAAAAATTAGAAACTCATCCAAGAATGAGATCGAGTCTTATATTCACTTACCTTCCATGTCTGACCATGAAGGAGAATAAAGTCAGTGGATTCTGTTTCCTTTTCTGCTACCAAAGAAGACATTTATAACTCTCAGCCTCAATATAAAATACTATTATTTCTACCTAGACCACTCTTCCTCTACCTCTTCTCTGATCACTTTTATTACAAGTCTGCATCTTAAGGTGAAGATTCTGGCCCTTGGCTGTCTTATTCTCACGTTATACAATTGTAGTTTCATCATCATGCTGCATGCCTTCACCTGCTCTCCTCAGCTCCACACAACTTCAGTCATTTTCTCCTAGAGTGACACACTGAGCACACTGTCTCCTTGTTTTTTTCCCCCAGCTCTAACGTCATAACTTCAGTCTCATGCTTTCATTTGCATTTTTTCCTATTTCTCATAGCCTTCTTCTGCCAGCAGTACTTTATAGTTATATTAAGGACTTACCTCCAGAATTTGACACACTCATTCCATAAGCATATTTTATAAGTTGGTTGGAAAGTGTATTGAATTTTCCAATGTTGAGCTCGTTCAATATGTATTGACTGAGTTACGATACGATGGTAACTCATTATATGGAAAAGATGAGAGAAGGAGGAACTGGGGAGCAATTTTAAATATGGAGGACTGAGTAGGCCTCTTTGAGCAAGTGATATATCAGTAAAGAATTGTAAGAGGTACAAATAATTACCCAGTTTAGATCTCTGAAAGGAGTCACCTGACATCACAGAGCCAACTCACAGAAGGCTTTTATTTAAATGCAAAGGATGCAGGCAGCAAGAGAGGAATGCGGGCATACACTAGGGGCCAGAGAGACACCTCAGGCACAAGGTCTGCTGCTGCTGCTGCTAAGTCGCTTCAGTCCTGTCTGACTCTATGCAACCCCATAGACGGCGGCCCACCAGGCTCCCCCGTCCCTGGGATTCTCCAGGCAAGAACACTGGAATGGGTTGCCATTTCCTTCTCCAATGCATGAAAGTGAGAAATGAAAGTGAAGTCGCTCAGTCGTGTCCAACTCTTCGCGACCCCATTGACTGCAGCCCACCAGGCTCCTCTGTCCATGGGATTGTCCAGGCAAGAGTACTGGAGTGGGGTGCCATTGCCTTCTCCCAGGCACAAGGTCAGAGGTTCTTTATTTTAAAATTTAAACAGCCCATCATTAATCCCACTGCCCTTGTCTCAGCAAAAATAGAAGCCAGATACTCAGGTTTTTCCACAGGTAAAGAGAGAGCTTCCCACAGGTAAAGACTCACAGCTCCACTGCAGCTGTAAACCACCTCTCTCTCCCAGGCATTGAGCTGGCAGGGCTATCCATACATGCACCCGGGTAGGAGCTTTACAGGCACATGAATGATTTAACGAAAAAACCTCAGGACTGATCCAGGAGAAAAAGGATGTTACCTAAGACCAGGGAGAGTAAAGATGGTCTTAGAAATACATTTCGAATGTGAACCAACAGAGTGAGTTGACAGTTTGGATGCAGAGCATAAGAAACAGTGCTTAAGTGATGTTCATTGCTTTTAGAGCAGGAAGACAGTGAGGCTACATAGTTAATCTAGAGCTCTCTGTTCCTAAATGTGTGCTCATAATATATTAAACAATTTACTTTACAATTTATGAATTATGAAAGAGAAGATCTTGGCATGAGCCAAGACAGGTGTCTGATATGCCATGATAGAAAGTTTAAATTTTCTCATATATGAATACAAACATCTGATATGCCATGATAGAAAGTTTAAATTTTCTCGTATATGAATACAAACATCATTGAAGTATTTTTGAAGTGGTAAGGTAGAGATTTAACATGATATGGTCCACTTTTATTTATTTATTTTGTTACCAATTTTCCAGGGATAAATTAGGAGAAAATGCAGTCATTTTCAGGCAGAACTGGAAATGAATGAAATGGAACGCACAGTAAAAGTGTGATGAGGACAGGATTGGATAATAAGGAAAGAATAAAAGGTTTTAAAGACCTAACAGAGATAGCCTTGGTTGAAGTGCTGACTGGATGGATGTATTTGGGTTAGAATGAAAGAGAACTACAAAGACTTAGGAAAAGGAAAAAAAAAAAAAAAGCCCGATCCTTGGAAGGAAAGCTATGACAAACCTGCTGCTGCTGCTGCTGCTGCTAAGTCGCTTCAGTCGTGTCCGACTCTGTGCGACCCCATAGACGGCAGCCCACCAGGCTCCCCTGTCCCTGGGATTCTCCAGGCAAGAACAATGAAGTGGGTTGCCATTTCCTTCTCCAATGCATGAAAGTGAAAAGTGAAAGTGAAGTCGCTCAGTCATGTCCGACTCTTAGCGACCCCATGGACTGCAGCCTACGAGGCTCTTCCGTCCATGGGATTTTCCAGGCAAGAGTACTGGAGTGGGGTGCCAAACTACCCAGTGTTCTAAAAAGCAAAAACATCTCTTTGCCAACAAAGGTCCATATAGTCAATGTTATGGATTCTTTGGTAGTCATGTACAGCTGTGAGAGTCGGACCATAAAAAAGGCGAGTGCCGTTTTGGGAGACAGTGAAGGACAGAGAAGCCTGGCATGCTGCAGTCCGTGAGGTGGCAAAGTGTCAGACACGACTTAGTGTCTGAACAGCAACAACAAAAGACATAAGCATTCTGACACAATGGATAATGACACATTTTACTACTGACAGACTGTACAGCAGGTGACAACCAGTTTGGTTTTGGAGTGGTGAAGTGGAAGGGGGAGAAGAAGGAGTTTGTTTTGAACGTGTGTATGTAGGACCCTATCAGAAATACACAGAGGACTGTTGGAAGTTCTCTTCCTCTGTAGATAGAAATAGAGAAAGTAGTAATTATTTCCTTCATCACAAAAAGCATTGTTCTTTTCCTCTGTTTCCTTGTACATGATTTTCTTTGACCCATGTAAAACATGTGTAAATGAGACATATATATATTACAGCGTTGCCTTTTAATATGGCTATCACCAATGATTCAGGAAAAAATTAAACAAAAAACTTGTGTTTAGAAACTGTGGAGCACAGGCATAGATTGTGACAATATAAGCTGTCTTATACTAATTTATTAAAATACCTGTAGCAGTGTAGTAAAATTACACAGCTATTATTAACAATTAAAATGTAGCATTTCAATTTTCCCATGTTTCTTTTAGAACTGTGGCTAAACAATATTGTCAAAAGCCATACGGTGGAGAAAAGATATACCAAGAAACTCACCATTAACCGACCTGATTCAAGAAGGAAAACATCTGCTTTTCTCCCCTTTTGTGATGGCTTAAAACTTCAGTCTCACAAAGCAAAAATAAATCCTGTGAGTGCAAGTATATAGGCTTGTGTCTATTGATTCTGTTTTCAAACCCAATTTCATATGCCCAGTGCACAGTGAGACCAAGCAAACCAAAATGTCAGAGGAGTTTGGACCAGAGAAAGGTTTATTGCAGGGTAATGCAAGAAGGGTGGCTCCTGACCCCGAAAACTCTGAACTACTCAAAAGGTTTCAGCAAAGCACTTTTAAAGACAAGGTGAGAGAGGTTGATTGTTGAATTCTTTTTGGCATTGGAATCTTTCATTTTTGCACCAACCCACCTAGGTCAGGTGAGGATGTTCCTGTAAATCTCCCCTAAGACAAATGTTGTTGTTTGTTCTGCAAATTTTTATCTGTATATGAATGGACTCTTAAAGGTTGGAGCCTTGAGAATAAACTATCCTGTATATTTCAGGCTACAGGCAACAGAACATGAAGTTTAAAGTAAAAGCAACAGGTCTAACCCGTAGTCAGATGTATTCTTCCCTATTACAATTTTACGTACAAATTCTTAGAATTAATTAGAAAATTTAAAAGATAACTGGTCACTGAAAAATGTATTACTATGTATAATAATGGTGAAAAAGCTGAAATGTGTTGAGCAAGGTGATGTTCCCAAGTCTCTATCACTTACTAGCTCTATACCAAAATAAACCTAGGTTCTTTAGTTTCCTTAACTATAAAATGAGTAAAATAGAATTATATCTAGTTCATAAGTGTATTATGAGACTTTGAGGTAATTTAAAGAGCATTTAGCCATAATGCAAAGAACATGTTTTTTACATTTTATTTTTACCAGTATCAATAAGGTACAGGTATATTTTGTAGTTGAAAAAGATTTCTGCTTCAGATAATGGCATATGGTGGTATCATCACATGATGTGCAGGATGTGGAAGGCAAAGTACACTTTAAAAATATTATTTATTTTAATTACAATATTGTGATGGTTTTTGCCATACATCAACATGAATCAGCCATAGGTATACATGTGCCCCCCACCTCATCCTGCACCTTCCTTCTACCTTCCTCCCCACCCTACCCCTCTGGGATGTCCCAGAGCACCAGCTTTGGGCAATCTGATTCATGCATCGAACTTGCACTGGTCATCTATTTTACATATGATAATATACATGTTTCAGTGCTATTCTTTCAAGTCACCCCACTCTCGCCTCCTCCCACTGTGTACAAAAATCTGTTCTATATGTCTGTGTCTCTTTTTCTGCCCTGCATGTAAGATCATTGGTACCATCTTTCTAAATTCCACATATCTGCATTAATGTATAGTATTTGTCTTTCTCTTTCTTATTTCACTCTGTATAACAGGCTCCAGATTCATCCATCCACCTCATTAGAAACTATCCATTTTTGTTTGCAAACAATAGGATAAATGAAGGGATGGATGCTAAAAGAAATACGTTATTGGTTTGTTTCCTGTAGAGTTCATAGCAAATATAGTTGTAAAGTCCATCATGGAGTTTAACGTACAAAAGCAATCAGTATAGCACAACACATTAATGAAATGAAGGAAAAGAATCACATGATCATCTCAATGATGGAAAAAAGGCATTTGACAAAATGTGACACACTTTCATGACACAATTATACTGCCTCATTTCCAAAAATACAATTTTCCTGGTTAAAAGGATTAATTGTTGTCATACTGTTGCAACTATCATGTAGCTACTAATAAAAAGAAATAGATTCTTGAAAATATGTACCAAACTAAACCGCACCAATAAACTGAGGTCCATCTGTTAATTTCATTTCCAGTTCAGAGGAGTGTTCTGGCTATGTGCAGGTATGAGGCAACTTGTACAGTCAATTGTTGGTTTTTTATTAAGGAAATTCAGAAAATGAAGATCATGGCATCTGGTCCCATCACTTCATGGAAAATAGATGGGGAAACAGTGGAAACAGTGTCAGACTTTATTTTGGGGGGCTCCAAAATCACTGCAGATGGTGACTGCAGCCATGAAATTAAAAGACGCTTACTCCTTGGAAGGAAAGTTATGACCAACCTAGATAGCATATTGAAAAGCAGAGACATTACTTTGCCAACAAAGTTCCGTCTAGTCAAGGCTATGGTTTTTCCAGTAGTCATGTATGGATGTGAGAGTTGGACTGTGAAGAAGGCTGAGTGCCGAAGAATTGATGCTTTTGAACTGTGGTATTGGAGAAGACTCTTGAGAGTCCCTTGGACTGCAAGGAGATCCAACCAGTCCATTCTGAAGGAGATCAGCCCTGGGATTTCTTTGGAGGGAATGATGCTAAAGCTGAAACTCCAGTACTTTGGCCACCTCGTGCAAAGAGTTGACTCATTGGAAAAGACTCTGATGCTGGGAGGAATTGGGGGCAGGAGGAGAAGGGGACGACAGAGGATGAGATGGCTGGATGGCATCACCGACACGATGGACGTGAGTATGAGTGAACTCTGGGAGTTGGTGATGGACAGGGAGGCCTGGCGTGCTGCAATTCATGGGGTCGCAAAGAGTCAGACATGACTGAGTGACTGAACTGAACTGAACTGAACTGATGCTGTAAGTTTATAAACTATAGTAGCTATAGCTATTTTAAATACTTTTTTCTTTAACCCTTATACTACAGTTAAGTGGCTGACACACCATTTTAATAAAGAATAACAATTTCTAATTTTTTTTTACCTTTACCAGAGTGCTGTCTATTTGGCATATTTTTGTTGTTGTTTTTCCTGAGTAGCATCTCTTTGTTTAAGCTTGAAGAACTTCTTTTAGCATTTCTTACAAAATCAGCCTAATGGTGATGAAATTTGTCAGGTTTTATTTGTCTGGAAAAACCTTTATTTATTCATATCTGAGGGATAAATCTGCTGAATACATTGGCTGGCAAATATCATATTTCAACCCTTTGAATAAGTGATTCCACTCTCTCCTGGTCTATAGTTTCTACTGAGACATCTGCTTATAGCCCGATTGGGGTTTCACTGTAAGTTACTTAATTTTTTTCTGCATTTCAGATTATTTATTTTTGATGGTTTCATACAATGAGTCTTACAGAAGGTCTTTTTGCATTGATCTGCCCTGTTGTCTGTGCTTTCTATTGCAGTCTTCATCTTATTTCTTGAATTCTTCAGTTTGATTTTGGTTTCTGTTTGGTCCTTTTTAATAATTTTAATTTTTGGTAAATAACTTTCTGTTCAATAATTTTATTCCTAAATTCAATGAACTGTCTTTCTGGATTTTCTTGCAATTCATTGAATTTCTTCATGACAGCTATTTTTGATTCTTTAGCAGTTAGGTCAGCAATCCCCAATCTTTTGAGCATCAGGGACCAGTTTTCTGGAAGAAAACCACTCACCTCCTGCTGTGCGGCTGAGTTCCTAACAGGCCAGGAACAATACTGGTCCATCCATGGCCAGGGATTTGGTCCCCCTGAGTTAGATCACAATATTCCATGTCTTTGAGTTCAGTTTCTGGAGAATTATTATTTTGTTTTAGTGATACCATTTTTCTTTGACTTTTCATATTGTTTGATGATTTGAGCTTCTGTTTTCTCACTTGATGTAGCCTGACACCCTCCTTAATTAAAAATTTATGTTCACTTTGCTATCAGGTGGCTCAGTGGGAAAGAAATGGCAGAAGACACAGGTTCTATCCCTGGATCAGGAAGATCCCCTGGAGAAGAAACTAGCAACCCCATTCCAGTATTCTTTCTGGGATGATCCCACGAACAGAGGAGCCTGGTGGGCTGCAGTCCATGGGGTCGCAAAGTGTTGGATACATGTGAACACATTGTTTCTTACAGCTCAAAAGAATGGCATTTAGAACTCTTTTCTTATTCCAGGAGGTGGCACTAAAGCTCAAGTTTGTAGCTTCTCCTGCAGGAGATGGCTTTTGGGGATGTGTTAGAGTGTGCATGAGGAGCTGGCATCGGAGTGGGAGGTTTGGGCTAGAACCTCAGACTCTGGAGATGCTCATGGCTTAGTGGAAAGAACTTCACCTGGAGATACTTCGTGGGTGTGCTCCTGCTGAAATCCCATAGCAGATGTCAGGGAAACTATTTCTTCAATGCCCATTGACATTCCTGTCTGCCCTCTCCTCTTCCTTCTCTCTCCCACCAGTCACAGAGGTCCCTAATCACAGATCTGGATGCTGCTAGAGAGAAACAGGTCCCTCCAGCTGCAATTCACATTACTGAGAAGCAGAGTGGTCCCTCACTATTTTCATCTTACACCTCCTCTGCCAAAAGAGGCACTTCTGATGCTCCCCAAAACTCACACTTTGGGCATCAGTTTGGGGCAGAGACACACTAGAAGAGCTCCTCCACTTTATTGGTTTTAATATTCATTTCTATCCCACTCTGATAGTGTTACATACCCCACTGACCAGTCGAGGTAGACAAAAAAATAGAAATCCAGATCTCAAAGAGACATTGCACTCCCATGCAGCATTATTCACAATAAGTTAGAGATGGAAATAAACTAAATGTCCATCAGTGGATGAATTGACATGGAAAATGTACAATAAGCACACAATTTCATCCTTTTGCTTGCAGATATCCAGTTTTCAAAACACCATTTGTTGAAGAGGCTTTACTTTCTTCATTGTGTATCCTTGACACCCTTGTCAAAATCAGTCGATATGTGTGGATTCATTTCTAGACTGTATATTCCATTCGATTGGTCTACAAGTCTGTCTTTATGTTAGGATCATACTGTTTTAATTATTATAGCACTTTCCTGAGCGCTGCCCGGCTGGCTAACATGGCGAACGTGGCCGACACGAAACTGTACGACATCCTGGGCGTCCCGCCTGGCGCCAGTGAGAACGAGCTGAAGAAGCCATACAGAAAGTTAGCCAAAGAATACCATCCTGATAAGAATCCAAATGCTGGTGACAAATTCAAAGAAATAAGTTTTGCATATGAAGTACTATCAAATCCTGAGAAGCGCGAACTCTATGACAGATATGGAGAACAAGGTCTTCAGGAAGGTAGAGGTGGAGGTGGTGGCATGGATGACATTTTCTCTCACATCTTTGGTGGAGGATTATTTAGCTTCATGGGTAATCGGAGCAGAAGTCGAAATGGCAGAAGAAGAGGAGAAGACATGATGCATCCACTCACAGTATCTTTAGAAGACCTGTATAATGGCAAGACAACTAAACTACAACTTAGCAAGAATGTACTCTGCAGTGGCCAAGGTGGGAAGTCTGGAGCTGTTCAGAAGTGTAGTGCTTGTCGGGGTCGAGGTGTACGCATCATGATCAGACAGCTGGCTCCAGAGATGGTACAGCAGATGCAGTCTGTGTGTTCTGACTGTAATGGAGAAGGAGAGGTAGTTAGTGAAAAGGACCGCTGTAAAAAATGTGAAGGGAAGAAAGTGATTAAAGAAGTCAAAGTTCTTGAAGTCCACATAGACAAAGGCATGAAACATGGACAGAGAATTACATTTACTGGGGAAGCAGACCAGGCCCCAGGAGTGGAACCAGGAGACATTGTTCTTTTGCTACAAGAAAAGGAGCATGAGGTGTTCCAGAGAGATGGGGGTGATTTGCACATGACATATAAGATAGGACTTGTTGAAGCTCTTTGTGGATTTCAGTTCACATTTAAGCACCTTGTTGGATGTCAGATTGTGGTGAAATACCCCCCTGGCAAAGTAATTGAACGAGGATGTGTTCATGTAGTTCGAGGTGAAGGAATGCCACAATATCATAATCCCTTTGAAAAAGGTGATCTTTACATAAAGTTTGATGTACAGTTTCCTGAAAACAACTGGATCAACCCAGATAAACTTTCTGAGTTAGAAGATCTTCTGCCATCTAGACCAGAAGTTCCAAATATTATTGGAGACACCAAGGAGGTAGAGCTTCAAGAATTTGATAGCACTCGGGGCTCAGGAGGCAGCCAGAGGCGTGAAGCCTATAATGATAGCTCTAATGAAGAAAGCAGTAGCCATCACGGACCAAGAGTGCAATGTGCCCATCAGTAAACTCTGCAAACAAATTGCACAGGTGGATTTTCTTTCCATGTTGGCCTGGTTTGTTTTCTTCAATCCAGCTGGAGCGTCTGGTCAACCCAGATGAACTGATGGACATCTGTTGGTCTATGTGTAACTTTTAAAATTGGTATAGTATCTACAGAGTGTATAATTTAACTAACCACAAAGCTTTACATCTCCATTTCGACTGTTCTATAGCAGAATAAAGCACTTGAAAGGAAACAAGACTCCCTTTCACACATGGGTTATAAGTTTCAGTCCTGATATCTGTGCTTTTTATCAGTTTTGTGTAGATTTTATGTTTCATATTTTAAATTCAATTCCCACATTGTAAAGTTTGTGTACAGTTTGTCCTGAAGCTTTGTGTTTGGCTGCACCTGCATAAGCTGCTACAAATAGAATAAAGAATTTCATAGCCTGTATCTATCATTTAGATGCGTGGGAAAATGGGCTTTGCACAAAATGGGTTTGGAGCTGACTGGAGAAAATATCATTAGCTGAGCTGTGGTTGTAAAGTTTTGGGTGGGGTTAGGGGGTATTTCTTTTTCTTTCTTTCTTTCTCCCCCGCCCCCACCTGTTTTTCTTTTTTTAATCATCTTGTGAAACGTTTCTGGAACTGAATAATAAAAAGCAGTTGGTGTAAATTAAAAAATAATAATAATTATTATTATTATAGCTTTGAAATATGTTTTAAAATTAGGAACTCTGAGGCTTCCAGCATTGTTTTTCTTTCTCAAGACCATTTTTGGATATTCTTTTGTGGTTCCATAAAATTGTTGGCGTTGATTTTTTCTCTAAAAACTGCTATTGAAAATCTTATAGTAATTGCTATGGATCTTCAGATTGATTTGGGTATTATAGACATTTAGCAGCACTTAAGTTTTCTAACCCATGAAAACAAGACAGCATTCCATTTATGTCTTTTAAAAGTCTTTTCAGTAATATTTATAGTTTTTAATATATAAGACTTTCACTTCCCTAGTTCATTTCTATGTATTTTATTCTTAAATTTCATATTTAGATTGTTCTCTATCAATATATAGAAGTTAAACTGATCTTTGTACATTGATTTTGTATTCTGAAACTTTGGTCAATTCATTTATTGTGACAGATTTTTGTGAAACCTGTAGGGATTTCTGTGCATCAGATCATCTCATCAGTGAACAAAAATAATTTTCCTTTCTTATATTCTATTTGGATGCCTTTAAAAATTAATTTATTTATTTTAATTGGAGGCTAATTACTTTACAATATTGTATTGCTTTTGCCATACATCAACATGAATCCACCACAGGTGTATATGTGTTCCCCATCCTGAACCCCCCTCCCACCTCCTTCCCCATCCCATCCCTCAGGGTCATCCCAGTGCACCAGCCTTGAGCACCATGTCTCATGCATTGAACCTGGACTGGCGATCTATTTCACATATGGTAATATACATGTTTCAATGCTATTCTCTCAAATCATCCCACTCTCGCCTTCTCCCACAGAGTTCAAAAGTCTGTTCTTTATCTCTGTGTCTCTTTTGCTGTCTCACATATAGGGTCATCATTACCATCTTTCTAAATTCCATTTTTATGCATTAATACACTCTATTGGTGTTTTTCTTTCTGACTTACTTCATTCTGCATAATCGGCTTCAGTTTCATCCACCTTATTAGAACTGATTCAAATGCATTATTTTTAACAGCTGAATAATATTCCATTGTGTATATGTACTACAGCTTTGAAATCCATTTGTCTGCTGATGGACTTCTAGGTTGCTTCCATGTCCCGGCTATTGTAAACAGTGCTGCGATGACCACTGGAGTACACGTGTCTCTTTCAATTCTGGTTTCCTTGGTGTGTATGACCAGCAGTGGGATTGCTGGGCTGTATGGCAGTTCTATTTCCAGTTTTTTAAGGAACCTCCACACTGTTCTCCATAGTGGCTTTACTAGTTTGCATTCCCACCAACAGTGTAAGAGGGTTCCCTTTTCTCAGCATACTTTCCAGCATTTATTGTTTGTAGACCTTTTTGATGGAAGCCATTCTGACTGGCATGAGATGGTACTTCATTGTTGTTTTGATTTGTATTTCTCTGATAATGAGTGACATTGATCATCTTTTCATGTGTTTGTTAGCCATCTGTATGTCTTCTTTGGAGAAATGTCCGTTTAGTTCTTGGCCCATTTTTTGATTGGGTCATTTATTTTTCTTGCATTCAGCTACAGGAGCTGCTTGTATATTTTTGAGATTAATTATTTGGCAGTTCCTTCGTTTGCTATTATTTTCTCCCATTCTGAAGGCTGTCTTTTCGTTTTGCTTATAGTTTCCTTCATTGTGCAAAAGCTTTTAAGTTTAATCAGGCCCCACTTGTTTATTTTTGCTTTTATTTCCATTACTCTGAGAGATAGGTCATAGAGGATCCTGCTGTGATTAATGTCAGAGCACTTTGCCTATGTTTTCCTCTATGAGTTTTATAGTTTCTGGTCTTACATTTAGATCTCTAATCCATTTTGAGTTTATTTTTGTGTATGGTGCTAGAAATTGCTCTAGTTTCATTCTTTTACAAGTGGTTGAGGAGTTTTCCCAGCACCATTTGTTAAAAGATTGTCTTTTCTCCATTGTATATTCTTGCCTCCTTTGTCAAAGATAAGGTGTCCATAGGTGCGTGGATTTATCTCTGGGCTTTCTATTTTATTCCATTGATCTATATTTCTGTCTTTGTCCCAGTACCATATTGTTTCGATGACTGTAGCTTTGTAGTATAGTCTGAAGTCAGGAAGGTTGATTCCTCCAGTTCCATTCTTCTTTCTCAAGATTGCTTTGGCTATTCGAGGTTTTTTTGTATTTGCATACAAATTTTGAAATTATTTGTTCTAGTTCTGTGAAAAATACCATTGGTAACTTGATAAGGATTGCATTGAATCTATAGATTGCTTTGGGTAGTATATCCATTTTCACTATATTGATTCTTCCAATTCACAAACTTGGTATATTTCTCCATCTATTTGTATCATCTTTGATTACTTTCATCACTGTTTTATAGTTATATATATACATATATATGTCTTTTGTTTCTTTAGGTTGATTTATGTTTATTTTATTCTTTTCATTGCAGTGGTGAACCGAATTATTTCCTTAATTTCTCTTTCTGTTTTCTCACTGTTAGTATATTGTGATTTCTGTGTGTTAAATTTATATCCTGCAACTTTACTATATTCATTGATTAGCTCTGGTAATTTTATGAAAATGCAAAAAGATAGGACACTGAAGGATGAACTCCCCAGGTGGTTAGGTGCCCACTATGCTACAGGAGATCAGTGGAGAAATAACTCCAGAAAGAATGAAAGGATGGAGAAAAAGCAAACAAACAAGTAAAAGAAAACACCCCATTGTGATTGTGACTGGTGATAGAAGCAAGGTCTGATGCTGTAAAGAGCAATATTGCATAGGAACCTGGAATGTCAGGTCCATGAATCAAGGCAAATTGGAAGTGGTCTAACAGGAGATAGCAAGAGGGGACGTCAACATTCTAAGAATCAGTGAACTAAAATGGACAGGAATGGGTGAATTTAACTCAGATGACCATTATATCTACTACTGTGGGCAAGAATCCCTTAGAGGAAATGGAGTAGCCATCATAGTCAACAAAAGAGTCCGAAATGCAGTACTTGGACGCACTCTCAAAAATGACAGAATGGTCTCTGTTCGTTTCCAAGGCAAACCATTCGATATCATGGTAATCTAACTCTGAGCCCCGATCAGTAATGCTGAAGAAGCTGAAGTGGAATGGCTCTCTGAAGACCTCCAAGACCTTTTAGAACTAACATCCAAAAAAGATGTCTTTTTCATTATAGGGGACCGGAATGCAAAAGTAGGAATTCAAGAAACACCTGGAGTAACAGGCAAATTTGGCTTTGGAGTACATAATGAAGTACTCTTTGGGCAAAGGCCAAAGAGTTTTGCCAAAGAATTCACTGGTCATAGCAAACACCCTCTTCCAACAACACAAGAGAAGACTCTACATGTGGACATCACCAGATGGGCAACACGGAAATCAGATTGATTATATTCTTTACAAACAAAGAAGGAGAAGCTCTATACAGTCAACAAAAACAAGACCAGGAGCTCACTGTGGCTCAGATCACGAACTCTTTATTTTCAAATTCAGATTGAAATTGAAGAAAGTGTGGGAAACCACTAGATCATTCAGGTATGATCTAAATCAAATCCCTTACAATTATACAGTAGAAGTGACAGATAGATTTAAAGGACTAGATCTGATAGACAGAGTTCCTGATGAACTATGGACGGAGGTTTGTGACACTGTATATGAGACATGGACCCAGACCATCCACAAGAAAAAGAAATGCAAAAAAGCAAAATGGCTGTCTGAGGAGGCCTTGCAAATAGCTGTGAAAAGAAGAGAAGTGAAAAGCAAAGGAGGAAAGGAAAGATACCCATTTGAACGCACAGTTCCAAAGAATAGTAAGGAGAGATTAAAAAAAAGAAAAAGCCTTCCTCAGTGATCAGTACAAAGAAATAGAGGAAAAAATAGAATGGGAAAGGCTAGAGATCTCTTCAACAAAATTAGAAATACCAAGGGAACATTTCATGTAAAGATGGGCTAAATAAAGGACAGAAATTGTATGGACCTAACAGAAGCAGGAGATATTAAGAAGAGGTGGCAAGAAAACACAGGAGAACTGTACAAAAAAGATGACCATGACCCAGATAATCGTGATGGTGTGATCACTCACCTAGAGCCAGACATCCTGGAATGTGAAGTCAAGTGGGCCTTAAGAAGCCTCCCTACAAACAAAGTTAGTGAAGGTGATGGAATTCCAGTTGAGCTAGTTCAAATCCTAAAAGATAATGCTGTAAAAGTGCTGCACTCAATATGCCAGCAAACTTGGAAAACTCAGCAGTGCCCACAGGACTGGAAAAGGTCCTTTTTCATTCCAATCTCAAAGAAAGGGAATGCCAAAGAATGTGCAAACTACCGCACAATTGCACTCATCTCACACGCTAGCAAAATAATGCTCAAAATTCTCCAAGCCAGGCTTCAGCAATACATGAACTGAGAACTTTTAGATGTTCAAGCTGGTTTTAGAAAAGGCAGAGGAATCGGAGATCAAATTGCCAACATCTGCTGGATCATTGAAAAAGCAAGAGAATTCCAGAAAAACATCTACTTCTGCTTTATTGACTTTAAAGGCTTTATTTGAAGCCTTTGACTGTGTGGATCACAATAAACTGTGGAAAATTCTTTAAGAGATGGGAATACCAGACCACCTGACCTGCCTCTTGAGAAACCTATATGCTGGTTGGGATGCAACAGTTAGAACTAGCCGTGGAACAACAGCCTGGTTCCAAATAGGAAAAGGATTACATCAAGGCTGTATATTATCACCCTGCTTATTTAACTTATATGCAGTGTACACCATGAGAAACACTGGGCTGGATGAAGCACAAGCTGGAATCAAGACTGTCAGGAGAAATATCAATAACCTCAGATATGCAGATGATGCCACTCTTATGGCAGATAGTGAAGAAGAAATAAAGAGCTTCTTGATGAAAGTGAAAAGAGGAGAGTGAAAAAGCTGGCTTAAAGCTCAACATTCAGAGAACTAAGATCATGGCATCTGGTCCCATCAGTTAAGTTCCGTTCAGTCGCCCAGTCATGACTGACTCTTTGTGACCAAATCCACAGCATTCCAGTCCTGCCTGTCCATCACCAACTCCCAGCATCCACCCAAACCCATGTCCACTGAGTTGGTGATGCCATCCAACCATCTCATCCTCTGTCATCGCCCTCTCCTTGTGCCCTCAATCTTTCCCAGCATCAGGGTCTCTTCAAAATGAGTCAGCTGTTCACATCAGATGGCCAAAGTATCGGAGTTTCAGCTTCAACATCAGTACTACCAATGAACACGCCGGACTGATCTCCTTTAGCATGGACTGGTTGGATCTCCTTGCAGTCCAAGGGACTCTCAAGAGTCTTCTCCAACACCACAGTTCAAAAGCGTCAATTCTTCAGTGCTCAGCCTTCTTCATAGTCCAACTCTCACATCCATACATGACCACTGGAAAAACATAGCCTTGACAAGATGGACCTTTGTTGACAAAGTAATTATCTCTGCTCTTAATATGCTATCTATTTTGGTCATAGCTTTCCTTCCAAGGATTAAGCGTCTTATAATTTCATGGCTGCAGTCACCACCTGCAGTGATTTTGGAGCCCAGAAAAATAAAGTCAGCCACTTTCTACTGTTTTTCCATCATTTGCCATGAAGTGATGGGACCAGATGCCATGATCTTAGTTTTCTGAATGTTGAGCCTTAAGCCAGCTTTTTCACCCTCCTCTTTCACTTTCATCAAGAGGTTGTTTAGTTCTTCTTCACTTTCTGCCATAAGGGTGGTGTCATCTGGATATCTGAGATTATTGATATTTCTCCCAGCAATCTTGATTCCAGCTTGTGCTTCATCCAGCCCAGTGTCTCTCATGGTGTACACTGCATATAAGTTAAATAAGCAGGGTGAGAATATACAGCCTTGACATAATCCTTTTCCTATTTGGAACCAGTCTGTGGTTCCGTGTCCAGTTCTAACTGTTGCATCCTGACCAGCATATAGGTTTCTCAAGAGGCAGGTCAGGTGGTCAGGTTTTCCCATCTCTTGAAGAATTTTCTACAGTTTCTTGTGATCCACACAATCAAAGGCTTTGGCATAGTCAGTAAAGCAGAAGTAGATGTTTTTCTGGAACTCTCTTGCTTTTTCAATGATCCAGCAGATGTTGGCAATTTGATCTCTGCTTCCTTTGCCTTTTCTAAAACGAGCTTGAACATTTCGAAGTTCATGGTTCATATATTGCTGAAGCCTGTCTTGGAGAATTTTGAGCATTACTTTACTAGCGTGTGAGATGAGTGCAATTGTGCGGTAGTTTGAGCAGTCTTTGGCATTGCCTTTCTTTGGGATTGGAATGAAAAAGGACCTTTTCCAGTCCTGTGGGCACTGCTGAGTTTTCCAAGTTTGCTGGCATATTGAGTGCAGCACTTTCACAACATCATCTTTTAGGATTTGAAGTAGCTCAACTGGAATTCCATCACCACCACTAGCTTTGTTTGTAGTGATATTTCCTAAGGCTCCTTTGACATCACATTCCAGGATGTCTGGAATCAGACACATAGTCACACCATCGTGATAATCTGGGTCATGAAAATCTATTTTATACAGTTCTTCTGTGTAGTCTTGCCACCTCTTCTTAATATCTTCTGCTTCTGTTAATTCCATACCATTTCTCTCCTTTATTGAGCCCATCTTTGCTTGAAATGTTCCCTTGGTTTCTCTAATTTTCTTGATGACATCTCTAGTCTTTCCCATTCTATTGTTTTCCTCTATTTCTTTGCACTGATCACTGAGGAAGTCTTTCTTATCTCTCCTTGCTACATCACTTCATGGCAAATAGATGGAGAAAGAGTGGAAACAGTGGCTGACTTTATTTTTGGGGGGCTCCAAAATCACTTCAAATGGTGACTGCAGCCATGAAATTAAAAGATGCATACTCCTTGGAAGGAAAGTTATGACCAACCTAGACAGCATTTAAAAAATAGAGACTTTACTATGCCAACAAAGATCTGTCTAGTCAAGGCTATGGTTTTTCCAGTAGTCATGTATTGATGTGAGAGTTGGACTGTAAAGAAAGCTGAGTGCCCATGAACTGATGCTTTTGAACTATGGTTTTGGAGAAGACTCTTGAGAGCTTCCCTGGTGGCTCAGATGGTAAAGCGTCTGCCTGCAATGTGAGAGACGCAGGTTTGATCCCTGGGTCGGTAAGATCCCTTGGAAAAGGAAATGGCAACCCACTCCAGTACTCTTGCCTGGAAAATTACATGGATGGAGGAGCCTGGTAGGCTGTGATTTTGGATGTTGCAAAGAGTTGGACATGACTGAGTGACTGAACTGAACTGATTCTGGGAAAGATTGAAGGCTGGAGGAAAAGGGGATGACAGAGGATGAGATGGTTGCATGGCATCACTGACTCGATGGACATGAATTTGGGGTAAACTCCGGGAGTTATTGACGTACAGGGAGGCCTGGCGTATTGTGGTCCATGGGGTCACAAACAGTTGGACACGACTGAACGACTGAACTGAACTGAATTTTCTGGTGGTGTCTTTAGGGTTTTCTATGTAGAGGATCATGTCATCTGCAAACAGTGAGAGTTTTACTTCTTTTTTTACAATCTGGATTCCTTTTATTTCTTTTTCTTCTCTGATTGCTGTGGCTAAAAATTCCAAAATTCTGTTGAATGGTAGTGGTGAGAGTGGCACCCTTGTCTTATTCCTGACTTTAGGGGAAATTCTTTCAATTTTTCACCACTGAGGATTATGTTTGCTGTGGGTTTATCATGTATGTCTTTTTTTTTTTTTTTTTTTGNNNNTTTTTTTTTTTTTTTTTTGAGGTATATTCCTTCTATACCTGCCTTCTGGAGGTTTTTTTTAATCATAAATGGATGTTGAATTTTGTCAAAGGCTTTCTCTGCATCTATTGAGATAGTCATATGGTTTTTATCTTTCAATTTGTGAATGTGGTATATCACTTTGATTTGCCATATACTGAAGAATCCTTGCATCCCTGGGATAAAGCCCACTTGGTCATGATGTAAGATCTTTTTAATATACTGTTAGATTATGTTTGCTAGAATTTTGTTGAGAATTTTTGCATCTATGTTCATCAGTGATATTAGCCTATAGTTTTCTTTCTTTGAGGCATCTTTGTCTAGTTCTCGTATTAGGGTGATGATGACCTCATAGGATGAGTTTGACAGTTTACCTTCCTCTGCAATTTTCTGGAAGAGTTTGAGTACAATAGGTGTTAGCTCTTCTCTAAATTTTTGGTAGAATTCAACTGTGAAGCCATCTGACCCTGGGCTTTTGTTTGTTGGAAGATTTTTGATTACAGTTTCTATTTCTGTGCTTGTGATGGGTCTGTTAGGATTTTCTATTTCTTCCTGGTTCAGTTTTGGAAGGTTATACTTTTCTAAGAATTCGTCCATTTCTTCCAAGTTGTCCATTGTATTGTCCTATAGTTGCTGATAGTAGTCTCTTATGAGCCTTTGCATTTCTGTGATGTCTGTTGTGATTTCTCCATTTTCATTTCTAACTTTGTTGATTTGATTCTCCCCTTTTTTCTTGATGAGTCTGGCTAATGGTTTGTCTATTTTATTTATCTTCTCAAAGNCTTTGTTGATTTGATTCTCCCCTTTTTTCTTGATGAGTCTGGCTAATGGTTTGTCTATTTTATTTATCTTTTCAAAGAACCAGCTTTTAGTTTTTTCTTTTTTTTGCTATAGTTTCTTTTGTTTCTTTTTCATTTATTGCAGCCTTAATTTTTATCATTTCTTTCCTTCTGCTAACCCTGGGGTTCTTCATTTCTTCTTTTTATAGTTGCTTTAGGTGTAAAGTTAGGTTATTTGTTTGATTTTTCTCTTGTTTCTTGAGGTAAGCTTGTATTGCTATGAACCACCCTCTTGGCACTGCATTTACTGAATCCCATAGGTTTGGGGTTGTCATGTTTGCATTTTCATTTATTTCTAGGCATATTTTGATTTCTTTTTTTATTTCTTTTGTGATTTGTTGGTTATTCAGAAGTGTGTTGTTTAGCTTCTGTATGTTTGTATATTTGGTAGTTGTTTTTTTTTTTTTTTTCCCCTGTAGTTGACAGCTAATCTTACCATATTGTGATCAGAAATGATGCTTGAAGTGATTTCAATTTTTTGAATTTACCAAGACTAGACTTATGGCCCAGGATGTGATCTATCCTGGAGAATGTTCCATGTGCACGTGTGAAAAAGCTGAAGTTCAATGTGTTGGGGTCAAATGTCCTATAGATATCAATTATCTGGATGCCTTTTATCTTTTTTTTATTTGGTTGCTGTGACTCAGACTTCCCATATTATGTTGAGTAGAAGTGGCAGTTGTGGGCAACTTTGCCTTGTTCTTGATCTTAAAGGGAATGTTTTCAGTTTTATAGCACTGACTATGTTGTCATCAGTGAGTTTTTCACCAGTGCCTTTTTGCTGTTGTTGTTAAGATGATTTCCTGCTATTCCTAATTTGTCATGTCATTTTATAATAAAATGCATGTTGAAATTTTTCAAATTATTTTTCTGCATCAGTTGAGACAATCATTTGATTTTTATTCTTCATTCTGTTAATGTGGTATATCATGTTGGCTTATTTCATGTATTAAATCATCCTTGTGTTCCTGGGATAAATCCCACTTGGTCATAGTTTATGATATTTTTAATGTGCTGTTGAATTTGATTTGCTTGTATTTTGTTGAGGATTTCTGCACCCATATTCAATCAAGAATCGAATCAACCAATTCAATCTTCCCCCATTTTGTTTTTATTTCACATTGCTCTGCACCTTTCTTTTTACTGTTTAATATGTTGAGATTTCTAGGTACATTTATGTTGGGTTCTCTGACTGAAAATCTATTTTCTGAATTTGAAAATTCTCTAGAGTGTGGACTATTTGAGCTATTAGCAAATGATGACATACTAGCAGAAAATTCACAGAACTGCCACAACGAGTAACTAGTTCGTAGAAATACCCCTCTGGAAACTCATGTTCCTTGTTAAAACTAAGAGTAAAAGAATTAAAAAAAAAAAAGCAATGCTTTTTTATCTCTTCTCTNGTAAAAGAATTAAAAAAAAAAGAAGCAATGCTTTTTTATCTCTTCTCTTTAGAAAGGTTGTACATCATAATGGTGTTAAGATCATGGGTTCTTTTTTATTGTATTTTATTTTATTTGCTTTATTATTTAATTAAAATTTTTAATTGGAGGATAATTAATAGCTTTACAATATTGTGTTGGTTTCTTCCATACAACAACATGAATTGGTCATAATTATGCATGTATCCCTTTCCTGTTGAGCCTTCCTCCCCAGTCCCATCACATCTTCCTACATCACCAGAGATGAATCTATTTGCAAGAGCATGGATTCTTGAGTCAGATTGCTTAGACTAAAATCCTGTCTTTCCACTTACTAGCTTTGAGACTGGACAATTACTTAAATTCTACATGTCTTATATTTATCAGCAAGAAAATAAGGATAAATATGTACCCTTTAAGATATGTGTAAGAATGGAATGGGTTAACATTTGTAAATTGTTTAGGAAAATGCTGTCTAAGTGTTTGATAATTATAATGTTCATAATTATTTGATTTTCATAGCATTCTTTCAGAGACAGATTAGGGAAATGTAGTTATTAAGGGAAATATTTACTCTATCTTGCAATTCTTTTTGGTTAATGCTTACAACAACAAAAATATGACTCAGACTCTCCCAGAATATTAATCTATTTATAATTAATGTAGCATTGCAGTGATGTTCCCTTTTTAATTCTTGACATTAGGTATTGTGCCTCTGTTTTTTCTCTATTAGTCTTATCAGGGGCTTACAATTTTTTTCAAATATAAATATATACTTTTCTATTTCACTAATGTCTTCACTCATTTATTTCTTTTTTCATTATTTTTTCCCTTTTGCATTCTTTGAGCTTAATGTGGTGTTTATTTTCCAAAATCATGAGATAGAAGCATAGCCTTTGTTTTAAACAATCTATACCTTTTAGATAATATAAAGTGTCCTTGAAGTATGCCATGAGCTGTGTCCTAGACATTTTGTTCTTTTAAACCATTATTCAAGTAAAAATAGTTTCTAGGCCCTGTTTTGTCAGGAATTTTTGACTTGTAATTTATATAAAAATGTTTCTTCATTTTAAACATATGGGGATTTTCAGTTAATTTTTGCTATTTATTTACATCACATTTGTCTTGGTTAAAATATATATTCTGTATGATTCATTCAATCTTATGCAATTTTTGAGATTTATTTATGAACCTACATATATAGGGTCAATTTTTTTTAATGTTCCAGCATACTTGAATATAACATGTATCTTAAAATTGTTGAGTTTGATAGTATCTGTATTTTAAGTAAACCAATTTCATCAATTCTGCTTCTAAAACTGCACACATATTCAGTGATTTATGGCTACCTTGTTTCACCTCCATCAACTTTACTTTACATATTTTGAGGTTATGTTATTGAATGTACAGAAATTTTTAATTGGCATACCCTGGTAAATTGAATGCTTTATGTTATAAAATACTCTCCTGAGATCACTGTGATGATTAATTTTATGTCGAGTTGCCTATGCTATAGTACCAATTTCATAAATTAAACATAAACACTAATCTAGGTTGCTGTGGAGGTATTTTGTAGGTGAGACTAACATTTACATGTGTGTGTGTATGTGTGTGTGTGTGTGTGTGCATGCACTCAGTTGTGTCCGACTCTTTGCAACCCCATGGACTATACACCACCAGACTCCTTTGTCCACAGAACTTTCCAGGCCAGAATACTGGAAAGGGTTGCCATTTTCTACTCCAGGGGCTCTACCTGACTCAGGGATTGACCATGGGTCTCTTGAGTCTCCTATATTGGCAAGTGGATTATTGATCACTATGCTACCTGACAAGCTCCACATACCTTGTTAGCTTTAAATAAAGGAGATTAGGCCTAATAATTTGAATGGGCCTTATCCAATCAGTTGAAAGGTCTTGAGAACAAAAACATAGGAGAAAGTCTGCCTATGGACTGCAGCACTAGATTCTATCAGAGATTTTCCACTATCCTGTCTCTACCTCTGGATTTCAGGCTTCTTAGTGCCCACAGTCATATCATATATCAATACCTTGATGTGTATTTATCTATAATCTAGTTATATCTATCTAAAATATTTCCCACTTACTGGTTCTGTTTCTCTGGAGAATCCTGACTGATACGATTGTTAATGATACTTTTAGCCTTTAATGCTTAATCGCTCGGTCATGTCTGACTCTTTCTGACCCTATGGACTGTAGCCGTCTGGGCTCCTCTGTCCATGGGGATTCTCCAGGCAAAAATACTGGAGTGGGCTACCATGCCCTCCTCCAGGGGAACTTCCCGACCCAAGAATCGAACCAGGATCTCCCACACTGCAGGCAGATTCTTTGCCATCTGAGGTACCAGGGAAGCCCTTTTGCCTTTAAGCCTTCACTAAATATTTGCATAACTGTGCTAGTTATTTTCATTAGTTTTCTATGACTGTGTGGATCACAACAAGTTGTGGAAAATTATTAAAGAGATGGGAATACCAGACCACCTTACATGTCTCCTGAGAAACCTATATGCAGGTCAAGAAGCAACAGTTACAACCTTACATGGAAAAACTTACTGGTTCAAAATTGGAAAAGGAGTATGTCAAGGCTCTATGTTATTGCCCTACTTATTTAACTTATATGCAGAGTGGAATGTGAAATGCCAGGTTGGATGACTCACAAGCTGGAATGAAGATTGCTGAGAGAAATATCAACAATCTTAGATATGCAAATAATACCACTTTAATGGCAGAAAGTGAAGAGCTAAAGAGCCTCCTGATGAGGGTGGAAGAAGAGAGTGAAAAAGCTGGCCTAACTCAACATTCATAAAACTAAGATCATGGTGTCTGGTCCCATCACTCCATGGCAAACAGATGGGGAAAAAATGGAAACAGTGGCAGACTTTGTTTTCTTGGGTTCCAAAATCACTGTGGATGGTCACTGCAGCCATGAAATTAAAAGACAGTTGCTCTTTGGAAGAAAAGCTATGACAAAACTAGATAGCATATTCAAAAGCAGAGACATCATTTTGCCAACAAAGGTCCATATAATCAAAGCTTTGGTTTTTCCAGTAGTCATGTACAGATGTAAGAGTTGGGCCATGAAGAAGGGTGAGAGCCAAAGAATTGAAAAAGAGTCAACTTGTGGTGCTGGTGAAGACTCCTGAGTGTCCCCTGGACTGCAAGGAGATCCAACCAGTCAATCCTAAAAGAAATCAACCCTGAATATTCATTGGAAGAACTGATGTTGAAGCTTAAGCTCCAATACTTTGGCAACTTTGTAAAAAGCTGACTCATTGGAAAAGACCCTAAGGCTGGGAAAGAATGAACACAAAAGGAGAGGGGGCAGCAGAGGATGACATGGTTAGAGAGCATCACTGACACAATGGACATGAATTTGAGCAAACTCCAGGAGATAGTGAAGGACAGGAAAGCCTCACATGCTGCAGTCCATGCAGATCACAAAGAGTCAGACACGGCATAGTGACTGACCAACAGCAATGGCATATATTTCTATCATTTTATTTTTCAACCTTTCTTCAGCCTTATAATTTGGATTTTAAACAAATATAAATGTAATTTTTTAAAAACCTTGCCTGATAACCTTTGTAGTTTTAAATTTCAATGCTTAGTCAATTTATATATATTTATTGATACATATGATTGCAGATTTACCATGGAACTATTTGTATTCTTTGTGATAGTTGTGTTGGCATCCTTTTTCCCCCCTTTTATGTCTTCTCTTATATTGATTCAGATTTAATCAACTTTTTTTATTAACCAGTTTTTTCCATCTATTGGCTTATTGCTTATGATTGTAATAGTATTTATCTACTGTTTAACCCTAAACAGTAGAACAAACATCAGTAACTTTTCAAAACTGTTATTTATAAACAGTTATCATTTATTGTTCCAGAAAAATGTAAGAATTTTAATAATATTTGTATCTGTTCTCATATCCATGCTATCATTGTGATATATTCTATCATGTATCTATATAAATGAATAAAAAAAATTTGCTGGTGTTTTTGGCCTCTATATGAATATGATAGGTGAACTTCCCTGGTCATTAAAGAATATGCCTGCAATGCAGGAGACGTAGGTTCGATCCCAGGGTTGGGAAGATCCCTTGGAGAAAGAAATGGCAACCCACTTGAGTATTCTTGCTTAGGAAATCCTTTGGATAGAGAAATCTGGTGGGCTACAGTCCATGGGGTCACAAGACGAGGACACAACTTAGCCACTAAACCACCACCATGAATATGATAGGCTGGCATCATATTTTTTTGTTTGTAAGTGTTTACCCTTGGATCTGATTTCAGCAGTCTTAGTCTCATGAACAGTTCATTTTTATTTTTATTTTCTATTGAAGTATAATTGGCTTACAATGTTGTGTTAATTTCTGTTGTACAGCAGCATTCTTGTTTAAAAAAATATTCTTTTCTAGTATGGTTTATCAAAGGAAATTGACTGTAGTTTCCTGTGCTATATAATAAAAAGTTGTAGCTTAACCATTATCTCTGTAAAAGCTTACATGTGCTAACCCTAATCTCCACTCCATCCCTCCCTCAACCATCTCCCCCCTCTACTTTGGCAATCAAGTCTGTTCTCTACATCTGTGAGTCTGTTTCTACTCAAAAGATAGGTTCATTTGTGTCATATTTTAGATTACACATATAAGCGGTATCATATATTTGTCTTTACCTTTCTAAATTCACTTAGTGTGACCATCTCTAGATGCATGTATGTTGCAGCAAATGGCATTATTTTGCTCTTTATTTTGGCTGCTGCTGCTGCTAAGTCGCTTCAGTCGTGTCTGACTCTGTGCGACCCCGTAGACAGCAGCCCACCAGGCTCCCCCATCTCTGGGATTCTCCAGGCAAGAACACTAGAGTGGGTTGCCATTTCCTTCTCCAAAGCATGAAAGTGAGAAGTGAAAATGAAGTTACTCAGTCGTGTCCAACTCTTAGCGATCTCATGGACTGCAGCCTACCAGACTCCTCTGTCCATGGGATTTTCCAGGCAAGAGTACTGGAGTGGGGTGCCATTGATTTTGGCTGAGAGGTATTCAATTGTACCATGTCTTCTTTATCCATTCATCTGTCAATGAACAGTTAGGTTGTTTCCAACAACCTTGGCTATTGTGAACAGCACTGCCATGAGCATAAGGGTACATGTATCTTTTTGAATTAGAGTTTTATCTGGAAATATGCCCAGAAGTGGGATTGCTGGATTATATGGAACCTCTATTTTTAGTTTTCTGAGGAACCTGCATACTCTTTTGCATATTAACTGTCCCAATTTACATTCCTACCAGCAGTGTAGGAGGACAAATTTTAAAGAAGCATAGCAATTTGTGTTCTTCTGGCTGTGTAATTTTAGTTTCAATTTCCTTTACCTTTACAATAAAGGAAACCTATTCTCGCAAAACAAACATCTTTATCAAAAGCCATCATGTAATTAGGAATAATAGTGTTTGTCAAAAGCCATCACATGATTAGGAAGAATACTGTGAGAACAATTCTAGAATGGGGTCATTGCAATGCAATGTATTGTTAAAAGCTATTGGAAGTACTGAAACCTGAATGAAAATATTGCATTGTCTGTTAATGTACTGAACACTCACGTCTTTTTTTTCCTTTTGACCATCATAATGAACAGGATGGCTTCTTCTCTTGCTTCAGCTTTGTGTATAAGATCAAACGGTCTTATACATAAGTGACCACAGACCTCCAGACACCCTGAAAACCTCTACCAAATGCAACCTCAATTTGCGTTTTGAAAGAAATATTTTCAAGATAGATTTTTATAATTTATTTCAACTTTAAGCATATTCTAGAATCTCCAAATGTGGCCTATTGCCTTACTAGTCCCTTAGAGATCATATACAGTAGAGATGCAAGAAAATCTTCCACAGCTGGGGAGAGAGAGGGTGAAAAAAATTGAGACAGTAGCACTGAAACATTAACATACACACTACCAGGGTGAAATAGATAGCTAGAGGGGAGCAGATGCGTCACCCAGGGAGCTCACGCCAGTGCTCTGTGGCGCTCCAGAGGGATGAGATGGGCGGTGGGTTGGGAAGGAGGCTCAGATGGAGGGGATATATGTATACATATAGCTGATTCACATTGTTGTATGGCAGAAACCAACACAACATTGTAAAGCAACTATCCTCCAATTAAAAATTTATTTTTAAAAGAACAGTATTGAGAACACTTATGGAATCTGGGTAAGAAAAATGGGACTAGAGGGGTTAAGAGATGCTATGCTTCTAAATTCTTCATGTGCTTGCTTTTTTTTTTCTTTTTTCTTTTTTCTATTTCAGAGGCACTAAGTCTGGGTACCCAAAATTATTTTCCATGGTTGCTGGAACAAGACACTAATATGTCCAATGAACCCTGGGGGTTTAAAAGAAAGCCAGTGAATACAATAACTAAAAGATGGTTTAGGCCATTAGGCTCGGTTACATTCATTATTTTAATTCAAAGTTTCAATAGGTCCCATAAAATAAAAATGTTCTTTCTGGCCACCTATTTTCATGTTTTTTGTTATTTCAGTCAGGCCCTTTCCAACTCCCCTTAGGCAGTAAGGAAATGATGTTCCCAGAAATGTTTGTTATGGAGTATACACTTTCAGTTTCTTCATGTGATAAACAGTCGTGCTTTTGCAGTTTTATTTTTCATCAAACTACAAATAAAGAAAGTAGAAAATGAAACTATTCCAAAAGTGGAAGTCATTTCCTACTGCCTATGTGGCGAGTTGTGGTTGTTGGCTGTGGCAACCTCTGTAATAAATAGATGCTCTGAAACTACTCTAGCCTGAGGAGGAACAGAGTAGACTTCAAGAATGGCAGCTGACAAGTCATCTCCTGTAGAAAAGTCATGGACCATCTTTAAAGAATACCACATAGATGAAGATGTGGGCTTTGCTCTGCCACTTCCACTGGTAAGAGAGGACACTGGAATATGGGCAAAATTATTCTCTTATCTTGACTTACCTGGACAAGTTAACTTCTACTGAATAAATGTGGTTCAGTAATTTCTGCTGAACAAATAGATATAGAGGTACCAAAATTGGAGGCAGAGTTTGAATAAAGGGATCTCAGTTAACTTTCTTAAAAACTTCTTCCTAGAAACTTAGCCTTAGAGGCACTTCTTACTCATCTTACACAGGCACAGAGAGTGATGAGATAAGGTAACTATAGAGGTATTTTAGTTTAAGACAATCACATTTCAGGGGCTATTTTGAAAAACTTTTTTAAAAGGTAATAAATGACCCATGAGTCAAAGGAACCCAGCTTCTCAGCTGATAAAACTTAGATTGCACAAAGCATGTGTTCCTGCTTTGATGTTTTTGAGGTGGGGCATCAAGCAACTTTGTGTTGTATTAATATTGTTTGGTATTTACTAAGCCTAAGTTTCAGGCTTAGAGAGTTAGACCTGCTAGATCTGCATGCTTTTTCCATGGGTTTGGCTGCAAAGGGCAAGGCATTAGAATAAATGTGTGTCTTAAGACTACAGTTTCCTAAGTTATCTTCCCAAGAATGCCATGAAAAGCCTCTTATCTTTAATATTTTAATCATCACACACTTTTATCTCATTTTTAGCAATTTACAAATATTAACTTACTCCATCTTTACAACCATCCTGAAAGGTATGTATGTTATTAATCTCATTTTCCTGATGAGAAAGTAAGCCATGCAGAATTTAAGTAATTAGCCAAACTTACACAGCTAGTAATAACGGGGATAGGAAGTGAGTCTAATCAGTCTGGTTCCAGAATCCATTGTCTGAAAACCATTATCTATTATGCTACACTGCCTAACTCAAGAGAAGGAAAGAACACAAGACATTATTTTGGTTTTTGGTTATTGTTTGTTTTCCTACTCTTGGTTTTAATGAAGTTCATGAGATTCCAGGAGAGGATTTCTAGAAGCCAGTAACATGTTGTGACAATGCTGTATACCAGGATGTATCTGTTTACTTGTGACTGGAACAGAATCCAGACTCTAGAGACAACCTTTAAGTGTGACAAATACATATTTTAGTCAGAATCTAACTATATTTAGAAATCACATCTAGTAAATACCTTGGTTAATATAGGCAAATCTAAAGCAAATTCTTCGTCACAATCTAATTTTCCTTTTCACATGATTAAGTTAATTGAAGAAAATGAAGCAGATGTTTTAATTTTATTGCTAAAAGCAACTGGCTTACTTTATATTTTCAAATCAATAATATTCAGACTTACTCTCTCTTCACTAAAGTGCACAAGTGCCAAGACTGGATGTTTTGAGGAAATATTTATCAATGGTACAAAAGAAAAAAAAAACTTTTTCAGAAACTGCAAAGTCTCATATCAAATTTATTTTTTATTTCCCTATAAAGTTAGTTCTCTTATAAAAGAAAATAATCACAATAATTATGTGAATGAGTAAGTGATATTTGTTCAGTTGTGTCTGACTCTTTTCTACTCCATGGACTGTAGCCCACCAGGCTCCTCTGTCCATGGAATTCTACAGGCAAGAAAACTGGAGGGGGTTGCCATTCCCTTCTCCAGGGAATCTTCCCTACTCAGGGATTGAATCTGGGTCTCCTACATTGCAGGCAGATTCTTTATCATCTGAGCCACCTAGGAAGCCACAAGTAATTATGTAGACCTCTAAAACAGAGTCCAAGGGCTAAACCCCAAAACTAAATCAAAATAAAACACTTCCTGAGCTATTTAAAAAACAATGCTGCTACTTGAGATGCCTATGAAATTAGATTTTCTATCCTGAAACAGGATGAATACAAAATTAGAGGTTACTTTTATTTCCTCACTGAAGATCTTTCCTGGAAATTAGAGGTTCAAAAATATCCATTTCATCTCTTGTAATCTATCACCTTCCAATTGTAAAGCCAGATAATTTGTCTTCTGATTTCATGTAGATGCAAAATGCATTCTCTCATCTAGCAGGAGTTGAATGACTCTGTGTTACCCTTTATTAATTTATAATATATCATTCAGGCATCCTTTGAACCAGAAGGATATTATTGATTGAATTTTACATTTGTTGAAAATTCTGTCCAATAGGACACTAATCTGGACACATAATAAAGTACTTCTGTTATTTGGAGAAAGTAGCCCCAATAAGAATTTCAGATGTGCTACACACACCACAGGTGAAACACAGAATAAAGAAAATATGTATGTATTACTAAAACCATCAGAGCACAGTAGTTTTGTGGTTAGGGAGAAAAAATTCAGAGCAAACACAAGAAAGGTGATTATCTAGTGAATATACTTCCTAGATCTTTCATTCCTGAAAATTTGCCAATTCTCTGCAGCCCCTGAACAGGTTTGAAGTTTTTATTACATTTGTCTTCATACTTTATAGCTTTCTTACAATATTAACTTGGTTTTGAAGCTTAAAGCCTCACTCACCTTGGTTTCAGGTAAACTCAATTTATGCCCTCTCCTCTTAATTCAGTATCAGTGCCCCCAAGAGCACATCTGGAAGCAGCTTAATGAAGAAGGCCTGGGGAGTTTTCAGGACTCTGAATCTCATTTCAGGCTGTGACCTAATTCTTTGGTTTTTATGTTTTCCCTTGAGACACGATTAGAAACAACACCCAGGGAGGCACTTATTAAAAACAAAAGCCAAATGAGTAAAATTTAAAACATCATTGGCTTCCTTCAGTGATTCATGAAATGGGCATCATTCCAACTAGCAGGAAGAAAAAGTACTCTGAGGAGCTGTATGAAAATGAAAGACTTTTATAGGCAGAAGAGAGCAGAAACAAGGAAGTCATCCCACAGAGTGGATTGGTTGTATCGAGGTCACATTTCTTTAGAGAAAAGCAGGGCTCTATGAGCAGATCGGTTCAATACTGCTGGCCAGGGGATTCCGGAGTGACTGGTTTAGGATTCCACTCTGGGAGAGGCAGAAACTGTAATTAAGTATTGTCTCCATTTAGTGACATGGGACTTAAGTTACTCGATTCTGGGTTTTTGGGTCTTTTTTTAAAAAAACTTTTTATTTTGTATTGGAGTATAGCCAATTAACATTGTTATAACAGTTTCAGTCAATCAGTTCAGTCGCTCAGTCGTGTCTGATTCTTTGTGATCCCATGAATGGCAGCACGCCAGGCTTCCCTGTCCATCACCAACTCCCGGAGCTTGTTCAAACTCATGTCCATCATGTCCATGATACCATCTAACCATCTCATCCTCTGTCGTCTGCTTCTCCTGCATTCAATTTTTCCCAGCATCGGGGTCATTCTTCAGCATCAGATGGCCAAAGAATTGGAGTTTCAGCTTCAGCATCAGTCCTTCCAATGAATATTCAGGACTAATTTCCTTTAGTTTCAGGCAGACAGCAAAGGGATTTAGCCATATACACATTTATCCATTCTCCCCCAAACTCCCCTCCCATCCAGGTTGCCACATAACACTGAGCAGTCGTATTTATAACACTCTTTTATTTGGATTTAATTTTTACGTACTTGACCAAAAATTTGCCTGTTGTACCATATACATATATATACATATATACACACATATATACAACAAATATACAGCATCTCTTGCATGTCTAGTACTGTGCTAAGAAATACAGAATTAAAAATATGATAAAATCCTTGCCCTCAGATAGTGAGATGTAAAAAGAGAAAACATCTTTTAGAAGTTGGAAATCCTATGGTTGCATTACAATGAACTATGTGCACAAAACAAGCCATAAATCTGCCTGAGCCTTGCTTGTCTTATTTATGACATGGAGATGACTTTGGGGGCCATTATAATAATTAAACAAGAAATAATTAAACTAGAAATTGAAGCAAAACTGCCTCATTACTGACATTTAACAAATCTCATTTTCCTTCTATTCAAAAAAAAAAAAAATTAATGTCCAGCTGAGGAGGTAAAAATATAGCAGACAACAATAAATTACTTAGGGCTTCCCTGGTAGCTCAGCAATAAAGAATCTGCCTGCCAGTGCAGAAGACCTGGGTTCGATCCCTGGGTTGGGAAGATCCCCTGGAGAAGGAAATGGCAACCCACTACATTATTGCCTGGGAAATCCCAGGGACAGGGAAACCTGGCAGGCTAAGTCCACGGGGTCTTAAAGAGATGGACACAACTAAGTGACTACACAACAACAACAATAACAAATCACTTAATGTGAAAGGGTATAATTAATGGGATTCCTCATTGGAGGCATACCCATAGAATGGAATAGTCAGAAGATGTCAATGAAATGTTTCAAGGGATCTTTGCAAAGGAAGCGGATGAGAGGAAGAAGAGGAGCACAGAGAAGGTCCTGAGCTCTTCGTGTGCAGGTGACAATGCCTGGCCTGGTGGCCCTAGACAGGTTAAGCGTGCGTCAGCACTGCACGGCATCGATACAGAGGCAACGTGGACCATCTGTGGAGGCACCACTATTGGATAAGACCTTCCGTTGGTGAATCAAAGCCCTGTTTCTTCTTTTTAAGGAGGAGCTACCTCATCCTTATGATGCCTGGATCTCTATTGCTAGAAATCTGCCTGAGCTGATCAAGAACAACCAACTACGTGTGGAAGTTGAGAAGGTTTGGAAAAAATATTACACGTTTTCTATTTCAGCTTCTTAAAAGCATTAACTTGGTTTTGTGGCAATCACATCACACATTTTGAATTGAGTCCATTTCTCCATTTATTCTCAGTTAGCAACGCTCAGCATTGATGGCCTCCGAGGCCACAAGGCACAGCGCCTGGCACACTTGGTTCTGGGATACATCACCATGGCGTATGTGTGGGGTCGAGGCGATGGAGACATCCGCAAGGTCTGGAGATTTTCATATATTCTTTTATGCTAACACAACAGACTGACATCCAGTTGACATTTACTGTAAACGAACTCTAAGAGTATTGTCACGGCATTTGTGAAGCTTGAGGATCTTGTGCAGAGGAGTTGCCTAACAAATATTTGGGGAATGGATGGATGCTTGAGTGAATGGTTGCAAATGATTCCCAGGCCATTAGAAAGTCAAGAATACAGCCTTGATTTCCTCTGGCCCTCTAGTTAGGCTTTGTTCTCTGTAGGTCCAGATTATGTCCACATCATCACAAATCTCAAATGTAAGGGTTTACTAAGTACCAGGCTTAAGTTATGGAATGAGGAAAAGGCAACGACGTTGGTTTGGTTTCACAGGGCCCTTATGTAGAACAGTTAATCTTTTGACACCCGGAAAGCAGAAGCGAAGGTGAGACATCTCAGAGGTTAATACTAAAAGTCGTGTTTTCCTTAGGTCTTGCCAAGCAATATCGCTGTTCCTTACTGCAAACTGTCTGAGAAACTGGGACTGCCTCCTATTTTGCTCTATGCAGATTGTGTCTTGGCAAACTGGAAGAAAAAGGATCCCAATGGGTATGTAAACTGTGATTATAACAGGAATTAAAGATGTTCACAGTATTTTAATCAAAAGGCAATTGGTCATTTGTTTAATCTTTGGCAGCATGGCTTTATTCTCTGTGGTTAAGATGTAAAATATATATGCATGTGAGAGAGAGAGGTGTGTTGTCAACATTCAATGAAATGTACATATCTTAAGTGTTCAGTTTGATCAGTTTGACTGGCTTCTTTTGAGATTCTACAAATTTCAATTTTAACTGTTGAGTCGAATCAACACATCTTTGGTGGTAGAAGTGGCGGTAGAAGTAGACTTTTGAAAGTCTGGGCTTTCAAAAGAGTCTGCTTAGAATCTCGGCCCTTCCTAAGCATTGACTAATGAATCTGCTACAATGAAGGGTCAGAGGCTTTGGGCGTGTATCCGCAGAGGCGTGTACTAGATGCGGGAGTACCGCAAAATGAAATGATTTGATCTTGAAAATTTCTTATTAGTAACAAGGTTTCCGATTGGTTTTGACAATCCACGTGTGTTCCTTGCGTGTTTAATTGTTTCTTTCCCTAATAAAGTCCTAAATTAAATGTTTGTGATACCTGCTTGACAAACATTGAAAAAAACACACCTTTACAATTTATGTATTTTTTTACCTTTGCTAGATCAGTAGTATTAAATGAAATAACTCAAAACCATTTAATTTTTACATTGGTTTCCTTTCCATCTTCCAACTGATCCATGGCTTCATGGCTGCTCTCCTAAGGCCCATGACTTATGAGTAAGTACTCCATCTTTTTTATTCGAAGAATTACTGTTACTCAAAGTAAATAAGGATGTATCACTACCCTCAAAGTGCATTCTTTTAAAAGACCAATTGATTTTAGGCAAAAAATACAAAAATCTTATTTGCATATGCAGATGATACCTGACTTAAGGACGGTTCAACTTACGATTTTTTGACCTTGCTGCTGCTAAGTCGCTTCAGTCATGTCTGACTCTGTGACCCCATAGATGGCAGCCCACCAGGCTCCCCTGTCCCTGGGACCTTAGGATGATGCAAAAGTGATATACGTTCACTAGAAACTCAGTTTGAATTTTGAATTTTGATCTTTCCCTAAGTAGATGTGCAGTACATACTCTCCTGTGATCCTGGGCAGGGCAGTGCAGCTCCCAGGCAGCCTCACTGTCAAGAGGGTAAACAAGTGATACACTTACAACCATCACGCACCCAGACAACCATTCTGTTTTTCACTTTCAGTATTCAATAAATCACAAGAGATATTCCACACTTTACTATAAACTAGATTTTGTGTTAGGTGATTTTTGCCCAACTCTAGGCTAACGCAAATGTTCTAAGCACATTTACAGCAGGCTGGGCTAAACTCTGGGGCACCCAGGTGGGCCAGTGGTAAAGAATCCAATCTGCCTGCCAGTGCAGGGGACACAGGAGAAGTGGGTTCGATTCCTGGGTCAGGAAGATCCTCTGGAGGAGGAAATGGCAATCCACTCCAGTATTCTTGTCTGGAAAATCCCATGGACAGAGGACCCCAAGGTCACAGTGAGTGAGATAGACACAACCTGAGTCAGATACAACTTAGCAGGACCACAAAGCTAATATTTGATAGGCTAATATCTGATATTTGGTAGGTTAGGTATATTGAATGAATTTTCAACTTATCTTCAACTGAAGATGGATTTATTGATATATAACACCATTGTAAATTTAAGAAGATCTGTAGATAAATATGGAGAAGGCAATGGCACCCCACTCCAGCACTCTTGCCTGGAAAATCCCATGGACAGAGGAGCCTGGTGGGCCACAGTCCATGGGGTTGCTAAGAACATACATACATACAAAATGCACATACATCTGTGTATCCATGACCCCATGACCTCAGTGGCCAGAGGTAATAAAACTATTCTTTTTGACCCAATTTTTACTATTTTTGGCCTAGGTACTTAACAGAGGCTAAGAGCTAGGGAAGGTAAAGTAAATACAGGAATAAGCTTACCCTCATGAAACTGGGTTAATTTGGAGGAAAGAAGATGCATGAAAATTATGTAAATTGTTATATGATCAAGGGAAGAATTAAGGAATTAAAGGACTATGAGTTCAAGTCAAACAAAAGGCACAAGGAAAGAACCCTATAGCAAGGAATTTAAGCTGGATTTGGAAGAGTGACTAGGCATAGGTTAGAAGAAGGAAAACCTGGGACTTCCCTGGTGGTCCAGTGGTTAAGATTCTGTGCTTCCAGTGGATGGCATGTTCCCTATCCCTGGTTGGGGAACTAAGATCCCATGTGTCATGTGGCCAGAAAAAGTTAAGGAAGAAGGAAAATCTGAGCATGTTCACAGTGGAGGAAACAGCAAGAATGAGGGCTTTGAAATGACAAAAATCTTAGTGCAGTTTCAGAATTGAAGGAAGGCTCGTGTCACTGATACATCATAAATAAAGAAGGTAACAGTATAGGAAGGGGATGAAGAAATAAACTATAGAAATATTTCATAGGACTTTGGGCTCTGATAAGGGGTTAAAACAGTATCTTTAAAGGGGAAGCTATGGAAGGTTTTTAAAGGGAGAATGATTTCACCAGCCCCATTTGAGGCTGAAACTGATGAAATATCTTATTCAGTGAGCCCCAGGAAGTTAGGTGTGGAAATGGTTTGAGACCATACATTTAACTGCCATGAAACTCAGAGGTGTACTGATGCTGAGACCATATTTGCATCAACACAAAACTTCAGTGCAAAAGAAAATAAGGTGTAATAAATTATTTGAATTTCCCAATCAATTCCTTTGTAAGGCAGGATATATCACTGAGAAACTGAGTCAGGCTCACAGATAAAAATATGGATACTATGTTTATTTAATTTAAAAATCTACTTTTGTAAACAATATCTCACAGATATTTCTATAAACCTTGAGTTTATAAATGTGTGAAAAATTGATGAGATAATAGAAAAAGAAATGCTCTTGAAGTTTCTGGTTTCAAGTTCTAGAATGGAATTTCAAGTTCCAGCTTAAAGTACTATTAATTTTATGACCTTAGACAACAGACCTAACATTAATATTTCTAACTACAGAATGGATATATGTAAACCTGCCATACTTATCTCACAAGGTTATTTTGAAAATGGAGGGTAAATAAAAGTCTTGAAAATGAATAAGAATCCAACAAATAGATCAATATTGTTACTAAATTTTTCTTCTTCTTTTTAGCTTTTCTTTCTTTTATTTTTACTAAATTCTTGACTTCCTGGATTAATTTTCTTAGGAACATGGACATTCTGTTCTCATTTCCTGGTGGAGACTGCGGCAAAGGCTTCTTTCTAGTTTCTCTGTTGGTGGAAATAGCAGCTGCTTCTGCAATCAAAGTATGTCAGTCTAGAAAAATGAGCGTTTTGATTTACTTAAGCAGAACAATTACTTAACAGCAGAACACTATTATGCATAAAGTAACTTGATCCTGACTGAATAGAGGATTTTATGATTGAATTGGAGATAAGGGATCCCCTGGTACAAATAAATACTTTATTTTTTTTGTCTCTTCTAAAATATAAAATGTAAGAGCCATATAATTAGAATCAAATTTGAAGCCCTAATAAGAGAAATATTTTCAACTCAACTTGCCATTGGAACTTTGTCTCACAGTGACAAAAGCTAATGATTTTTTTGCCTTAGAGATAGAAATACATAAAACTATATAAACTTATCTTTAAGTGATAAATTAATAAAGACAAACCCAAGTTTAATTAAACATATAGAAATTAGTCAAACAATCCAAAGGTATCCAATCCAAGAAAGAAATGGAAATACCAAATTTAATTTGGGCATTAAGATTTAGAAGAACTTTATCCTATGCCAATAGTTATTTATGAAATCTGAAGCATTTGTCTTCTTTTTTTTTAAAGGTGATCCCCAATATATTTGATGCAATACAACGTGAAGACACAGATACTTTGCAGAAGGCACTGCTTGATATATCTTCCAGCTTGTGCAAAGCCCTGAAAGCGTTTTCCCAAATTCATGGCAAGTATTGTGTGCCTTGCAAATGCTAGACCATGCTCAGATGTTTCTGGTTATCTAGATGTAGACTTGCAGAGAAATGGAAGCAAAACCAACTCTCACATAGAGGGTATGTTTGCGCTTTCTTTTATCTCACTGAATTATTTTATGTACTTTCCATGTGGTAGGTTTTATTATATTCAGAGAATCTAAATTTTGAGAGAGAAGATAAATGACCCAAGATGATATAAGTAGTAAACAGGGAAGCCAGAATTCCACTAAAAATTCTGGAACAACTTGCCAAATGTGCAGGATATGTTAAGTTCTGAAAAACTTAGCTTCTGCTTGATAAGAACTCTATGAATTCTGCTTTTACATAAATTAACTAGAAAGCCATCTAAAACAGCCATGGGGTTCGAAAGTTATCATAAAATTAACAGCTAAAAACAATAACAAAAAGAGTACATAAACAAGGATTTGCAAAAGGAAATGTCCCCTACTGGATGCGCCTAACAAATATGTGACTGCGTATCACTGGGCTTTGGCAAGAAGATTGGCCTTCAAACGAAAGACATTAGCAGGCTTTGGAGAGGGACACCCAGAGATGTGGTCCCTAGGGCTCCAGGAGGTTCTATTTTATTTTTATTTTTTGTGTTTAGCTTTGGGGTTTCTTTATGTAAGTAATTTATCAGTTATGCCCCAGTAAAAACATGTTGCTGTTGTTTAGTCTCTAAATCATGTCCGACTCTTTTACAATCCCATGGACTATAGCCCACCAGGCTTCTCTGTCCATGGGATTCTCCAGGCAAGAATACCAGGGTGGGTTGCCATTCCCTTCTCCAGGGAATCTTCTTGACCCAGGGATCCAACCCGCATCTCCTTCACTGGCAGGCGGATTCTTTGCCGCTGAGCCACAAGGCAAGCCCAGTAAACATATGAAGCATCCTTAAGTAAATGTTGGCAGTTTAGTTTGTCTCCTGAGGATGAGTGGTGAATGGGCCCGGGCTCTTTGTCACAAGATGTGTGCTGCTCCCGTAGTAGACCCCATTCAGTGTACACAGGTGATGATAGAGGACAGGTGAGTGAAAGCTTGACCTCAGGGAATTTTTCTGCACAGACTGACATAGCACCTTTCTTGTGTCCTATACTGAAATCCAGGATCAGTTGTTTATAACACCTTCATTTTTCCCAATATATCTGATGCTACTTAATTAGGTGTATCTCGTATCTCATCTTTTTTGTTTTGTTTATTTTTTTTTTTAGAATATGTGGACCCAAACCTATTTTTCAACGTTCTTCGAATATACTTATCTGGGTATGTAGCTTTTTGCTTGGTTCTGTTTTCACTTAGACAATGAACAAAAAGAAGACAACAAATTTCCACTGATGGAACCCACTATCAATCCAGTTTAAGAAACAATTTATATCCTAAAATACATGTTGCAAGAAACAATAGGCTATTCTCTCAGTTACTACTTGGGCAGGCACACACTGGAGTATGGACAAGAAAGCTAGTCATTTTAAAGAGAGTAAAATAACCTTTGGTAGTGAAAGGTAAGATTTGACTTATAGAATCCTTATGTTGAATTTGCTCAGAACCATATTAATTATTATTCTCTTGCTTGAACATGAGTCGAAGGAGGAGTATGGGAGAAGTATAATGAAGCCTAGCTCATTTCACGTTCCACTCATCCTCTGTTGCAAGATTTGACATACAAAACTTTGGCAATTGTTAAAATACTGAGTATTCCTCCCTTCCTGATTTAGTTGGAAAGGCAACCCTTTGCTGTCAGAAGGTCTGCTGTATGAAGGCGTCTGGGACACCCCAAAGAAGTTTGCCGGAGGTAGTGCAGCCCAAAGCAGCATCTTTCAGTGCTTTGATGTTCTCCTGGGCACTCAGCACACTGTTGGCGGAGGTGAGCAGCAAATGACAAATGACCAGAATCGCTTAGGCTAATAGGATACTATCTTAAAAGTGCCTTCCCATCAGTATCTTATCTGCACTTATCAGATACTTTTAGAAGAATCAGTAGAGACTTTGCTGCCATCATCTTATTATACCATGAAGAAGCAGAAACTGAAAGAGGCTCATAAACAGACTCCCTGTTAACCAACTAAAAAGCAGGGAGGCCAGAACTCAGACCAAGTTCAACACCATCTTGATCTTGATATATGAACATGTCTATGAGGTCTGATTGAGTGGTAAAGCCAATATCGCCTGAACATGTAAGGTCAGATTTAGAAAGAGAAAGTCTGCAAATGAGATAAGACCACAGGCGGAAGCTGGAGAGTGGAGAGGCTTGGCACTGTTCTAGTTCCCTGACCTACCCCCCAGGGAGCCCAGGGCCAACACGTGCACCAAAGTTTAAAGATGAATCACCTTCATTATATTCCTTCTAGGGGATTAAGGGAGCAGAGGAAGAAGCTCCAGGAAGAACTTCTTTCTGTTTTTCTTTCTTTCCTAAACTTCTATTGAACAGTCAAAGGGGAAAGCTTTGGGTTGCATGACTAAGTTTGTTAGTTTTTTTCCTCTGAGCTCATTCTCTTATTTTAAAATGATCCCTTTAATTCTCCTGGACTCAGCATCACAGTCTATCAAGTATAGTACATCTACCCTGTCCTTAGAAGGATCAAATACAGTAGGAACATTAGAAAGGAAGCAAAACAAAAATATAATGAATGAGTTTAGCACATACGGTTTTTAAAGTTAAGTGTATTTTGCAGTAATTACCATTACTAGTAGCAAGATTAGTAGGATGCTGACTTGATGGTTATAAATTCGTGGCCACCCACTCTGGCCCCATTTGGCCCTCCCTCCCTGGACTGGAGACTGCTTCAGACTCCTTACTAACTCATCTTTGTCTTCAGTCCCTTCAGATTTTGCTGGTGAATTTCTCCAGGAGATGAGAACATACATGCCACCAGCTCACCAGAGCTTTCTCCTCTCATTAAAGTCAAAGCCCTCGGTCCGTGAGTTTGTTCTTTCAAAAGGCAATGCTACCCTACAGGAAATTTACAATAAGTGTGTGAAAGCTATGATCTCCTTGAGAAACTACCATTTGCAAATAGTAGCTAAATACATCATGATTCCTGCAAGCCGGCAATCTAAGGTGGAAAGAAGCTCGGAAGAAGCTTCAGAGTCAGAAAGTAAAGGAACTGGAGGCACCAATATCATCGACTTTCTGAAGACTGTAAGAGGTAAAACTGTGAATTGCCTGTTGAAGGAAGATTAATTGTAATCCAAGAAAGGAAATTTTTGGCATATTTTGTTTATTTTGAAATGTGTTAATTATCACTGTCCATTATATCAGAAATAGCATTGACATTCATCATTTGAGGAGAGGAAAATGAAGCTTATGTCCATACAAAAGCCTGCACAGGGATGTTTATTGCAGCTTTATCATAATCACCCAAACTTGGAAACATCTAAGATGTCCTTCAATGGCTGAATGGATGAACAAATCGAAGTACATCCTGACAATAGAATATTTTTCAGGGCTGAAAAGAAATGAGTGCTGTGTGACAACCTAGAGTGGTGGGATGGGGTGGGAGGAAGATTCGAGAGGCAGGGACATATGTATACCTATGGCTGATTCATGATTTATTGCAGAAACTTACACAAGAGTGTAAAGCAGTCATCCTCCAATTAAAAAATAAAATTTAAAAATTTTATAAAAAAGAAATGAGTGTGGTGTATTTCTTCCTGGTTCAGTAAAAAATGTTGAAAATGAACTTATTTACAAAATACAAACAGACACATAGACTTTGAAAGCAAATTCTGGTTACCAAAGTGGAAACGTGGTGTGTGGGGGGCGGGGGTGGTGGTGATGGTAGTAAATTAAGAGTTTGGGATTAACATATACACACTGCTGCTGCTGCCGCTGCTGCTAAGTCACGACAGTCGTTTCCAACTCTGTGCGACTCCATAGACGGCAGCCCACCAGGCTCCCCTGTCCCTGGGATTCTCCAGGCAAGAACAATGGAGTAGGTTGGCATTTTCTTCTCCAATGCATGAAAGTGAAAAGTGAAAGTGAAGTCACTCAGTTGTGTCCAAATCTTAGCAACCCCATGGACTGCAGCCTACCAGGCTCCTCCATCCATGGGATTTTCCAGGTAAGAGAACTGGAGTGGGTTGCCATTGCCTTCTCCCAACATATACACACTACTATATATAAAGTAGAAAATCAACTTCAAACTATTGTAGAGCACAGGAAAATCTACTCAGTATTCTGTAATAACCTACTTGGGAAAAGAATATGAAAAAGAACAGGTATTATGTATAAGTGAATCATTTTGCTATACTCCTGAAACTAACACAACATTGTAAATCAACCATACCCCAATATAAAATTAAAAATATTTTTAAAAGAAAAAAAAAACAAATGAATGATCAAGCGATGAAAAGACATGGAGAAACATAACATGCATATGACTAAGTAAAAGAGGTCACTCCGAAAAGGCTACAGACTGTGAGATTCCCGCTATACGACATTATGGAAAAAGGTAAAAACCATGGAGGCATGAAAAGGATCAGGGATTGCCAGGGGTTAGGACAGAGGGAGTGATGAACAGGAGGAACACAGAGGATGTTTAGTTCAGTGAAACTACTCTGTATGATAGAATAACAGTAGATACATGCCATGCGTTTCCCAAACCCCGTAGGACATATAACACCAGGAGTGAACCCTAGTGTAAGCTGTGGACTTTGGATAATCATAATCTATCAATGTAGGTTTATCAACTGGAACAAGTGCACCATTCTGATGTGCAAAACTAAGCATGTCTGGGGAAGAAGGTATATGGGGACTCTGTGCTTTCTGCTTAATTTTGCTTTGGGCCTAAATCAACTCTAAAAAATTGAAGTCTATTAAAAAGAAAACCATTCAGTGGCCTTCAATGATTCACTTAACCTCTCTGATCTGTTTTTGCACACCTAAAATAATCAGAGATAAATAGATTACGGTGCTTTCCAATTCTATGATTAAATCCTCTATGTGATCTGAAAGTTCATCGAGATGTTATGTTAAGCTATGGAAGCTATAGAAATTTTAAACAACACATGTTCAAAAGTATAATAGCATCTCTATTTCTTCCAGATGATAAAGACAATGATTTTGATGTAAGAATTATTTTATATATTTATAATTTTTAAAAGCTTACAACAGGTTTTCCCTCAGTATCTTTGTTTCTTGACAATATCAGTAAGTCAGAATAGGAATTATTTTTCTATTTTGTGGTGGTGGTTTTTTAAAGTGTTGGAGACAGAGTGAATGAGAATGATTGTACTTAAAACAGGCAAGGTGACTCTCATCAGTCAGATTACTGATGACTAATTTCAAGATGATCATCAGAGTAAACTGTGCTCTTTCTGCGTGTAGCCCACTCTGTCTACAAATGCTCTAACCCGCTGATTGTTGATGCGGGTGTTGGGGGAGGGGTGGAGTCAGTCTTTGGACAGGAGTCTGTCCTCCTGTCCTCCTGTCCCTACAGCCAGTTGCTGGCATCCAAAATAAAGCAAACTTTGCTTTCCACCAAAAAAAAAAAGTTTGTGGTAAGAATAGATTTTCCTAGATAAGACAATTCATGAGATGAGTTTTAAAAGATGATTAGTATACTATATGCAAATAAAAGGCTAGAAAAATGCAGGAAGAGAAAGAAGAGTGTTTAAGAATAGCAGCATAGGAAGGTCTACTGAGGAAGCCTACACAGCTCAATATGACTGAAGCAAAAAAGAAGAAAAATGGAGATGGGTTGATTAAGCTAACTTATGATTGGCTTCCAGGGCCGTGCAATAAAGGAATTTCAGTTTATTGTGAAAACAAAAAGAATACTTTTAAGCAGAGAAATGACATTTTTATATTTTTATATTTTAATTCTATTTAAGTGAAGCATTGCCCCATATAAAGGAAAGTGAAAGTCACTCAGCCATGTCGACTTATTACAACCTTATGGACTATATAGGCCGTGGAATTCTCCAGGCCAGAATACTGGAGTGGATATTCTTTCCCTTCCCCAGGATATCTTCTCAACTCAGGGATCAAACCCAGGTTTCCTGAATTGCAGGCAGATTCTTTACCAGCTGAGCCACAAGGGAAGCGCATTGTAAAGAAATAACTATTAAAATGACTCTGGTAATAGTTGGGGGAAAAATTGTAGGGGTAGGATAAAATAGGGACTGATCATAAAGGCAGAGTGATGAGCTTGTAAAAGTCATCCAAGCCTGCAATGATGGTAAAGTATTATGGGCTTAGATTTGGGGCAAAGATCAGTTTAAGGATTAGAATATATAATATTTCAGTAGTAAATGGCTATTGAAAACAATGGCAGTGGGATTGGAGATAAGGGAAACTTAAGAAATATTACGGCAGTAGGAGGTGCAAGACCAGAGTTCTGTTGGATGAGATGGAGAGACAACTTTCAGGTCTCCAACTGGTGAGCTGGAGCCATCTTCATGGAACTTCAGCCCATGTTGTCAGATAGGGCCTTGTCTGCAGAAGGATCTACTCTTGGCTTCATGCTCAACTGTGTCTCTTTTGAAATTCTTAATAATTTTGAACAAGGGTGCTGATGTTTTTATTCTTCTCTGGGCCCCACAAATTATATCACCAGTTCTGAAAGATACCATTCACCAAAACATGGAATAGGAGGGGAAAATGAGCCTATTTCTTATCATCAGAGAATAAGTAATAAGTATGGCATCCCACTCCAGTCCTCTTGCCTAGAAAATCCCATGGATGGAAGAGCCTAGTAGGCTGTAGTCCATGGGGTCGCTAAGAGTCGGACATGACTGAGCGACTTCACTTTCACTTTTCACTTTCATGCATTGGAGAAGGAAATGGCAACCCACTTCATTGTTCTTGCCTGGAGAACCCCAGGGACAGGGGAGCCTGGTGGGCTGCCGTCTATGGGGTCGCACAGGGTCAGACACGACTGAAGCAACTTAGCAGCAGCAGCAGCAGCAAGCCTTGAATTTATCTCTTGGCAGTAGGCTCTCTGCTCAAGACCTTGAACCTTGATGCAGGTTTTCTAAGCGTTTTCCCAGGTCTTCATGAAAAGTATAGGGCACATGTTGGATGTGTTAACGTATTTCTTAGGAAGCTTCTACAGCAGTCCAGTAAAGATGTCTAGTAGATGACAGGAGAGATCCAACTAGAAATGAAATGCTGGGAGTCCTCAGCTGGAGATGATGGTTGAAGTCTGAAGAGAGATGACCACCCAAGGAGAGGGAAATCAGGACCTGAGCTAGGGAGATCACCAGTGGCAAGCTGTAACTAGAACAACAAGAGAGAAAAACCTAGAAAGGGAAGCCATGCCTTCATGGTTAAAGGCAACGATTTTGGTTCCAGATGGCACCAGCCCTGACACGAACACTTACAAAGAAGTATGACCTTAGGCTCTTACTTAACTTCCCCATGCTGCAGTTTCCTCAATTGAATGATGGGAATAATAGTGACTCACTTACAGGGCTGTTTGGGAAGGTTAAATCAGATACTCTATGGAAGATGCTTACCTTAAGACTTGGAACAGACAAAATCGATCAGTGAGTGTTAACTATCAGTTTTTTCTTTTAATACAGTTTTAAATACAGTCCAACCAGAAGGGATATGTTTCATTCAGTTCAGTTCAGTCGCTCGGTCGTGTCTGACTCTTTGTGACCCCCATGGACGACAGCATGCAAGGTTACCTTGTCCATCACCAACTTCTGGAGCCTACTCAAACTCATGTCCATTGAGTCGGTGATGCCATCCAACAATCTCATTCTCTTTCATCCCCTTCTCCTGCTTTCAATCTTTCCCAGCACCAAGGTTTTTTCCAATAAATCAGTTCTTTGCATCAGGTGGCCAAAGTATTGGAGTTTCAGCTTCACCATCAGTCCTTCCAATGAATATTCAGGACTGATTTCCTTTAGGATAGACTGGTTGGATCTCCTTGCAGTCCAAGGGACTCTCAAGAGTCTTCTCTAACAACACAGTTCAAAAGCATTAATTCTTCAGTGCTCAGCTTTCTTTATAGTCCAACTCTCACATCAGTACATGACTACTGGAAAAACCATAACTTTGACTAGATGGACCTTTGTTAGTAAAGTAATGCCTCTGCTTTTTAATATGCTATCTAGCTTTTTTTCCCAAGGAGCAAGCATTTCATAGGAAAGGTCAAAAGGAGAAGGGAGTTTTAAAAAATTAGTAAAACAAATTGCCAGATGCTTGAACTGTTAATCAGAAAGGACTAAGAAGTTCCATTGAATTTATGAACAAAGGAGTAATTAATGGACTGTACAGAATGACCTCAGTGTACTGCTGTTTGGGCTGATGGAGTTCAATAACTCAGGTTTTGGATTTAATCAACTTGAAACTAAAACTAAGTATAACTGAAATTGTACCAGAAAACATGTAAATCCTAAATACTTCCATTGTGAATGCTTTTCTTCTTTTTCAGAATATTTCTTGGTGCATTTCCGAAAGACCCTAATACCCAGTTTAAGAAAAGGGAAAACTTTGTTGTATACTGAAATTATAATAATTCACCCAAAAGCTGATTATAAAACCCAGGACTCTGAAATGGCAAGGCTTACTCTTAGGAAAGGAAGATCTTGAACACAGTTTCATCTTGGTAAATAAGAAATATATCAAACAAATCTTCATGAGGTCACTGTGTTCCCTACTTCAGAGTACACCTCTGGTCTGGGACTAAAATGGAGTTACAGAACAGCACAAACTTCTACTTGGCATCAAGACACCAAATCCAAAAAATGAGATGCCAGGAGAGAGAATTCATTTCATAAACATTTATTGAACTCTAGACACTGGGCTTCCTGCTAAAGGCAAATACAAAGTTGGGTTAAATAAGGCTTGGTCAAGGAACTTACAATCTGATAGAAAAGATTAGATAAATACAGTGTTTGGATGTTAGCAGCTGTCAAACTAGGTTTGACATGATGCTTGAAACATGATGTAAAAAAGGTTCAAGGTGACAGTAGAATTTTGCACAGCTAGAGGGTATTTAGAGGTCAGCTGAAGGACATCCTTGAACACCAGGCCAAGGACATTTGAACTTTGACTTACAATGAGGAGTTCTTAATGATCTTGCAGCAGAACCTGAGATGTTCAGTGACACGCAGGTTCCATGGGCCTAGACCTTGGAAGTAAGAAAGGTCAAGACTGAACATGCAGACTGGAGTACATGCCCACAGAACTGATGGTTAAGATCAGGTGGAAATACGTAACACTGTGGTGGGGAAGTGGTTACAGTAATACTGCAAATATCTATACACTTTGACCTGAAGTGGGAAAAGAAGTCAGCGACTAAAAAACAAAAGATCCAGTCAGGAAGAGAGGGAAGAAAGCTAGAAAAAATATCCTATTAAAAATGGATTTCTAGAAAGGGGGGAGAACATGAGGAAAATAGCATTTACTGTTACCCATCTGATAAGTGCTTCAGTTAATGGTTCCTCATTTATCCACTGAGATAAACATTACTATATTCTGCAGATGTAGAAACAGAAGCTTGGCATTTTAAGCCACTTGTTAAAATAGCCACATAAGCTAATAGGAGATGAGATAGAAGTTTCCATTCAGGGAGGCCTGGCGATTGGGCAGAATGGAAAATTCTGGGCTGAGAGGCAGCAAGTCCAAATTCTAGACCAGTTCTGGTGGCAACCCCATCAGAATGACATTTGCTAAGTCACTTCCCTCCCACCAACCTCAGGATTTTCTTATGTTTCCTGAGAGTTTGAATTAGATTATGTATTCTATAACGTTCTTTTCACTTTGAGTATTTTGATGCCAAACTTTAATAATGTTACAAAAAATTCTTATGAGAATAGAGAGAATGGATGAAAAATAGCTAGACCAGCATAAAAAACAAACAAACAAAAACCTGCTCCTTCTTTTTTTTTCCTAATGGAGTTAACCTTGATCATTTGGTTTAGGTGGTGTCTGTAGGGTTTTTCACTGTAGAGTTCCTATTTTCACTTTCTAATTAATAAATATCTAGTGGAGAAGGAAATGGCAACCCACTCCAGTGTTCTTGCCTGGACAATCCCAGGGACGGCAGAGCCTGATGGGCTGCTGTCTATGGGGTCGCACAGTCAGACACGACTGAAGCGACTTAGCAGCATATCTGAGATTGAGTGAAAGAACAAGAAGATGATTCAGCATATACAATTTGATAAATTGTATTTAAGAAGCATAAGAAACTCATCTTCAAAACTGGATGGATATTGGTCTAAGAGGAAGTAGATAGTTTTAAAGGAAAGGAAAGGAAAGTGAAGTCACTCAGTGGTGTCCAACTCTTTGCAACCCCATAGCCTACCAGGCTCCTCTGTCCATGGGATTTTCCAGGCAAGAGTACTGGAGTGGGTTGCCATTCCCTTCTCCAGGGTTTCTTCCTGACCCAGGGATGGAACCTGGGTCTTCTGCATTGTGGGCAGATGCTTTTACCGTCTGAGCCACCAGGGAAGTTGGATAGTTTTTAAAAATTACTTAATTTATTTATTCATCTAATTTTTTTTTTAGCTGTTCTGGGTCTTCATTGCTGCTTGCGGGCCTTCTCTAATTGCTGCAAGCAGGAGCTACTCTTTGCTGTGGTGCACAGGCTTTTCATTGCAGACGCTTCTCTTGCAGAGCACAGGCTGTAAGGTATGCGGGCTTCAGTAATTGCAGCACTCAGGCTCAGTAGTTGTGGTTCACGGGCTTAACCACTCTGAGGCATGTGGGATCTTCTGGGAATTGTTACATGAATTATCAGAGCACTTCCTACTCTCAGCTTTTGGACTTATCATAGAGAAATGGAGGGAGGAGAAGATGCGTAAGGACAAGTCAGCCTGGCAACCTAAGTTCAGGGTCCAACTGGACCAAAAGGTAGAATCTTTGGAATTTTCACAGTGCAAATCTATCATCTGGAACTTATCACTGGGCTCCATGTTTCAGTGTATTCAAACCATCATGGCACCTTTAACAGACAGCCTTGCAGCTTGATCAAGGGAACAGAGAAATAGCTTGGAGACAAAGATACCTCAGCTTTAGTCCATAATTAGTGGAGAGGCAATGGACAGGGTTATTTACATGTAGGTACTTCAGTTTACTAATCTGTAAAGTAGATCTGGTAGTACCTGGTTCCTAGGTAAAGTCACCCATTTTAGAGGTCAATTTTCAAAATATGTTTAATAAACATAGAGGGTTAAACAGATGATACATTAGGTTTTTCTTGAATTTGTTAATATCTGCTACCTTGTTTATCAAACTTCACGAAACATATATTCTCTGAGTGTCATTGAAGTTTTTTTAAAAAATTAAACAGTATTTCTTAATGTCATTCAAAGTAATTATAATCTTGGAATATGCTGTTCAAACTACAGACAGAACTCTTCAGAGGTTCTGATATGCCCACAGAGTCCTTGTTCCCCTCTACTCATGGCAATCACTGACATGTCTGTCTGAAAGTAACTGACTTCTGGTGTTAATAGTTTACACCCAAGACTCAGTTGTCAAAGTTCATCATGGAACAGGTTCTGTCAGAGTGTTTGGGATCAACAAAAACTCTTGTTTATTTCTCTTTTTCTAAAGAAGAGCAGATTTGTCTCTAGGTTTAAAATCAGTCTTCTTGTATTCACATGTAAGAATTTTTTTGTGTGTGACATGGTTTTGATTGCCTATTTGTTTTAACCAGCAGTCTTTAGCTGTTTACTCAGCTTTGTGTCAGAGAAAGTCCATGGTAATGTGTAATTTAACCTCAGAGCAAGGTTCTCCCCTGTTCCTGAGACAACCGGACAGCTAACTGTGAGGAAGAAATACTATTCTGAAGCTCCCTGTGTCTTTGACATATTTGGAGCAGTTGTCTCTTCAGTAGCAGTCTCGGCACAGATACTTCAAACAACATTATGGAGCCTCAAAGTCAGAATTTGAAGACAGCACCATTCTTGACTTTAGGAAGATTTCACATTTCTGAAGATTATGGCTTTCTTCTCCCAAATCCTCTGGTAAGGCTAGGGTCTTAGAGCAAATCAGTATAGTTTTCTTGAGATGCTGATTTGTGTGTTTGTTTGTTTAATGATGTAGTCATTAAGAGAGATGCAACATAAATGCCAAGTCTGTGATGTGGGATGGATAATACAAATATGTGCAAGTTGCTCAGTCATGTCCAACTCTGCGACCCCATGGACTATACAGTCCATGGAATTCTCTAGGCCAGAATACCAAAGTTGGTAGCCTCTCCCTTCTCTAAGGGATCTTCCCAACCCAGGGATCAAACCCAGGTCTCCCGCACTGCAGGTGGATTCTTTACCACCGGAGCTACCAGGGAGGCCCAACAATAGTGGAGTGGGGAGCCTATCCCTTCTTCAGTGGGTCTTCCTGACTCAGGGATTGAACCAGGGTCTCCTGCATTGCAGGCGGATTCTTTACCAACAATACAAATAAGGCACACGGTGATTACCAGCAAAGGCAAGTGACAGCTACAGCAGGGAGAGAGCAAGTGAAATGTTTTAATGTCAGGTTTTGGTTTGTTTTTTTAAATGATTTCCAGTCATTCCAGTGATTTGTGAGCAAATGTGCAGTTATCAAAAAGAGAGAGAGAATTAGATAAAGATCAATTATATGATCCCCTGTGTCTGGAAGATCCCCTGGAGAAGGGAATGGCTATCCCTCCAGTATCCTTGCCTGGAGAGTCCCATGGACAGAGGAGCCTGATGTGCTACCCTAGTTCATGGGGTCATATAGAGTCAGACATGATTGAGTGACTAAGCACTAAGGCAAGAAATTCGGTTTGTCTTGCCTGGCTGCTGCTGCTGCTAAGTTGCTTCAGTAGTGTCTGACTCTGTNCTGGGTGATGCATACTCCTTAGAAGAAATTTCCATTCTGGAACTCAGATAGAAATTTGCTGGCAAACTGGATCTGTTCTCATGGTCATTTTCCAGAGTTCTAAAGATTGCACGTCTTTGTTTCAGTTTTCATTTTCTCTCCTAAACACCTCCCTTTCTGGGAAGAGATAGGGGAGGAGTGTTGACACCAGAATATGTCTCAGGTTAACTCAGCTGGTCAGAAGAGAATCCCTCACCCATCACCAAATAGCCGTGGTGTCACAACAGGTCACAGATTGAGAGATATCAGCCTGGTTTTGCTAAGGGCTTTGTTTGCTTTTAGGGACATGATGGGGTGGCTATTCCATTATGTCAATCAGACCAAAGATGCCCTTCCAGCAAGCTTGGTTGTTTACCATAAATACTTAGAGCAAGTGAGTATAATTATGTACCACAGGTAGTAAATATTATGTTCCAATGATTTTAATAGCATTTCTAGGTAAAGCTAATAAATACAAGAAATGGTTCTGGTTTTTATCAATAACAGAGAAGAAAAGAAAGCACAGTCAAACTAATGAATAAGCAATCATTCTGGCTCTGCGGGAAAGGGCTGACTTGGTTTAATATACTCTACCCTACTGTTTGTATAAACTCTCAAACATCTGTAGGGTCTAACATTTCAGTGAGGAAAATGTGTCTGTTTTAGTCCCATAGGAAAGCCACAAAAATCGCTTGCCAGTCATGTAATCCGTGTGTGCATGTGTTTGGGTGGGTGGGTGGGGAGAACTTTTTCTTTAAAGAATTTGAGCAAATCACCTGGGCAGGAAAGGAGAGACCAAGATAGATGATAGCAGATTAGATTGGGGTGAGACCAAGGGAACTCAAATGTTAGGCTCAGGAATTTGGATTTCACACATCTGGTAAATGTCTTATGCAATGGCGTGTGAATGTATTCCTAGCCGGTTAAGTGCAGGCAATGTTCTGACAGTGATTCCTGGATTGTGTACCAAAATTAGCTGGGGAGCCTAAATAAATACTGATGCCAGAACCCTAGCCAGGAGTTAAATCGGAACCTCTAGGCTAACTAGCTCAGTACTTGTAAGTGACAGAATCTATAAAAGACAGTGGAGGTTCACAAGGGCAATGAGGGTTTTTAGAGGTTGTTTTTGGAAAGAAATGTGCTCCTAACTATGAGAAACAGTGAGAAGGGCTTGCATGCATACTAAGTCACTTCAGTAGTGTCTGACTCTTTGTGACCCCATGGATTGCAGCCCACCAGGCTCCTCTGTCCATGGGATTCTCCAGGCAAGAATACTGGAGTGGGTTACCATGCCCTTCTCCAGGGGATCCTCTGGACCCAGGGACCAAACCTGGGTCTTTTAAGAAAAATAATCATACTCTCCTGTAAAAATTCAAAGCACTTGTGAGAAGCAGTGGACTCCAGCTGTTTAGAAAGAAGAGTAGAAAAATAATTAACACAGAAGACTATAGTTTTAGAATGGAAAGTAGAGGTAGGAAGAAATCTAATATTTCCTTGAGAAAAAAACTACCGTTATTTGCTAGTATCTGAGCTATATGCCTGACCATGTCAAATGAGATTTGAGGCAATGATGGTTACATTTAGTTTAGTTCAATCGCTGAGTCATGTCCGACTCTTTGCAACCTTATGGACTGCAGCATGCTAGGCTTTCTTGTCCATCACCAACTCCCAAAGCTTGCTCAAACACATCTCCATGCTTTATTTTATTTATTACATATTTTATTACATACATATACATGGTTTATTACATACTATATAGCCATATAAATGGTTATATTACCAGTAGATATATTATTATATCTACTATATTGCAGAGATACACACAAAGAGATCAGATTTCAGAACACTGAGTGTAGATTAATAAAGAAAGGTGAATTTGGGGGTGGGGAGGGTTGGACAGGATGTGGATTTCCATGCCAAAGTTAAGAAACCAAGAGAAAGGTGAAGCAAGACGATGGGGAACTGGTTGGACAATGGTGATAAAAATGGGGAAAAAGAGGCCAAGATGGTCCTAGAAACTGGAATCTGAAACAATGAAACTGCTCAGAGTTTTTCACCCTCAGGGTATTGAAGCTGTAGAAAAGCTTAAGACAATACGGGGAGAGCTGAGCTGAGTCATCTAAGAAAGGATGAAAAAATCATGCATCAGGGAAATTACATATCTGCTATTCTCAGGCAAAATGAGGCTCTGGAAGTGAATTAATTTCCTAGGGTTGATGTCAAAATTACCAAAAATATGACGGTGGCTTAAAGCAAGAGAAATGTACTTTATCGCTTCTTGGCCTTTTGGCTAAGATCAAGTGGTGGCTCAGATGGAAAGCGTCTGTCTACAATGTGGGAGACCTGGGTTCGATCCCTGGGTCGGGAAGTTCCCTGGAGAAGGAGACGGCAACCCACTCCAATACTCTTGCCTGGAAAATCCCATGGACAGAGGAGCCTGGTGTCCGTGGGGTCACAAAGAGTTGGACACAACTGAGCGACTTCACTTTTTTTTAGACTTCTGGAGGGAAGAAGTCTGAAATTAGGGTGTTGGCAGCACACTCCTGCCCCAGCAAAGTCTCTCGGGGAGAATCCTTCTTGGCTTCTTCCATCTTCTTGTGGCTCCTGGCGTCCTTGCTCCCAGGAGGACTCCACTCTCTGCTCCATCTTCACATGGCCTTCTTCTCTGCTCTGCAATCTTCCCCCTTCTCTCTCTGTCTTCTCTTATAAGGACACATGTCATCACATCCAGGCTTCCCAGGTGAAGTTAGTGGTAAAGAACCTGCCTGCCAATGCAGGGGACATAAGAGACATGGGTTTGATCCCCTGGGTTGGGAAGATCCCCTGGAGGAGGGCATGGCAGTCTGCCCACTCCAGCATTCTCACCTGGAGAATCTCATGTACAGAAGAGCCTGGCGGGCTACCATCCACATCGTCACAAAAGAGTCAGACAGGACTGAAGTGACTTAGAGCACATCATCACATCCATGCTAATCCAAGGTGTTCTTATCTTGTGGTGCCTAACTAAATGATATCAGCAGAGACCCATTTCCAATTAAGGTCACATTCACAGTTTCCAAGCAGACGTGTCTTTGGGGGGAAAAAAGGGTTGGCACAAGCCATTCGGCTCACTATCGGAAGTGAGGCAGAAAGATGAACAGTTACAGAAAGGGAGATCCTGGGTGACGGAAACCAAAGTCTTGTTAATTTTTTTTTTATATAATTATCGATCAATTGTTTTTTTTTTTTTTTGGCTGTGGTGGGCTTCACTGCTGTGAGACTTTTTCTTTAGCTGTGGCAAGTGGGTTTCTCCTTGTGGCGGCCTCTCTTACTGTGGAACACAGGCTCTAGGGTGCTCAGGCTTCAGTAGCTGCAGGCCACAGCATCGAGAGCACAGGCTCAACAGTTGTGGTGCACAGGCTTAGTTGCGTCACGGCACGTGGGATCTTCCCAGACCAAGGATTGAACTCATGTCTCCTGCATTGGCAGGTGGATTCTTTACCACTGAGCCACAAGGGAAGCCCCAAACTGCTGACATGGAGACTGCTTTGCCCTGAGACAAAGCAAGACATGAGACAAAGACATGGAGACTCAGTTTTGCCCTGAGATCCCCAGAGCTGACCAGACAGGAGGGTAAATGGCAATAAAATGTGAAGGTACAAAACACAAAATGAATAAGGAAGGATGAGGGGACGGTTAAATATTGACTGGTTTTGTTGGCGTATTATTAACTTGTGTTCACCACTCTATGATCTCAGTATTCTGAAAAAACTGAAGAATATTCACATGCTCTGCTTAGAATTGTAGCTTTAAGATGAGAGAAAAGCTGGAATATGAGAAAACATCTTATGAGCAAAGGGTAGACAGCTAAGCTAGCCCACATGAGCTCAAAGTCCAGCCTTGTTTTTCAAATGTGAGCACAGTAATTAGATGACCACAGTTATATGGGAAAGCAGTCTCCATGTCAGCAAATTTGGAAAACTCAGCAGTGGCCACAGGACTGGAAAAGGTCAGTTTTCATTCCAATCCCAGAGAAAGGCAATGCCAAAGAATGCTCAGACTACTGCACAATTGCACTCATCTGACACGCTAGTAAAGTAATGCTCAAAATTCTCCAAGCCAGGCTTCAGTAATACATGAACCGTGAACTTCCAGATGTTCAAGCTGGTTTTAGAAAAGGCAGAGGAACCAGAGATCAAATTGCGAACTTCCACTGGATCATGGAAAAAGCAAGAGAGTTCCAGAAAAACATCTATTTCTGTATCATTGACTATGCCAAAGCCTTTGATGTGTGGATCACAAGAAACTGTGGAAAATTCTGAAAGAGAGGGGAATACCAGACCACCTAACCTGCCTCTTGAGAAACGTGTATGCAGGTCAGGAAGCAACAGTTAGAACTGGACATGGAAAAATAGACTGGTTCTAAATAAGGAACGGAGTACCTCAAGGCTGTATATTTTCACTCTGCTTGTTTAACTTATATGCAGAGTACATCATGAGAAACGTCAGGCTGGATGAAGCACAAGCTGAAATCAAGATTGCCAGGAGAAATATCAATAACCTCAGATACACAGATGACACCAGTCTTATGGCAGAAAGTGAAGAAAAACTAAAGAGTCTCTTGATGAAAGTGAAAGAGGAGAGTGAAAAAGTTGGCTTAAAACTCAACATTCACAAAACTAAGATCATGGCATCCAGCCCCATCACTTCATGGCAAATAGATGGGGAAACCGTGGAAACAGTGGTTGACTTTATTTGCGGGGGGGGAGCGGGGTGGGGGGGGGCTCCAAAATNTGGGGGGGGCTCCAAAATCACTGCAGATGGTGATTGCAGCCATGAAATTAAAAGACGCTTACTCCTTGGCAGGAAAGTTATGACCAACCTAGACAGCGTATTAAAAAGCAGAGACATTACTTTGTCAATAAAGGTCTGTCTAGTCAAGGCTATGGTTTTTCCAGTAGTCATGTATGGATGTGAGAGTTGGACTATGAAGAAAGCTGAGTGCAAAAGAATTGATGCTTTTGAACTGTGGTGTTGGAAGAGACTTTTGAGAGACCCTTGGACTGCAAGGAGATCCAACCAGTCCATCCTAAAGGAAATCAGTCCTGGTTGTTCATTGGAAGGACTTATGTTGAAGTTGAAACTCCAGTACTCTGGCCATCTGATGTGAAGAGGTGACTCATTTGAAAAGACCCTGATGTTGGGAAAGATTGAAGGCAGGAGGAGAAGGGGACAACAGAGGATGAGATGGTTGGATAGCATCACGAACTCAATGGACATGAGTTTGGGTAAATTCTGGGAGTTGGTGATGGACAGGGAAGCCTGGCCTGCTGCAGTTCATGGGGTCGCGAAGAGTTGGATACGACTGAGCAACTGAACTGAACTGTCCTGTATAAATATTGTATTGGAATATAATTGCATTGCAATGTTGTGTTAGTTTCTGCAGTACAAAAATGCAAATTATCCATATATATGCACATATATATGTATGTGTGTGTGTATATATATATATATATGTATGTATATACATATATATCCCACTCCTTTAGAGCTGCCCTCACGGGCCCCCATCTCACCCCTCTAGGTCATCATAGAACACCGGGCCGGGCGCCCTGTGCTATACAGCAGTCTCCGCTAGCTATCGATTTTACTAGTCCTACTTTCTCAATTTGTCCCATCCTCTCTTTCCCCTTCTGTGTCCATAAGTCCATTCTCTGCATCTGTATCTCTGTTCCCTCCCCGCAAATAAGCTCATCAGTACCATTTTTCTAGGTTCCATACATACGTATTAATATACTATATTTGTTTTCCTGACTTACTTCACTCTGTGTAATAGATTCTATATTTTTGCATGTCTGTTCGACTGATTCATATTTGTTTCTTTTTATGACTAACATTCCGTCGTATATATGTACCACAACTTCTTTATCCATTCATCTGTCAATGGGAGACCTAGGCTGGTTCCACGTCCTGGCTATTGTAAATAGTGCTGCAGTGAACATTGGGGTACATATGTCTTTTTGAATTATGATTTTCTCAGGGTATATGTTGAGTAATAGGATTGCTGGATCATACAGTTGTTTTATTCCTAGTTTTTTAAGGAGCCTCCATACTGTTCTGCATATTGGCAGTATCAATTTACATTCCCATCAACAGTGCAAGAGGGTTCCCTTTTCTCCACATGCTCTCCAGCATTTATTCTTTACAGATTTTTTGATGATGGCCATTCTGACCAGTGTGAGGTGATACATCACTGTAGTTGTCATTCGCATTTCTCATAATGAGCAATGTACATCTTTTCATGTTTTTGTTGGCCAACTGATGTCTTCTTTGGAGAAATGTCTGTTTAGGTCTTCTGCTCATTTTGTAATTGTTTTTTTTTTTTTTTCCAATATTGACTTGTATAAATCTAAAAGGATAATCTAGAATCATGTTTCTGAAACTGTGGGCTGTGGAGTGGGGAGATGGAAGAGGAGTAAAGACGTGCTCCTATGGATGCATAAATGCTGAGATGTTTACTATTGTGTTTCTGATCTCTGACTGGATATAGAAAGAAATGTTTTATATCACAGAGATAATTTGCAATGAAAAAACCATTTTCCCTAAAAAAGATGTTAGTTTCCTTCTTTTTTCCAACTCAAGTCTTTCAATCTTTGGGAAATTATTCTCTGGGATTTATGAAAATTATTCCTTAAAGGCAATTTTATACATTCCTTTAGTTGGGAAACAGTAGATGATTAACATAACAAATTCTGGTTAACAGCACCGACAATGCTATAATAGTCACCTTGATTTGAATTTGAAGTCTAGATAAATCTCTTACTAGTTTTGAAACTAGCAAGTCATATTTGCTCTCTTTTTACCTACTTTACTTGTGTGAGGATAACATGTCATGGGCATATGAGGAGGATCAAATTAAGAAAACCCCTCATAATGCTGACATTCTGTAATTTCAGTCTGAAACTAAAGACTAAGCCAGGCCCAGCTCCAGGTCCTGTTGACAACAGGATAAGTTACTACTATATAATATAGAATTTCTAAATCATGACCAATTTGAGAAGGAATATTTTATCATATTTCATACCACAATTATGTCTTAATTTATCAAATTATGTCCTAATTTATCAAATTATGTCCTAGTTTGATTTTGAAGCCTATAATTACCATAATTATCTCCCAACTGCTTTTAATCACAACTTAAGACCCCATTATTGATAAAAAATTCTTTCAATTATATATATCAGGTTAATATGTACTATAAATTTACCATCCTCTGCTTGAAATCTTACTTCAAACTCTTTTTATTGAATATTTATTTCATTATTAATGTTTGGAAATTAGGAGACTACTAAAATTCAGTGGCACATCAGTAGTGACGAGAATTTTTATGAAAAAAATCTAAATGTGACTATTTTGTTACCAATTTAATAAATTCATATCAAGTTCATATTTGAAGATTCTTAAAAGTAGGAAATTGATTATTCATAACTCTACCATAAAATCAATATACCTTAGGTATCTGGGGATAATTTATCTAAGGGTGTGTATGTTTGGCTACGTATTTGTCTGTATATATATGTATGTCTATATGTTTGCAAAGCTGCAAAGTTGTAATTCTATTGCATATCCAAACCTGCATTGTGTGTTTTTAGCTCAATACTATAAAATAAAACTGCCCCAAATTAATCAGTCTTAACAACATAATTTTAATTGTTTCATTAAATCCTATTTTCATGATAAAACATTGCGATTTAATGGCATTAGACATTTTGGTTAATTTTAATTTTCCCTCTATAAATACAGCCAATATGTGAAACTTCTGATGGTTTAATTCAAACCAAGTCATTCCCACAAAAATTGCTTATCTTGTTCCTAAAATTAACTTGTAATCATGAGCTAATTTTGAGGACATTTGCTTAGGATGTTTCCCCAGTCTTCATTCTAACCTCTGGGCATTCACTCTCTCTAGTGTCAGATTAATGTACCTCCTGGAGCTGATTCACTATTTCTTCAATTTTTTTTGCTGAAATTTTTTTTATCATTTCGGCCCACTGCATATTTTTGCACTACTTTTAATGTTTCAGAACACTTAGTTTACAGATGTGAATTAATGTGAACTCTCTGCTCCCAGCCTAGAAAACAATTTTGATAGAGGATGAGACCAGAACAAAAGATGTAGTTCCCCTAGGTAGATGAATCAATTTGTCACCAATGTATGTGAGACAACAAAAGAGACTCAGATCTATAGAGTGAACTTTTGGACTCTGGGGGAGAGAGAGAGGGAGAGGGTGGGATGAAATGGGAGAATGGCATTGAAACATGTATACTATCATGTAAGAAACGAATCGCCAGTCTATGTCCGATGCAGGATGCAGGATGCTTGGGGGCTGGTGCATGGAGAGGACCCAGAGAGATGGTATGGGGTGGGAGGTGGGAGGGGATTCATGTTTGGGAACGCATGTACACTTGTGGTGAATGCATGTCAATGTTTAGCAAAACCAATACAGTATTGTAAAGTAAACTAAAGTTAAAATAAAAATTAAAAAAAAAAGAAAATTTTTAATGCTTGTCCAATTTTCTTCATAGAAATGCCTGAGCTCTTATTCTAAATGGAGACAGGTGGGCAGAGATGGTGAACCCCTGTCTGTAGCAGCTGCTGTCCAGAGCTACAGAACCTCAGTCCCAAATCTGTTTACATCCTCCAGAAAAAAAGACAAACAAAAAGAAACAGTTTAAAAAAGAGAAAATTTATCATTGCCATGTTCTGCCTTGGAGGGCATTTTAACATCCATGTATTGTTACTTTGGGGCATCCCTGGTAGCTCAGATGGTAAAGAATCCACCTGCAGTGTGCGAGACCTAGATTTGATCCCTGGATTGGGAAGATCCCCTGGAGAAGGGAATGGCAACCCACTCCAGTATTCTTGCCTGGAGAATCCCCATGGACAGAGGAGCCTGGTGGGCTACAGTCCATGGGGTCGCAAAGAGTTGGACATGACTGAGCAACCAAGCACAGCACATTGTTACTTTGGCATGCTCTCAAACAACTTATCAAAGTATTCTTTCTAAACCTTTTCTATACTTTTTCTTGGCTTTTCTGATTTTATGTATCATAACAACTTTCCAGGGGCCTCCCTGGCAGCTCAGGGATAAAGAATCCACCTGCAGTGCAGGAGATGTGGGTTCAATCCCTGGATGGGGAAGATCCCATGGAAGAGGAAATGATAACTCACTCTAGTCTTCTTGCTTGGGAAATCTCACAGACAAAGGAACTTGGTGGGCTCCAGTTCATGGGGTTGCAAAAGAGTTGGATATGTCTTAGCAACTAAAAGACAACAACAACTTTCCATTGTCAAAATATACTCACAGTAATGCCAAACATGGGTTGGTCTTTTATACTAATGAATTCAGTTTGATAATATTTTATTTAAGAGTTACTTTTTTGTATTCATACACCACAGTAGTGTTACAGTTTCAGGGGTTAGTCCTGAGAGTCTGTTATCTTCACAAATTGCATTAAGTGCGTTCTCATCTTCATCTATTCTCTGGAACAGATAATATATCATCATTCTTAAGAAAGGACAGATTTTAGGTGATAAGTTTTTAATTATATTTTTCATTTCCTCTATGCTTATTGGTCTAGAAGCTTATTTCACCTAGAAGCTTTCATACTTCTAGGTGAAAAAAGAACAAACAAAAAATGACCTTTTACAGTTTTTCACTTGGGGTTTCAATCTAGATTTTCAAAGTATTAGCAAAATTTATTGATATCATTCTTCTATATTTCATTAAGAATGGAATTCTTTTAGTTCCTATAATAACCCCTTTTAATATATATTTTATAGTAGTAACTATTATTTAGTCAGTGTTCACTTTGTACTAGACCTGTGTTAACCTTAACTACATATTTTGTAATTGAGTCTTGCAGTAATCTTTATTATTCTCTAATGACTCCTGTGAACAAATTCATCCCTGTCTCCGAAATCTATCTCTTGGCTGCCCACCTTTCTCTTTTCCACCCTAGTGCAATCCACCACCATTTCTTCCTGGACTGTTGCTCTATAACCTGTCATTATTTCCCCTCTTGCCCAACTATAATACACACCTCACATGGCAGTCAGAGTGACCCTTAAACAAAAAAAAAATCAAACCATGTAACTCCTCTCTTTAGAACAAAATCCTATAATTTGGTGTATCCTCAGAGGCTGCTCATGCTGCCTACCCATCTCTTCAAAGTCATCTAATATTTTTGTCTCCTTTTTACTTGGCAGCTATGTCATACCAAGCCTCTTTCCATTTTTCCAGTCTTTTATTTCCCCCAAAATCTCCAGTCTTTTATTTCCCCAAAAATCTCTTTCAAATTCTACTCAGTTCAATAGATCACATTCTAATTTTTATAATACTAACAGTATCATCCAACTTTTCCTTATTGACATTTGACTGGTTTAATTTCACTTAAACTTTTAATTTTTTTTAGCTTTCTGTACTATTTTCTTAACCAGTAGCTGATTTCGTGAACCAGTATAATACAGTTTATGTTTCTATAAAATACATGACGTCTATAAAAGCTGTTCTTTTTTAGATTATAAATGTATTAAGAAGAACTATCCAGAGCAGAACAAAAGGAGGGCTGAGTTTTAGTCAATATCACCTGGAGCCCTGTCGAATTAGCAATTTCACTTTAGGATTACTTAATTACCTTCCTTTGGAGAAGGCAATGGCACCCCACTCCAGTACTCTTGCCTGGAAAATCCCATGGACGGAGGAGCCTGGTAGGCTGCAGTCCATGGGGTCACTAGGAGTTGAACATGACTGAGAGACTTCCCTTTCACTTTTCACTTTCATGCACTGGAGAAGGAAATGGCAACCCACTCCAGTGTTCTTGTCTGGAGAATCCCAGGGATGGGGGAGCCTGACGGGCTGCCATCCCTGGGGTCACACAGAGTCAGACACGACTGAAGCGACTTAGCGGCAGCAATTACCTTCCTTAAGAACTATGCTCCTTTTGTGACGTGCTGCTTACTATTGAGCAGGACTCAATCTCTGAAACTACACGTTAACTTGCAAATTTTTATTCAAAAGAGCTGCAAGTGATTTCTGTTGAGTAGAAAATATAACCCTAAAGTTTGTGATGGTTATGCCACATAAGACATTAACCCATTACCATGTCTTTTAACTTAGCAATTAATTTTTTAGCGTTCGTTTTTTAAAAACTCTAAACACTTCAGTCTATCAAATGCTTTTGAAGGAACTTGGCCATCCTGCTGAGTTTCTCATTAATAAACTAAATTTATTTTGGACATGCACTCCATATTTGCATGAGTCATATTTCAACTTTTGAAAACTATACTTTGACAGATATAAAAGTCCAGAAAAAGAATAATATCAAATAGGAAACTGAAAAGAAAATAGAAAAGAAGGCCACAGATTTTATTATTTCTGTCCATCCAATTTCTGGGTCTTCTTATCATTGGAATAAGGGGAAGAAAAACATGTCAAGTTTCTCTGGACTTCTTATTCCCTTGCACTAAACATCTCACCATTCTCTGTGTGTTTACTCTCAGGAAGTGCTGGAAAGTACACTGAACTTTGAGTCAGAAGTGGTTTGGCCTGACCACCAACGAGATGCATAACCTTGGGAAAGTTACTTAATTTCTCTGGCTTGAACTTCCTCTATTTTGAGAGAGCACCAATGAGATAATCTATCCTAACTCACAAGTGTAGATAGATTAAAGAAGTAAGCATCAACAGTTAAACTAGAAATATTCTAAAAAGAAGTAATATTGGGACAAGAAGAACTTTCTAAGTATAACCAAAAACCCAAGGTATAAATGAAAATGCTGGCTCATTTGACTACCCTGATATGAATGGCAGTTTCACATCTGCACTCAAAATGCAATGACAAAGCATAAGACAAGATATTCAAACTCATCTAAAATTACAGACATGTAAACAATGCAAAGATAACATACAAAATTTCTGGAAAACTACACAAACTTCCAAGGGTCATTACTGCTAGATGAGAGGTTGAGAACAAGAGTAGTTTTACTTTCCACCTTCTAAATTCTATGCTTTTTGACTGCCTTGCCATCAACATTGACTACATTATTTTAATCATTTTTGAGAAAGGAACATTTTTGGATGTTTATTTTATTATTGAATATTAAAATAACTATAGAATTTTAGTGCAAAGAATCCAATGTATGTAGCTTTAAAAATAACAACAAAAAAGTTTGGTAATGCTCAACCTTGTTAGAATCATAAATAAACTGGCACTCCCATTATATATTACATATTATATAAATGCAACTATCAATTCATGTAACTTTTCTATAAGAAAACCAAGAAGTAGCTCTCAACCATTCCACGTGCAAAAATCTTTCCTTCAGTAAATCCATATTTAAAAATGCACGTATAAGAATGACTGTTTCAGATCTGTTAATGATAGCCAAAAACTGTAAACAATTACCAATATTCATTCATAGCACATTAGGATTGTCTGCAGGTGCTGAAACAGATGTGATAGAGAAGTATTAACTAACACTGAAAGGGATGCTGTGTAGAGAAATACTCATCAGCTGGCCCTGCCCTCCACACTGTAACTTAAAAAAGAATCTGGCAGTCAGAAAGTAATGAAAATAATTCAATATTTTATTCAGCTGCTTGAGGAAAAACCCACAGGAAGGTTGGGTACTTAAAAAAAGTTACTTGTTTATTTAAGTTTTATTTTTGGTTGCTCTGGGTCTTCATTGCTGTGCGGGAGCTTCCTCTAGTTGCGGGGAGTGGGGAACCATCCTTCCTTGCAGGTGCTGCTTCCTATCCTGGCGGCCTCTATTGTTGCGGAGCACAGACTCTAGGCACCCAGGCTTCAGCAGTCACAGGGCACCAGCTCAGATGCTCCTCAGCATGTGGAATATTCCCGGATCAGCAATCAAACCCATGCCCCCTGCATTAACAGGTGGATTCTCGACCACTAGGCCACCAAGGAAATCCTGGTGGGTACATTTTTAATGGATTGTGAACTAGCTTTAACATCCTTCCTCCCTTCACTTTTGAGGTCCCCACATCAGTGGTTTTCAAACTTTTGGTTACATTAGCTTCACCTACGGAGAAGGCAATGGCACCCCACTCCAGTACTCCTGCCTGGAAACTCCCATGGATAGAGGGGCCTGGTAGGCTGCAGTCCATGGGGTTGCTCAGAGTCGGATGCGACTGAGTGACTTCACTTTCACTTTTCACTTTCATGCATTGGAGAAGGAAATGGCAACCCACTCCAGCGTTCTTGCCTGGAGAATCCCAGGGACAGGGGAGCCTAGTGGGCTGCCGTCTATGGGGTCACACAGAGTCGGACACAACTGACGTGACTTAGCAGCAGCAACAGCTTCACCTACAGGGCTTGCTAAAATACAGAAGCTGGGCCCCAGCCCTGAGTTTTGGGTTCAATATGTCTGGGGAGGAGTCCCCAGATTTGCATATCTAACAAGTTTTCACATCATCCCAATGCTGCTGGATGGGGACTGCACTTGGGGAACCCAGAGGTTCT
>SJYQ01006250.1:0-12365 GCA_006410935.1 Redunca redunca | reverse complement strand
ACACAACCTGTGGGATTGTAGTTCCCACACCAGGCATTGAACTCAGGCCACCAGTATGAAAGTACCAAGTCCTAACCACACGGAATTCCCCAGGGTGCTTTAATTCTTAGAATATAATCCCTTTTCTAGGTACCAAAGAAAGAAAGCCAGAGGTGATGACTTACTTACAGCTTTTTCTCAAACCCATTTTAAAAAGACCTCCTGAATACTATGAGTCTCCTTCTATGATTTCCTTTGAAAATATTATATTCCCTTGTCTCTGTTGCTGAATTCAATTGTTGTTGGTAAAACAGAAGAAAAACGAGTTGCCAGTTCAGAGTCAGTTAACCGTAAATCTCTCTGCCTCTGTGAGTGTGAGCATTCTTTGCCTCTGAGTGTGAGCATTCTCGACTCCGCCTCTACTCTGTAAATCCCCAAACTTCGGTCAGTTATCAGCTTTCTTCAACTCTGAGTCACTGCTAGGGAAAATGATCATCATGCTTATAAATGTTTTTCACTCTGGGAGACTAAGGGAGTGTAGTGGACTCTACCTTGAGAAACTGAGGGACTGAGTGAAGAATACATGAGGAGAAAATGGTACAGTTTCTTCTTTGTGAATACCCATATTGTTGGGGCCCTGAGCAAGTCACCCCTGAATATGCCTCAATCATATTGATTATTTTGTCTTCTGTTCTTTACATTCTTTCCTTCTTTATTTTTTTTTTTTTTGATGTGGACTACTTTTAAAGTCTTTCTTTAATTTTGTTACCATTTTACTTGTTTCATGTTTTGACTGACTACAAAGCATGTAGGATCTTCGTTTCCCAACAAGGGCTTGAAGCCATACCACCTGCGTTGGAAGGCAAAATCCCAACCACTGGACCAGCAGGGAAGTCCTTCATAGTGATTATATTGAACTAAAGTTACTAAAGAAACAGTCAGGGTGAGAAGTGGGAGGGAGGATCATATATATACCCATGGCTGATTCATGTTGACATATGGCAGAAACCAACACAATATTGTAAAGCAATTATCTTCCAATTAAAAATAAATAAATTTAAAAAAATAAAATAAAAAGACCATTTAAACACAGAAAGAAACAGGAAATTCAAATGGAACTTTGACCCTCTTTTCTGTCTCCCTAGAATCAGGAAATAAATCTCTCCTATGAAAGATGCCCTCCTTGCATATGGAGATAGGAAGACACCCTTATCACCATAGGCAGGGAATTTGAGCCTAGAAGCCTAAATAAATAAAACCCTGTTAGTTCTTTAATTGATAACCCCAGGACAAGACTGTATAGATTCTTCACTAAATTCCTGAAGCCCAAGGTTCATTGTCTTGTCCATTCATCACAGATTTATCGTTACTTTGCCTAAAAAAGAATAAAAGTTGCCTGCTATGGTCACTTCTCCGGTCCCCTTTCTAATAGTCTGTATGCACAGCTATTAATAACATTCCTTTCTTTTTCTCCTGTTAATCTGTTTTGTGTTAATTTATTATGAATCCAGACTCAAGAACTTAGGAAAGGTAGAGGGGAAAATTCCCCCCCGCCGGACAATATCTATATTAAAAATTTTAAATTATGAAATATGATAATCTGGTATAATTTGAGAAAGCTACAAAAAGGTGCCCCAATCTGTCCTGAATTGATAGAAGATAGAAAGCAGAGGATTAAATAGTCTATAATTTTCATAGGTTGTGCACTGGATGTTAGATTCACCCAGTTTTATTTTACTTTCTGAGAAATAAGTGACTTATTGGTAACTTATAGACCTACAGCTCTCCAGACTAATTGTTTTCAAACTTCCCTGGGTTTTCTAAGTCATGATAATGCCTTATAATACACCTACTATGCATTGTGATATATTTGTATTTTGTGTTTCATCTCCTCTTCCTTCTCCTATAATTAATTTAACACGCACCTCTCTCCTCGGATCATACAACCTGACTCTACACCACCATTTGCTGAGAAATTCAGTTCATAAGAAATGAATTCCTTCATACGTCAGACTTTCTTGTTCTCTTTATTAAAAAAAAATATTGGTTTTTATTTTTGGCTGTGCTGGGTGTGCATCGCTGCCTGGGATTTTCCTGGTTACAGCGAGCGGGGCCTGCTGTCTCCTCGTGTGCACAGGCTTCTCATTGCGGTGGCTTCTCTTGCGGTGGTTCTAGGGCGTGTGGCTCAGTCGTTGTGGCTGCCCGGCTCTGGAGCACAGACTCAAAGCTGTGGCACATGGACTGTGTTGCTGTGAGGCATATGGGAGCTTCCCAGACCAGGGGTGGAACTCTGTCTCCTGCACTGGCAGGCAGATTCTTTACCACTAAGCCACCAGGGCAGCCCTCCTATTCCCTTAAATATGTTCCATCAGGGATCTTTTTCTCCTCCTCCCCTTCCTCATGATTCTCTTCTTTTTTATTTCCTTTCTCCTTTTTCTTTAGTCTGTGCCTCTTGAGTAGCAGACTGTAAACCACTCAAATCTTTTATTCTTCAGTGGAAACAGCTCTCAAACACAAACTTCCCCCTTGTTAATGCCCTATGTTGTTGTTCCATTGCTAAGTCATGTCTGACTCTTGCGACCCCATGGACTCTAGCCTACCTGGCTCCTCTAGTCATGGGTTACTCCAGGCAAGAATACTGGAGTGGGTTGCCATTTCCTTCTCAAGGGGATCTTCTTGACCCAGGGATCGAACCTGCGTCTCCTGCATTGGCAGGCGGATTCTTTACCATTGAGCCACCTGGGAAGCCCTAATGCCTTATGGTGCTCCCAAAAAGTAATTCACATATTCAATCTCTATGCTTTTACCTCTTCAGCACACTATATTCAAACCCTGTTTCCATGACCCCAATCTGAATTAGTGTATATGTTAGTGATGTTTCAGTCTTTATTTTAAATAGGTAACCTTACTTAAAATGATGCATTTGGCCATTTGATAGATAAATCACTGTTGTATTCACTCACTCAGTCATGTCCGACTCTTTGAGACTCCATGGACTGCAGCAAGTCAGACTTCCTTGTTCTTAACCATCTCCCAGAGTTTGCTCAAACTCATGTCCATTGAGTCAATGATACCATCCAACCACCTAATCCTCTGTTGCCCCCTTACCCCCTGCCTTCAGTCATTCCCAGCCTCAGGGTCTTTTCCAATGAGTCAGCTGATCACATCAGGTGGCCAAAGTATTAGAGCTTCAGCTTCAGCATGAGGCCTTCCAATGACTATTTCGGGTTGATTTCTTTTAGGATTGACTGGTTTGATCTCCTTGCAATCCAAGGGACTCTCAAGAGTCTTCTCTAGCAACCAGTTCAAAAGCATCAATTCTTTGGCTCTCAGCCTTTTTTTGTTGTTGTTGGTTATCTATTTTTTCTATTAAAAATTTTTATTTTTACTTTATTTTGCTTTACAATACTGTATTAGTTTTGCCATACATTGACATGAATCCGCCATGGGTGCACTTGAGTTCCCAATCCTGAACCCCCCTCCCATCTCCCACCCCATATCATCTCTATGGATCTTCCTCGTGCACCAGCCCTAAGCATCCTGCATCCTGTATCGAACATAGACTAGCGATTGTTTCAGCAGATGAATGGCTCTCAGCCTTCTTTATGGTCCAACTCTCGAATCCAGAAAAGCCTGACTACTGGAAAAGCCATAGCTTTGACTATACATACCTTCGTTGGCAAATTGATGCCTCTGCCTTTAATATGCTGTCTAGGTTGGTCATAGCTTTTCTTCCAAGGAGCAAGTCTCTTTTAATTTCATGGTTGCAGTCACCATCTGCAGTGGTTTTGGAGGTCAAGAAAATAAAGTCTGTCACTGTTTCCTTTGTTTCCCCATCTATTTGCCATGAAGTGATGGAACCGGATGCCATGATCTTAGTTTTTGAATGTTGAGTTTTAAGCCAGATTTTTCACTCTCGTTCACCTTCATCAAGAGGCTCTTTAGTTCCTCTTTGCTTTCTGCCATTAGGGTGGTATCTGCATATTTGATGTTATTGATATTTCTCCCAGCAATCTTGATTCCAGTTAGTGTTCCATCCAGCCTGGCATTTCACATGATGTGAAATGCATAGAAGTTAAATAAATAGGGTGACAATATTTAGCCTTGACATACTCCTTTCCCAATTTGGAACTGCTCCATGTCCAGTTCTAATTGCTGCTTCTTGACCTGCATGCAAATTTCTCAGGAAGCTGGTAAGGTGGTCTGGTATTCCCATCTCTAAGAATTTTCCAGAGTTTGTTTTCATCCACAGAGTCAAAGACTTTAGTATAGTCAACGAAGTAGAAGTAGGTGCTTTTTTTAAATTCCCTTACTTCTTCCATGAGCCAACAGATGTTGACAATTTGACCTCTGGTTCCTCTGCCTTTTCTGAATCTAGCTTGTACATCTGAAAGTTCTCAGTTGGTGCACTGTTGAAGCCCAGCTTGAAGGATTTTGAGCATTACCTTGCTAGCATGTGAAATGAGCACAACTGTAAGGTAGTTTGAATATTCTTTAGGACTGGAATGAAAGTTGACCTTTTCCAGTCTATGGCTACTGCTAAGGTTTCCAAATTTGCTGGCATGTTGAGTGCAGCACTTTAACAGCATCATCTTTTAGGATTTCAAATAGCTCAGCTGGAATTCCATCATCTCCACTAGCTTTATTCATAGTGATACTTCCTAAGGCCTGCCCACTTGACTTCACACTCCAGGATGTCTGGCTCTAGGTGAGTGACCATGCCATTGTGGCTATCTGGATCATAAAGATCTTTTTTCTATAGTTCTTCTATATATTCTTGCCACCTCTTCTTAATATTCTCTGTTTCTGTTACATCCATACTGTTTCTGTCCTTTATTGTGCCCACCTTTGCATGAAATGTGCCCTTGGTATTTCTAATTTTCTTGGTGATATCTCTAATCTTTCCCATTCTATTGTTTTCTTCTACTTCTTTGCATTGTTCACTTAAGAAGTCTTAAAAGATGTCTGGCTCTCCAAGAAACCCTCTAATGTCTTGACTTCATAGAGTGGTTCTTTTCTGGCTCATTGAGCCTCTGTGCATGTCTTCATAATCTGAATTGTTGGATTTATTTTTTCTGCCCGCCTTGTAAGATCCCCCAGTGCATTGATCTAAGCCTTCTCTTTTCACTTTGCAACTTATCCTGAATTATCTTTGTATACTCTTGCCATTTTAACCACAAAGTGGAATTTGCACTACTATGACACTCTCAGTTGCACATTTCTAATGTTAATTTTCTCCTGAACTCCCAATTGTATATCCAGCTGCCCAGTATATAGCCATATCTTGACATTCCATGGATATTTTAGGTGACATTCCACGGATGTTTTTTTAGACAGATCTAAAAATAAATTCAGTTCTAATGAGGTGGATGAAACTGGAGCCTATTATACAGAGTGAAGTAAGCCAGAAAGAAAAACACCAATACAGTATACTAATGCATATATATGGAATTTAGAAAGATGGTAATGATAACCCTGTATGTGAGACAGCAAAAGAGACATAGATGTATAGAACAGTCTTTTGGACTCTGAGGGAGAGGGCGAGGGTGGGATGATTTGGGAGAATGGCATTGAAACATGTATAATATCATATATGAAACGAATCGCCAGTCCAGGTTCGATGCGTGATACTGGATGCTCGGGTCTGGTGCACTGAGAGGACCCAGAGGGATGGTACGGGAGGGAGGAGGGAGGGGGGTTCAGGATGGGGAACATGTGTATACCTGTGGTGGATTCATGTTGATGTACTGCAAAACCAATACAATATTGTAAAGTAATTAACCTCCAATTAAAATAAATAAATTTATATTTAAAAATATATAAAATAAATTAATATAAATAAATTCAGTATTATATGCCCTGTCTGTGACTCCACCTGTATTTCTATTTCAATTCATAGTGTTCTCACCAATTCATCCAGTCACCTGATCCATAAACATGGAAATCACCCTCACTGCCTCTACCTTTTTTCCCCCCAATTTCTTTTAAATCAGCGGATAATTGCTTCACAATATTGTGTTGGTTTCAGCCATACAACAATGTGAATCAGCCATAAGCATATATATATATCCCCTCTCTCTTGAACCTCCCTTCCACCTCTCCCTATCCCACCCCCTAGGTCCTCACAAAGTGCCGGGCTGGGCTCCCTGTGTTATATAGAAGCTTCCCACTAGCTTTCTATTTTACGCAGAGTAATGTATACATATCAATGCTACTCCCTCACTTCGTCCCACCCTCTCTTCCCCTTCTGTGTCCACAAGTCCATTCTCTGTGTCTCTATTCCTGTCCTGTAAATAGGTTCATCAGTACCACCTTTTTAGATTTCTTATATATGAGTTAATATATGATAGCTTTTTCTCTTTCTGACTTACTTCATTCTGTATAACAGGCTCTAGGTTCATCCACCTCACTAATGTATGAGTGACTTCCATTTCTTATGAGTCATTTGGCATTACTTTGCCATTTCTCTTAAACTTTAGATTTGAGTAATACTGAATGATCTGTAATCCCAAGAACAGATGATTTATCCATCATCTGCTCTGTTTCAAAACATGCCTTCTCATCTTCAAACTGCCAACTAGAAAAGCCACTTTCAGACCCTAATACTGGCCCCACCTGTCGTGTTTCTCTGACCATTTCCCTTTAATCCTCTAGAAGAACCAGCAGAATTAACCACCCCCTCCTCTCCTAGTTCTTAAGTGTACTGTGCCATGCTAAGTCACTTGAGTAGTGTCGAGCTCTTTGTGACCACATGGACTGTAACCCTCCAGGCTCCTCTGTCCATGGGAATCCTCCAGACAAGAATACTGGAGTGGGTTGCCGTGCTTTTCTCCAAGGGCTCTTCCTGACCCAGGGATAAAACCCATGTCTCCTGCAGCTCCTGGATTGTAGGCAGATTCTTTACCACTGAGCCCCCGGGGAGCCCTTTCTTAAGCTTACACACAGCCATAATCAAACATATTATACTGCATGGGTGACGTCTGATGACGCTTTACTTATCCCTTAGTAGTCACGTGCTCCTAACCCCAAGCACTGCATTTTAGTCACTTGTGTATCTGTAGTGCCTCACGTCGGATTCAGTGAATTCTCAGTGTTTGTTGAATAGCATTGATCTGAATTCTGCCTTAAGACTGAAATCTGATAGTAGCAATGAGGCTGCTTCACAGAGAGGTCTGAAATACTGAGACATTTGAATTTTCTGAATGCAGAGAGAACTCCCTGGTCACTATAGTCCTTGGATGGAAATTGCCAACAGACTTCCCCAGCTGATTGAGAGCCACCAGCTTCGAGCTCAAGTAAACGAGGTACAACATCTTGTGTTCTTCTCCTTGACCCTTTCTCACTACCCTATTTTCCTCTTTTCTTTCTCGACATTGTAGACATGGGTCAGCTGACCACTCACTATGGTGACTTCATCCCCAGAACTAAAACAATCTCACTCTTGGTGTTGAGTGGAATAACACTTGCTTCTGGTATGATGTGTGTTTCCCTAAAATTTCCAAAGCCTACACAGAACAATTCCTGGACTATATTATATTAAGCACTCAACAAATATTTGTTTTTTAAATAAAGAAGGCAATCTGGTTGAGAATTGTCAGGAAATTGATGGATAAGATGTAGCTGGGTCAGGATAGGAATGGAATTCTCAGTGTCCTCACACCAAGGCCCACAGTCAGGGTTCCCCTCCCTCTGGGTGAAGTCACACTGATTTATTGTTGGAGTCCTATAAAAGAGTTGAGCCAAGAGACTTTCTCAGTTATACAGCCAGTGTTAGCAGATTCTTCAGAAATCATTGATAAGCCTTAATCAGAAAGGAATAACAAGGAAACTAGGGGACTTACAGAGAAATATAGGACTATTTATCTATGATAATAAGTACTAAAAGGTAATTTAACACCTATTTGAACACCTAACATTTTTTAAAATCTGGCAATAGCAAACACTGGTGATGATATATGCAAAGAGACTCTCATTCACATTGCTGACGGGAGTGCAAAATATCACAGCTACCCTGGCAGGTTCTTTACAAAAAAAAAAAAAACTTACAATTTTGTGTTAAGGTATAGCTCTGATGGCTCAGAAAGACCTCTGCCTGCAATGGGGGAGACCCAGGTTTTATCCCTGGGTTAGGAAGAGCCCCTGGAGAAGGGAATAGCTACCCCACTCCCAGTATTCTTGCCTAGAGAATTATATGGACAGAGGAGCCTGGCAGGCTACAGTCCAAGGAGTCTCAAAGAGTCAGACACAACTGAGCTACTAACACTTCCACTTTCTCTCATAGCCAATTAACAATGTTATGATAGTTTCCAGTGAACAGGGAAGAGACTTAACCGTACACATACATGTGTCCACTCTCAAACTCCCCTTCCATCCAGGTGGCAGATTCAAATAAAGAATTACCATATGACCCAGCAATCACATTACTAAATATTTACCCAAGTAAACCGAAATTTTGTGTTCATGCAAAAGCTGATGTGTGATTATCTAAACCAGAAACCACCAAGATGTCCCTCAACAGGGGAATTTCAAACTGAGTACAAAGGCCTGAACATTTGTGTGGTTCCCAAATTCATACATTGAAATCCTAATCCCCAATGTGATGGTGTTAGGAGGCAGAGCCTTTGGAGGTGATTAGTCAGAGACCTCCTGAGAAACAGACTCTTTTTTTTTTTTCCTATCTATACAGAAAGAGACTTATTAGGAGGGATTGACTCACATGATTACCTAGGCTGAGAAGTCCCACAATCTGCCACCTGCAAGTTGGAGGAGGCCCAGGAAAGCTGAGAACCCATGAGCCAGTGGTGCAAGTTCCAGTCTGAGTCTGAAGATGTAAGAACTAGGTGTGCTAATGCTAGGGGTCAGGGAAGTGGCTGTCCCAGCTTAAACACAGCAATGTCACCCTTTCTCCACTATTTTGTTCTATTCAGGCCCTAAACGGAGCAGTGATTCCACTGGAGCTGGTGAGGTGAGGTTCCTTACTCAGTCTCCACACCTCTTCCAGAACCTCTTAGAGACACACCCCAAAATGTTTACCAGCCATCTGGGCTTCTCTTAACCTAGTCAAACTGATGCATCAAATCGACCAACACCCAAGGTGATCAGATCATGAGAGAAGAAGGGGATGGTCATAAATGGGATGAGTGTCCTTATCAAAGTGACCCCAGGGCTCTTTGACACTCTGTTGCTGTCATGGGAAGATACAGCAAGAAGATAGCAAGACGGTTCTCAATAGAACCCAATCATGCTGGCACCCTGCTCTTGGACTGCCAGCTTCCAAAATCAAAATAATTAAATTTCCATTGTTCATAAGCCGTCTAGCCTGTGGTACTTTCTTACAGCAGTCTGGAAGACACTGAGTTGTCTTCATATGATGGAATGCTATTCAGTGGCAAAAAGGAATAAGCTATTGGTTTATTCAACAAAACTTTATGTACATTTTGCTAAATGAAACATGTCAGAGCCAAAAGGCTACATATCCCAATTCCATTCATGTGACATTGCAGAGAAGGTGAACACTATAAGGACAGAACAGAGGTCAATGGTGATGAGGGGTTGAGGAGAAATGATTACTAAAGGGGGATTTTAGGATAACATAACTGTTACCTATTGTATTCTGGAGGTGGATACGGGCTTCTATGCGTTTGTGAAACCCATAGAATTGTACATCACATAGTGAAGTGTCTGCAAATTTTAAAATAACCAGAATGTTGGGAGATGCTGTAATGGAATGCAGACAATAACACCCAGGTAAATCTAGCTGTCTTACAGATGCATGACATCATTTTAGGGAAGAGGGTAGGGAAGAGGAGGTGACCTAAGTTACTCAGGAAAGTGATGCTGTGACTGGTGCTGGATTAAAAAAGAACCATTTGTAATCACTGTGCTCAAGCTGGTGAATTTGTTTTGCAAAGCAGTACAGTTGAACAATTCTGAAACCACTGTGTGTGTGTGTGTATGTGTGTACACAGACACTAGGCTGAGCAAATAAATAAATGAATTGTGGATGATATTTCACTGTCAGAGATGCAAGTTATACATTAGCAAGGGAGGAAAATAAGATCAACCTGTGACACCAGGTTAGAGTGGAGACATCTGATATGTTTAGCATTTTAGCATCATTTATGTGGGTTCTTTGGAGAAGGAAATGGCAATCCACTCCCATATTGTTGCCTGGAGAATCCCACGGACAGAGGAACCTGGCAGGCTACTGTCCATGGGGTCGAAAGAGTCGGACACGACTCAGTGACAAAACCACAATCACCATGTGGGTTCTTTACCACTAGCGCCACCTGGGACGCCCTTATATACACACACATGCACACTGATACATAGATGGACAAATAAATTTATGTGGATAAACAGTGTATATAATAGGTGTACGGTCTTGCCAGGTAGCTCAGTGGCAAAGAATCTTCCTGTCAAGCAGGAGATTCGAGTTCTATCCCTAGGTAAGGAAATACCCTGGAGAAGGAAATGGCAGCCCACTTCAGTATTCTTGCCTGGGAAATCTCATGGACAAAGGAGCTTGGTGGGCTATAGTCCATGGGATTACAAGAGTTGGACACAGCTTAGGGACTAAACAACAGCAGCAGCATAACAGGTGTACACACACACAACTTGCTGCTTATTCATCCAGTCGTGTCAGACTCTTTGCATCCCCATACACTGTCCCCTCAAGGCTCCTCTGTCCATTGGATTCTCTAGGCAAGGATATTGGAGTGGATTCCTATGCCCTTCTCCAGGGGATCTTCCTGACCCAGGGATGAAACCCAGGTCTCCTGCATTGCAGGCAGATTCTTCACCCCTGAGCCAACAGGGCACACCATCACCCCCATACACATGCACTATTTCCTAACTTTGCTCACTGTGAGGACCTAGAAACAGTGACATCACAGTAGCAAACAGCCAACCCAGTGCCCATTTATTTGAACTCTTTTCCAATCAACGGAAGTACAGTTCCTTGGAGAAAGAGTTGATTATAAATCCTGAGCTAGGAAAAATAGAAGGTGACCCCAGAACATCTTGGGACTTTATTCTTTTACCTTGAGGATGCAGGGTAGGTAGCCAATAACCACTCACGGCCACTGAGCCCTTGAAATATGACTGGGACAAATTAACATGTCAGATATCCATGGATTTTGAAGACTTACTATAAAAGGAGAGTGTAAAATATCTCAATATTTTTAATATTGATCATGTGTTAACATTTTGCATATATTAACCTTGATAAAATGTTATTAAAACTAATTCCACTTTAGTGTTTTTTTTCCTATTTTTATAAAATGTGGCTGATAGAAAATGTAAAATGACACATACGGCTTTCGGATTTCCATCTGGCAGAGCACAGGGTGGTGGACCGCAGAACTGAACTGGAACGCTGGCTCAGCCCCTTCTGGCTCTGTAACCTTGGCAAATATCTTACCCTCGCTGATCCTCAGTTCTGGCCTGTGGGTCTTGGGAGAAGATGGGATACCAACCTGAGTGAGAAGCTTTTAGCATCAAGGCTTGGACACTTTAATAACTACCTTAGAATAAGTACTGAGTAAATAACTGTGGTTGTAATTTTCAGACTGGTTCTTGTTAAAATGCAATATCTCAGTGGTCCCCCCAACCCTGCCTTTCCCTTCTTTCCTCCCTTCCGCGCCCACACCCCCCTAATGCACAGAACTTTCAAGATTGCATCTCAGCCGATTTTTAGGGCAAAATGTGGAATCTGGTACAAAGCGGAAGACAGGGAAAGACTGCCCCTAGCGGACCGCGGAGGAAGGAGTCCTATCACGGAGGCAGAAGCTTCTGCGAGGCAGTGGACAATAGGACCCCTGGTCCCATCCCACTCCTCTCTCAAAAGAGATACATGCCACGTCCACGGCTGCCCTCCTGGCACTCGGGACCCCAGGAAGGGGCACCTGGAAGGATCTAGATCAGACTGTGTCTAGAAGTGGGGGCAGAATAGGGGGACAGAGGAAACCCAGCGGGGATGTGCACGGAAATTGGAGCTCAGAGGCTGTTGGTGTCAACCAAAAAAGGCAGGACTGGCCCGAACTAAACTGAGAAACTGGTACTATTTGCATAGGCGTGGCTGTCAGTAATAAAATATTTGTGTACAAGGTGTTGCTTTCAACAGCAACATGGCCTTCACACTTCCCTATGACTTACCTTGAGGAGGAAGTGGTGAAGTGAGAAGACCCACCCAGGGTTACCGGGAGGGTTCGGACAAAGACTGAACAGCCTTTGGGGTCCCCTCAACCACCTCCTGGTAGGGAATTTGTTGGGTAGATTCCTAACTCCGTTGGGCTCCGTTCACCTTTTTACCTAGGAATTACACCGAGAGTCACACCCACAGCAGCTGGGCTGCTATTGGAGTTCAACGGTACCCATTAAGCAGG
>SJYQ01006246.1:72208-82793 GCA_006410935.1 Redunca redunca | reverse complement strand
ACACCATGCCTGACTGGCATCACCACTGCCAGGTGGGACAACTAGTCTGAGCAGTAGTGGGGCATGGGGTGAGTGAGGCTCGCCACAGCTATGTAGGAGTAGGAGGTGGGTAGGGGCCTACCTGGCCAGGGCCACAGTCAGGGCAAGAACATGCTCACTAGGCCAAGGCCTCAGTCAGGGAAAGGTGTGGGAAAAACCCCAGGACAGCCTGCAATCTAAAGGGAGGTGTGGTCTCTGAGGTCGGAGCTGTGGTCTTAGGGGCCCCGTGGCAACTAGGCCTACCTACGTGAGTGAGGGTCCGGGGCTTCCGGCTGCAGCACTCAGACCCCTTCGATCACTGGCCGACCCCCAGCTGTGTCTCTACATCCTCAAGGACTGGACTGTGTGTCAGGGCCCTTTGTAGCCTAGACTCAGTATAGGGTCAACAGAGCTTGCCCAGAGCTATGAGTGAGCAGCAGCTCACTGGCTGTTTTTTTCTGACCCAGGTCATCATGAAGTCCTGCTCTGGGATTAATTTTGAAGAATTTTATCACTTCCTGAAGATCATTGCTGAAAGGAGGCTTCTCCTCCTTGCGAAGGAGATGAGCCCTGGCCAGGTAGAGGGTGGCGAGGACGCTGGGTTGGGCCCCCAGCAGGCTGCATTTGACATTGGCCGCATAGCTGAGGTGCTGGAGTCCGTGGTGATCCACCCTGACTTCCAGAGGGTGGATACTAGTACGTTCTCACCACGGCCAGAGGTACTACTGCAGCAGCTGGAAGAGGCTGTAGCTGCCACCACATGCCTTTAGTGCATGCTCTGAGGACTGGGTGAAGCACGTCTTTGCTTTGGGGGACACTGGAGGCACCAGTGTAGAAGGCGGTCATCCTGCTCCAGGATCCCTTCTGGAAATTCTGGAAATAAAGCTCTACCCTCCTGTGTGGCCTGGGACCTGTCACCTTCCTGTTGAACTGTCATTTCAGTGCCCCAGGCACAGTTCCTGCTCTTAGGGGTCTGGTATGTCCTGGCTCTCTTTTGGCATCCCTGGGGCCCTGACACCTGTCCAGAAGGTCCAGGCTCCTTGTCTTTGTGAGGCTCAGCCAGGACTGGGAACTGGATCTTGTGAGGGGGTGCATGGGGAAGTGTTGGTCATTTGGACCCAGAGCAAGGAGGTTAGGAATGTGCTGGGGACTCAGGAGTGGGGGTGGCATATGGCCAGGTTTTCTTCCCCCCACCAGCCTTCCCTCAGCAAAGGCTAGCACCCATGCTGACAGCCTCCCATCCTCAGCAGTGCAGGGCCCCCTCTGCGGTAGCACCACATCCCTGCATGAGTCCACAGATCTCCCACTTAAAGGGCCTTCAGTGTAGGGCAGAGACTGGGGCCCAAGGCAGACCCAAGACCCAAGGCCTGTGTCTCCATCCCACATTGGAATCACTCTTGAAACAGAGCATTCCTCCCCTCTTCTGGCCTATGACGCTCTTCTCCCCAGCAGGATGCTGAGATGTCTATTAGAGCTCCAAGCCTCATGTGCTATCCTTCATGCAGGTCTCCCAGATGTCATAGGTACATCGTTCAGGTGCTTTTTGGGCCCTGGCAATAGGGCAAGGCAAAGTCTGTCCCCCTCCTGCTTGCTACAGCAATACCTTTCCCCTGCAGAGACTGAGCCCACCCTTGCAGCTGCACACCCAGTGAGGGAGAATGCCTTGTCTGAGGTCTCCCTGCGGGCCAGGTAGGGCCCAAAGGCCAGCTGGAACCTGGGTCTTGTCCACACCTCATACACCATCCAACTTCAACTCATTGCACACCCACTATTGGCCATCTAAAGTCACTTTGCAAACTGATTGAGCAACCACTCTTTGTGCACTCATTCTGCCCTGTCCAGAATTTATCATTGCACTCTTTTCACATTTGTCTGTACCATCCAGTTTCCACTTGTCGCACACCTATATTATATGCAGTAGTCACAGTTTCAGGATTCTCCAGAGAAATGGAACCAGGGCTGGTGAGTGAAATCTGCATGATAGGCTGCAGACTAGGGAAGAGCTGACACTGCAGTCTTGAGTCTGGAGGCTGGGAACTCAGGCAGGGCTTCCGTGATCCAATCTAGAGGCAGAATTGTCTTTTTGAGAAACCTAGGTCCTTTGCTGTTAAGATCTTAAACTGATTTAATGAGGTCTACCCACATTTTAGAGGGTCATCTGCTTAAAATCTCTTGAGTTGAATGTTAACCACATTTTAAAAATGCCTTCACAGCAACATCCAGACACTGGCATTTAGCCAAATAACTGCACCATGACCTAACCACACTGGCACATAGAATGGACCACTGTAATCACTCCTCACATATTCACTGGTCACTCTACTTCATCCAGTGCCCAGTTCTTACATGCCCACTCAGATTCACCAGTATCTCCTTGCACACTCACTGTGTAATTAAAAAGCCAGTGACTCATTTCCAGGTCACTTTGCACATCTATTTGCCATCTGGAGTCACTGCATACTCTCCATGTATAGTTCACCAACCAGTCTATGCATTTGCATCCCACTTTCACTCCAGCTCACTCTTGTATCATTAACAACCATGCTCACCATCAAATTTCCTATTCTCACACTACTGTGTGCTAGTCTGTAAAATTATTGCACACACACTGGGGCCAGGTTATCAACTTCCCCTCATGCCCCTCACTCTTCCAGCTTCCCCTCCTACACAGCCTTTGTGTGCCATTTAACAATGCTTGCACACTCACTGCAAAACTACTACTCTGCACATTTCTGTGAATGTGTTAGTCTTTCCTTGCACATTAATTCTGCACCATCCAGATTCATCAATAATCAGCTCCGTTACGGTCATTATGTATAGTTCAACCATCAGACATAGGATGAGCTCTGTCTTGCTCATCCTGTGTCTTCTTGCACTCCCATTTGCATTCAACAGTCACTTGCACAAATCCTTTAGGGCCTGGCAAGGTGAGCCCTAATGTGTGTCTGAGTGACAGAACCATCAGGAAGGAAAAGGTAACTCAGAATTGCCCCACAGTTCATCTGTTTCTTGCCTTCAAAGGCTATATATTCAGGGGAGGGCATTGAAAATACGTGACAGGATAGTCTGAAGGCTGTGTAGGATCGCAAGGGCTCCCTTACTGTGCCTGACATTAACCCAGTCCTAGGAGAAGCCTCAGGAGGGCACTCCGGTGAGGGCAGGGCAATGTGTGTTTTCCATCCAGGCTGGAAGCAGTCTAGTGTTTAACTGGTAGAGCTGCGTCTGTGCTGTCCACGGATTGTTGGTCCTGGTGGTACACCTCCTCCCTGCCTATCGGGCTGCATCTTTGAGCCCTTCCTACAGGAAAGGTTGACATCTCCATGACATAACCAAGCCCCAGGCAGAGAGGAGTGGCCATTAGTGTGCCTGATATGGGACTGGGGGCCATCCAGGACATTTCTGTGTTAAAAGTTTGCAGGGCACTGCAGGGATGCTGGGAACCCTTGTACACAGGCAGCAGGAGTGCTGGTAGAATGACATCACAGATCTTTCCCTGGAAAAGAAATAAGCAGGGAAAGGAATCCTGAGGTCAGAGGAATATTCCAGTTTATGTGAAATACTGACCTTGGGAAAGTGGAGTGATGGAAAATCTTGCCTGCCCCCAGTTTGTTTGCTAATAATCTTCCTCTGCCTTTTTCTTCTCCATGTCGTATGTTTTCTCTTTTTCACAAGTTTCTCCACTTAGGGCTTACAGAATTGTAGAGTTTGACCAACAGTTTCCTAATTGGTGGTCAAAAGATACCTCAATAACAGAAGCAGAAAGCTCTCCCTCCATAGTGTAGAAATCAGACATTGTCCTGGGGTAGGAAGTGATCCTGGCAAGATCATTTCAGTGGTTGTTGCTATGCCTGTGAAAATACCTTCAGCTTCCAAATTCCCCAAGTTCTGAGGGGCTTTCTCAGCTCCTTGTTCAGTTTAATGATACTGAAACAAACATCACTGAAAGATGGATGTGGACATGTCCTTCAGAGAAGGATAACTGATGCTTCTTTCTTGTACATACAATAAACTGATGGCTTTGCAAGACTTACTGAATGAGGAATGAGAGTGTCTGTCTCTTTTTAAACAAAAAATGAAAGAATCACAACTCCTAGGCTATAGTAGAAAATGGGGTTTTACTACAATATTCAAGTGCCGCTTTGGCTATTTACAACAATAGTAAACTTTTCTTTTTCCACCTTTTATATGAAAAAAGCAGTAACTCTCTCACCTCCTCTGAAATCTTCCCACTGACCCCTTCTCCTGTGGTTTTGAGTCCTTGGTGCTTGGCACTTGCAGTGGCACCAGACAACATCAGTGGGATGAAGATGAAGAGCAAGGTATGTGAAGTGGGGTCTCTCCTCTACTGGGGAAGGGGAGTGGGTAAGACTGTCACTCTCGGTTGGCCTTGATAGAATCTCTGAGAGTCCATCTAGCCTGAGAAAGTGGTGGGAGGTAGGACCAGGATCCCTGGGAAGGTTGTAGGGAGGTGCTGTGAAACAGGAGAGAACTGCAGTCGTCTGACCCAGTGGGTGAATGGGGTTCTGGGCAGACTGTGGGCACAGCTGGCAGTGAGTGGTACTGTGAAGGGCACTGAACAGAGGGCAGTATCTGGCAGCAGGCAGGGCACTGTGCCCATTGGCAGTGCTCAGCTAAAGTTAACTAGCCTTCTGGTTCCCAGAGAGCAGAAGGCACCTAAGGTGGTAAAACCCATGGGAGGCCAGGTTAGCCTGTGAACTGCCCAGCCAGAAAACGGGTTCAGTGGTGAAACAAGCCTGGAGGTGGCTTGGGCTGTCAGGTTGGGAACACGGTGTCTTGTTGACTTGGGCCACTTCAGTCTGGAAGTTTTTAATTCACTCTGGAGAGGGTGACCCTGAGGCTGGCTACTGTCAGGAATCAGAAGATGCCCTTGGTGAACCAGACAGCGAGCAAAGTAAGGCTAAAAACTAAGAGCAGAGATGAATATAATAAGAGAACAACATAATGGAGAAAATCAACAAACTAAAAATTGTTTCTCTGGAGAAATGAAAACCTTGACAAACATTTGGATAAATTGACTAAGGAAACTGTAGAGAAGACACAACTAAAGTCAGAAACAAAGTTTGGGGTTACCCAGACTGACCCTGGGTGTCCCATCCCTGCTGCCGTTGCTTTGCTGAGTGCAGTGGGTACAGCCCATTCCACTGGTAAAGTCAGTGCCCTAACTATAATCCAGACAAGAAACCAGAGAATGAAACACAATTTTGGATGTCATCAGACAGTGGTTCCCTGGCCCCTTCACAGGGCAGAGGAGTGGGACGCACAGACTCCAGGAGTGGTGAGAACCTCAATCCTCCCTTGTCTCCGTATTAGCTTCCTCTGGCCCTGGATGTCCAGTTCACTCATGACACCTCACCAAGCCTGGACAGTAAACCTAACTCCACTTCCAAATGAGGACCCCAAGCCTCCAGCAAAGATGGTCATGTCTCTGGACTTAACTATGTTATGAATCACACCTGGTCCTCAATCGCCCATGCCCTTAAGCTATTCTGCTTGGAGGGTTGCCAGTGTCCTCAGTACAGTGGACCATCAATGGAGGACCAAGTCCAAAAGATACTTCTCTTAGAAGTGGAACTCTTGGGGTCACTCCATGCACCCAACTTATAGAGGGGGAAACTAAAGGTTTCTGTAGCCCCCTCCACACTAAGGGATTTTGCTCAGATGCCTATATCAGTAGACACAAGACCCCAACAATGAGAGTTCCAAGTGCCTATATCAGTAGACATAAGACCCCAGGCACTGTCCTGTCCAGGATGCTCTACAAGTGTCCCATTCCAGAACCCTGGGGCACCTCTGCCTATCAGCCTGGTATCACTCCCCCTCCCCATGCTGTGGGCCTGTGGACATGCTACTAGGAGATTAAATGTCCCTACCCCATGAGATAGCTTCTCACAACCTCTTTTTCCTCTTAACACCTTCAGATGTCTACTCTTCCTCTGCCCCCATACTTACGGTACCCGCCAGGAGGTCTCTGTGTGTATTGGAAGGATACTTGAAGGAATTTGGCCCATTAAGGAGGGAGTGAACAGGGGTCCACCAGATTCCTGTGGAATTTCATTCTTAAAACATAACCCATGGGAGTGGTTGACTGCGGGTATCAGGATAAGAGTTGGGCCTAACAGGTTGGGATTAGGGATCAAGTGTAGGACATTAGGGTCAGGGTCAGTATGGAAATCTGGATCAAGACTGAGATCTGAGATTAAGATTTGAGTTTGTGTTTGTGCTTGGGATTCAGTTTGTAATTGGGTTATGGGGTCAGGGTCAGGATGTAGGTTAGGATCAGAATTAAGAATAGGGTCAAGGTCAGGGTCAGGTTTTGGCTTTGAGCCTAGGGTTAGAATCAGGATAAGAGTCAAAGTTTGGATTAGGTTTTAGATTTGGAGATGGATTGGGGGTTAGGGATTTGAATTAGGGTCAGGATTAGGTTTAGAAACAATTTCAAGTCTATAAACACTTCACACATTACAGAATATCACTTCCATTAACAAAACACTGTTTAGAACACAGCTTGTAAGTAGCTTCCAGAAACACCTTCATTTCAAGTCCCTTAAACACTTCACTACAGGCATTATCAAATGGGTAACACTTCCATTTACTGATGGAACAGTATACTGATTGCAGATTTCAGTGACCGTTTAAAAACCATTTCAAGTCTCAAACATTTCACCACAAGCATTACAAAGTGGGTATTATGTAATTCATTGAAAGAACTCTGTGCTGAAGGCACCTTGCAGGTAGCTTGTAAGAAACATCTTTATTTCCAGCCAAGGTCAATCTGAGACAACTGTTATAGAATTGTTATTGAATGGCAACTCAGAACCTGAGGACAAGTCACTGATGCCTCAGACAGACAGCTAGTCAACCCAGAAGGTAGGCATCCTAGGCCAAGGCCAAGGCTGAAACACTTTAGAAAGACAGGTGACTGAGCTAGTAGCCAGGTGCTTGAGGCCAAGTCTAGGATGATCGGGTCAGACAAAAGGTCAACACGGCAGCTTAATGCCTGAGGCCAACTCCAGGACTCCTGTGAAGGACAGCTGGTCTGGCACATTAGTATCAGAGGTCAAGTTCAGGATGCCTGAGACTTTAGATTGGTTGTTGACATGGCAGCCTGACACAAAAGACCAAGTCTGGGACACCTTGGAAAGGGCTGGCCAACCCAGTAACCTGAGGGCCAAGGCTAAGTTTGGGGTGCCCAGGGTGAACAGCTCTTCAAACCAGAAGACTAACACCCAAATCCAAGTCTGCGAGGCCTGGGGAAAACAATTGGTATACACAGCAGCTCAGTGCCCAAGGCCAAGTCTAGAACACCTAGGACAAAGAGCTGGATGATCCAGCACCCAAGATCAAGTCTGAGAGGCCCAAGACATACAGATGATCAACTAAAATCTGGCACTAGAGGCCAATTCCAGGACACTGGTTGACCAATAGTGCAATGTCCAAGGGTAAGTTCAGGAAACCTGAGATACCAGTGATAGCTTGACCTGACAGCTCAATCCCAAGGCAAAGTCTGGGACCTTCTAAGGCACAGGAGACATCCAAGATGAACAACAAGTCAACCCAGCAGCCCAGTGCCTGATGTCAAGTCAGGGATTCCTAGGATTGTCAGCTGGTTTACTTGACAGTCTAGTACACTAGGCCAAGTCTGAGTACTAGACATGGGATGCCTGGGATTCATATTTGGTTGATCCAGAAACTTGACACTTGAGGCCAAATCCAGGATGCCCAACAAGACAGCTAGTTACTCGGCAGAGTGGTACCTGAGACCAATTTTGGGATACCTGGATCAAAGAGTTGGTGGGCCTGCCAGCCTGACACCAGAGGTCAATCTGGAAAGTCTGAAATGGACACTTGATTGACCTGGAAGCTTGGAATACAAAGCCAAGCTCAGGTCACCTGGGATGAATAATTGGACAGTTCAGTAGCCTGGTGCCAAGTTCCTGAATGACCAGCTAGTTGACTTGGCTACCACCCCCCAAGGTCAAGCCTGGCTCTTCTAGGATGAATATTTGGTCACCCCAGCACCCAAGGCAAAATCTGGGATGTCTGAAAAGGACAGCTGATTGACTCTGCAACCTGGAGCCTTAAGCCTGAATCTGAGACATCTGGAATGCCTGAAATAAACTTGTCAGTCAGGCAGTCTGGCAACCAAAGCCAACACTGGGCCACCCCAAACACCTGGTCAACTCAGAAGCTCAGTGCTTGAGGCATAGTCCAGAAAACCTTGGACTGACAGTCAGTTGACCCAGCATTGCAACCATGGCGATCAAATCAGGAACCTCCGTAAGGGACAGCTAGTCAACATAGTAGGTCAACACCCTAAGCCAAGGCTTGTTGTTCAGTTGCCCAGTTAAGTCAAACTCTTCGTGACTCCATGGACTGCAGCACTCCCTGTCCCTCACCATCTCCTAGTTTGCCCAAGTTCATGTCCATTACACCGGTGATGCCATCCAGCCATCTCTCCTCTGATGCCCTCTTCTCCTTCTTCCTTCAATCTTTCCCAGCATCAGAGTCTTTTCCAATAACACAGCTGTTTGCATCAGGTGACCAAAATATTGGCCAAGGCTGGGACCTTACAAATAGACAGCAGGTTGACTTGGGAGCTCAGTGTTTGAGGCCAGTCAGTGATGCATGGACATCACTAAGTTGGACAGATGTTCAACCCGCCAGCTTGATGCTAAAGGACAAGTCAAGGATGCCTGAGATGAACAGTTGGTCACCCCAGCACCCTGGCATTCAAGACCAAGACTGGGAAACCCTGAACAGACAGCTGTTTGACCCAGCAGGCCGTGTCTGGGATGCCACAAATTAACAGCTGGTAGACCCAGAAGACTAATGTATGAGGCTAAGTCTATGACATCCTGGGTCAGATAGGTGGATGATGTGGCAGACCAATGCTAGAGGCCAAGTCTTGGATCCTGGAGGAACAGATGGTCAACCTGACAGCGACTGCCAGAGGCCAAGTCATCTAGGGGTAGACAGTTGGTTGACCTGGCAGACAGATGCCAAATGCCACGTTTGCTGCTGCTGCAGCTAAGTCACTTCAGTCGTGTCCGACTCTGTGCGACCCCATAGACGGCAGCCCACCAGGCTCCCCCGTCCCTGGGATTCTCCAGGCAAGAACATTGGAGTGGACTGCCATTTCCTTCTCCAATGCATGAAAGTAAAAAGTGAAGTCGCTCAGTCATGTCCAACCCTTCGAGACCCCATGGACTGCAGCCTATCAGGCTCCTCTGTCCATGGGAATTTCCAGGCAAAAGTACTGGAGTGGAGTGCCATTGCCTTCTCCCAATGCCACATTTGGGAACCCCTAAATGGACAGCTGGTTGATCTGGCACCCCGCTGAGAAACCAAATCCAGGATCCTCTGAACAGATAGCTGGTTGACCAGGCAACCCACTCTTCATGGCCAAGTCTGAGACAACCAAGATGCCTAGGACACAGTTAGTTGATACAGCAACCTGACACTGGAAAACAAATATAAAAAGATTGGAATGTTTGGGATGGACAGCCAATGGAGTCAGTAACTCAATGCTAGTAGCCAATTCTTGGACGCCTTGGAGAGTAAGCTAGTCAACTCAATACTCTTGCCACCCAAAGCCAAGTCTAGGATGCCAGAGATTGACAGCTGGCGAACCCCAAGACCTGGTGGACAAGGCCAAGTTTCATGATACCCCAAGACTGATAAGTGGTCAACCTGAAATCCCAGCAACCAAGGCCAAGTCTGGGAAATTGGGACACCATAGACTAATATCTTGCAGAAGGTGATGGCACCCCCACTCCAGTACTCTTGTTTGGAAAATCCCATGGACGGAGGAGCTTGGTAGGCTGCAGTCCCTGGGGTTGCAAAGAGTTGGATACGACTGAGTGACTTCACTTTCACTTTTCACTTTTGTGCATTGGAGAAGGAAATGGCAACTCACTCCAGTGTTCTTGCCTGGAGAATCCCAGGGATGGGGGAGCTTGCTGGGGGTAACTTCATGGGGTCACACAGAGTTGGACACGACTGAAGCGACTTAGCAGCAGCAGCAGCAGCAGCAGACTAATATCTTCAAGAAAATTAGAGATACCAAGGAAACATTTCATGCAAAGATGGGCTTGATAAAGGACAGAAATGGTATGGACCTAACAGAAGCAGAAGATATTAAGAAGAGCTGGCAAGAATACACAGAAGAACTGTACAAAAAAATGTTCACGACCAAGATAATCACTATGGTGTGATCACTTTACCTAGAGCCAGTCATCCTGGAATGTGAAGTCAAGTGGGCCTTAGAAAGCGTCACTACGAACAAAGCTAGTGGAGATGATGGAATCCTAGTTGAGCTATTTCAAATCCTAAAAGATGATGCTGTGAAAGGGCTGCACTCAATATGCCAGCAAATTTGGGAAACTCAGCAGTGGCCACAGGACTGGTAAAGGTCAGTTTTCATTCCAATCCCAAAGAAAGGCAATGCCAAAGAGTGCTCAAACCACTGCACAATTGCACTCATCTCACATGCTAGTAAAGTAATGCTCAAAATTCTCCAAGCCAGGCTTCAGCAATACATGAACCA
>SJYQ01006246.1:48155-72127 GCA_006410935.1 Redunca redunca | reverse complement strand
GGCAATGCCAAAGAATGCTCAAACTACTGCACAATTGCACTCATCTCACATGCTAGTAAAGTAATGCTCAAAATTCTCCAAGCCAGGCTTCAGCAATACATGAACCATGAACTTCCTGATGTTCAAGCTGGTTTTAGAAAAGGCAGAGGAACCAGAGATCAAATTGCCAACATCCAGTGGATCATCAAAAAGCAAAAGAGTTCCAGAAAAACATCTATTTCTGCTTTATAGACTATGCCTTTGACTGTGTGGGTCACAATAAACTGTGGAAAATTCTGAGAGAGATGAGAATACCAGACCACCTGACCTGCCTCTTGAGAAACCTATATGCAGGTCAGGAAGCAACAGTTAGAACTGGACATGGAACAACAGACTGGTTCCAAATAAGAAAAGGAGTACGTCAAGGCTGTGTATTGTCACCCTGCTTATTAAACTTATATGCAGAGTATATCATGAGAAATGCTGGGCTAGAAGAAGCACAAGCTGGAATCAAGATTGCTGGGAGAAATATCAATAACATCAGATATGCAGATGACACCACCCTTATTGCAGAAAGTGAAGAGGAACTAAAAAACCTCTTGTTGAAAGTGAAAGAGGAGAGTGAAAAAGTTGGCTTAAAGCTCAACATTCAGAAAACGAAGATCATGGCGTCTGGTCCCATCACTTCATGGGAAATAGATGGGGAAACAGTGGAAACAGTGTCAGACTTTATTTTGGGGGGCTCCAAAATCACTGCAGATGTTGATTCATGGGGTCACAAAAAGTGCCCTGGTTGTCCCAGTGCTGGTCCTTGTTGATTGTAAAAACCTTCACGGCTCAAGTGTGTCAGTCGACATGTTCCTGGGGGTCAAGAAAACGCCCTACTGGAGTGGCTGGAAAGCAAGTGTGGAGAAGGCTGGAGCCAGTGTTGGATGATGCCAGGAGCATCCGAGGGGGCACCCTGGCCTTACGGACTGCCCGACCTGGAGCCAACCCACCACCTAGGAGTGGACGGTACCCCGGCCCCTCCTCTGCATTGGTCTCCCTGTGGTGGGCCTGCCACCACCACTGGTGGATCAGCTCCATGGGCAGACATCGACTCCTTGGTGGCAGAATGGTCCCACAGGCAGGCAGCGACTCCTGGGTGGTGGATAGGCTCCAGGGTGGGCAGAGGTAAGGCCAGGGTGCCCTCCACTCCTGGGTGTCCTCCAACATGAGCTGCAGCTTTTCCCAGATCCCCTTCCCAGCCACTCCAGCAGGGTCTTTATTGACTGACATCCCACGGCCAGTGAAGGTTTACACACTCAACAAGGACCAGCATTGGGACAACCAGGGCACCGGGCATGTCATCCAGCTATGCTGAGCAGCTGGATGGCTAGTAGGAGGCAGTTTTCATAAATAAGGGGACTTACATACAAGGTTTGTCTTTGTCAGTCTCAAGACAAGTAGATCTTTCCATCCTCCTGCCACAATCTTAAAATTTTGTAGAGAGGCCTTTAAATCTTTATTTATTTATTTATTTTTCATTTATTGGCTGTGCTGGGTCTTTGTTGCTCTGCTGGGCTTTCTGTAGTTGTGGCAGTTGGGAGCTACTCTCTAGTTGCGACGGGTAGGCTTCGCATTATGGCGGCTTCTCTCGTCGCAGAGCACAGGCTCTAGCATGGTCTGGCTTCAGTAGTTGCGGTGTGACGGCTCAGTTGTGCCATAGCATGTAGACGCTTCCTGGGCCAGAAATCAAACCAGTGTCCCCTGCATCGACAGGCGGATTTTTAACCACTGAATCACCAGAGAAGTCCTACAATAGGGTCTAGTCACCCATCCAGTTCAGATGGTCTCAACAACACATTACTCTCTCAAGGCTGCATCCCTGAAGTGGCTGCTGGTGTGGAAATAGTAGGTGGGACATACATTCCAAGGACAGGGGAGAGGTTAAGGAGCCTCTGATCACCTGATTCCTGTTCGTAGGTCAATTAGCAGTCACATCCTCTTGATGATCTCCCCCAACATGACCATCTATGTAGGAAATCTGGAAGAAATAACAAACAACTCGTAGAATAAGCAACTGCAGCAAGATTACAGGATGTGTGGTTAATATACAAAACTCAATTGCTTGCCTCTACACCAGCAATGAACTCGTGGACTTTGAGATTAAAGATATAATACCATTTATATTAACATCCCCAAAATGAAATACCAATGTATAAATCTAACAAAATATGTTTAATATCTGTGTGAAAAAAAATTTAAGACTCTGATGAACAAAATTAGTGAAGAATTAAATAAATGGAGAAATATTTCTTGTTCAGTTCATTGATAGAAAGATTGAATACTATCAAGTTGTCAGTTCTTTCCAGATTGATCTATAGATTCAATGCAATCTCAGTCAAAATCACTGCAAATATTTTTGTGCATATTGATAAGCTGATTATGAACTTTATATGGAAAGGCTTAAGATCCAGAATAGCTAACCGACTATTGAAGAAGAAGAATAGTTTGAAGATTGATGCTACCTGACTTCAAGACATACTACAGGCATATCTCAGATATTACAGACCCTAGCAATATACTGAATACTACAATAAAGTAAGTCACATGAAATTTTATTGTTTTCCAGTGTACATAAAAGTTATGTTTACATTATATTGTAGTCTATTAAGTGTGCAATAATATTGTGTTTAAAAAATGAAAAAAATGTAAGTAAAAAATACTTTATTGCTAAAAAATGCTAACCATCATCTGGNGTCTAGGTTGGTCACAGCTTTTCTTCCAAGGAGCAAGCACTTTTTAACTTCATGGCTTCAGTCACCATCTGCAGTGATTCTGGAGCCCAAAAAATAAAGTCTGTCACTGTTTCCATTGTTTCCCCATCTATTTGCCATGAAGTGTTCAGACCGGACTCCATGATCTTCGTTTTCTGAATGTTGAAATTTAAGCCAACTTTTTCACTCTCCTCTTTCACTTTCATCAAAAGGCTCTTTAGTTCTTCTTTCCTTTCTGTCATAAGGGTGGTGTCATCTGTGTATCTGAGGTTGCTGATATTTCTCCCAGCAATCTTGATTCCAGCTTGTGCTTCATCCAGCCTGGTATTTCTTGTGATGTACTCTGCATATAAGTTACATAAGCAGGGTGACAATATACAGCCTTGATGTACTCCTTTTCCTATTTGGAACCAGTCTGTTGTTTCATGTCCAGTTCTAACTGTTGCTTCCTGACCTGCATATAGGTTTCTCAAGAGGCAGGCCAGGTGGTCTGGTATTCCCATCTCTCTCAGAATTTTCCACAGTTTATTGTGATCCACACAGTCAAAGGCTTTGGCATAGTCAATAAAGCAGAAATATAGCCACTAGCAGTCTGTTAATGAAAGAAAGGAATGTCTTAAAACTCAGAATGGCACCAGGCCCCTCACCCATAAGATGCATTTTGGAATAATCTTGGCACCAAATGGTTCATCCTGGGCCATAAAATGATTAACTTGAATCTTGAAGAAGGGCAGATCACCATACAAATAGTTTCATTTACATAGATTAGAGGAACAATATCTGAGTATAACATACTGGTTTGTCAAGTAGTTTCTGAGCCAAAAGGCGGAACGACTTGAAGACAGAGTTTGGGGTAAATGCATAATACATTAGACAAACATTTTTATAAGAAAAAGGCATTGGTTATCTCTAGGTTTGAGAATAGTTAACTTCAGGTGAAACCAGGTGTCATTATGGCAACACAGTATTTTAAGAGAAACCTCTTTTTAAATTTGTATAGAAAAGGAAAAAATATTGCTAGTTTGTTTCCTCCTCCTGCTTAAGAGAGATAAAAATGTCTGACACTTGCAGGCTATTTCCTCCATTTGGAGACTCTTGGCCTTCCTGCCTGTTACCCTCTCATCAATAAAGCAAAAGTAGATGTTTATCTGGAACTCTCTTGCTTTCTCGATGATCCAGTAGATGTTTGCAATTTGATGTCTGGTTCCTCTGCCTTTTCTAAATCCAACTTGAACATCTGGAAGTTCACAGTTTGAGTACTGTTGAAGTCTGGCTTGGAGAATTTTGAGCATTAGTTTGCTAGCATGTGAGATGAGTGCAATTGTGCAGCAGTTTGAACATTCTTTGGCATTGCCTTTCTTTGGGGTTGGAATGACCTTTGGAATGACTGGAAAACTGACCTTTTCCAGTCCTGTGACCACTGCTGCATTTTCCAGATTTGCTGGCACATTGAGTGCAGCATTTTCACAGCATCATCTTTTAGGATTTGAAATAGGTCAACTGGAATTCTGCCACTTCCACTAGCTTTGTTCATAGTGATGTTTCCTAAGGCCCACTTGACTTCACATTCCAGGGTGCCTGGCTCTAGGTGAATGATCACACCATCGTGGTTATCTGGGTTATTAAGATCTTTTTTGTATAGTTCTACTGTGTATTCTTGCCACCTCTTCTTAATATCTTCTGCTTCTGTTTGGTCCATACCATTTCTGTCCTTTATTGTGCTCATTTTCACATGAAACATTTCCTTGGTTATCCCTAATATTCTTGAAGAGATCACTAGTCTTTCCCATTCTATTGTTTTCCTGTATCTCTTTGCATTGATCGCTAAGGAAGGCTTTCTTATATCTCCTTGCTATCCTTTGGAACTCTGCATTCAAATGGGTGTATCTTTCCTTTTCTCCTTTGCCTTTAGCTTCTCTTCTTTTCTCATCTATTTGCAAGGCCGCATCAGACAACCATTTTGCGTTTTTACATGTCTTTATCTTGGGAATGGTTTTGATCACTGCCTCCTGTACAATGTCAGGAACCTCCATCTATAGTTCTTCAGACACTCTATCAGGTCTAATCCCTTGAATCTATTTGTTGCTTCCACTGTATAATCATAAGGGATTTGATTTAGGTCATACCTGAATGGTCTGGTGGTTTTCCCTACTTTCCTCAATTTAAGTCTGAATTTGCCAATAAGGAGTTCATGATCTGAGCCACAGTCAGCTCCCAATCTTGTTTTTGCTGACTGTACAGAGTTTCTCCATGTTTGGCTGCAAAGAATATAATCCATCTGATTGCAGCATTGACCATCTGGTGATGTCCATGTGTAGAGTCTTCTCTTGTGTTGTTAGAAGAGGGTGTTTGCTATGATCAGTGCGTTCTTGTTGGAAAATGCTGTTAGCCTTTGACCTGCTTTGTTTGTACTCCAAGGCCAAATTTGCCTGTTACTCCAGGTGGCTCTTAACTTCCTTCTTTTGCATTCCAGTCCCCTATAATGAAGAGAACATCTTTTTTGGGTCTTAGTTCTAGACGGTCTTGTAGGTCTTCACAGAACTGTTCAACTTCAGCTTCTTCAGCATTCCTGGTTGGGTCATAGACTTGGATTACTGTGATATTGAATGGTTTGCCTTGGAAACAAACAGAGGTCATTCTGTTGTTTTTGAGATTGCATCCAAGTACTGCCTTTTGGACTCTTCTGTTGACTATGATGGCTACTCCATTTCTTCTAAGGGATTCTTCCCCACAGTAGTAGATATAATGGACATCTGTGTTAAATTCACCCATTCCAGTCCATTTTAGCTCACTGATTACTAAAATGTTGATGTTCACTCTTGAAATCCCACATAAATACAGCCAATTGGTGTTTGACAAAGAGCAAGGGAAATACAATGGAGCAATGACAGTCTCTTCAACAAATGGTGCTAGAAGAACTGAACATCCACACATGCACAAATAAAATGAATCTAGACACAGACCTTACATCCTTCACAAAAATCAACTCAAAATCGACCTATATGAAAGCGCAAAATGTAAAATTTTTAAAGACAACATAGGAGAAAACCTAGACGACCTTGGGTAACGTAATGACCTTAGATACAACACCATAAACATGATCAATGACAGAAATAATTGTAAAGTTGGACTTCATCACAATTAAAAATGTCTGCTCTGGTGGTGCAGTGGATAAGAATTCACCTGCCAGTGCAGGAGACACGGGTTCAATCCCTGGCCCAGGAAGATTCCACATTCCACAGAGCAACTATAGCGCACAGGCCACAACTACTGAGCCTGAGTACTGCAACTGCTGAAGCATACCNCCTGAGGACTGCAACTGCTGAAGCATACCTCGAGTCTGTGCTCTGCAACAAGAGCAGCCACCACAGTGAGAAGCCCACACACTGCAATGAAGAGTAGCCCTCGCTTGCTGCACCTAGGGAAAGCCTGCATGCATCAGTGAAGACCTAGTGTAGCCAAAAATAATATAAATTTTAAAAAAATGTCTATTCTGTGAAAGCCACTATTAATCTAATGAAAATAAAAGCCATAGACTGGGAGAAAATCTGCAAAAAGCTATATCTGATAAAGGACTTATCAGATATTATCCAAAATATACAGAGACCATTAAAACTCAGTAGTAGGAAAATAATAAGATTTTTTAAAATGGGCCAAAGACTTTTATGGCAAATAAGCATCTGAAGATATATGGCAAATAAGCATGTGAAAAGATCATCATATGCTCTACATCACAGGTCGTTAAGGAAATGTATATTAAAATAACAATGAGATTCCTTCACATGCCTATTAGAATGCCAAAATCCAGAACACTGACAATACCAAATGCTGTCAAGGATGTGGAGCAAGAGGAAGTCTCATACTTTGCTGAAAGGAATGCAAAATGGGACAGCCATTTTAGAAGACAGTTTAGTAGCTTCTTACAAAACTAAATATACTCTTACCATATGATCCAAGTGTGAAAGTATTAGTCATTCAGTCATGCTTGACTCTTGGTGACCCCATGGACTGTAGCCCGCCAGGCTCCTCTGTCCATGGTGTTTCCCAGGCAAGAATACTGGAGTGGGTGGCCATTTCCTTATTCATATGACCAAAGAGTCATGCTCAAGAGAGAACTTGAAAGCTATGTCCACACAAAAACTTGCACTTGGCCATTTAGAGCAGCTGCATTAATAACTGCCAAAACTCATAAGCAATATAGATGCTCTTCGGCAGGTGAAAAGGTAAAAAAATATGGTGCATTCAGACAATGGAATATCATTCAGCTTTAAAACTCAGTGAACAAAATCAAGTCATAATGAAATCAAGTCACAAAAGATGCAGAGGAAACATAAATGCATATTACAAAATGAAAGGAGCCAGTTTGAAATGGCTTCATACTATGTGATACCAACTCTATGACATTCTAGAAAAGGCAAAACTGGAAACAGTAAAAATATCAGTGGTTGCCAGTTAGGGGATAGGGAGGGATGAACAGGCAGAGCACAGGGGATTTAAAGCTGTGAAACTACTCCATAACCATAGATATGTCATTCATTATATATTTGTTCAAACCTATAGAATATACAAAACCAAGAGTTAACCCTAAAGTACACTACAAAATTTGAGTAAGTGGGATGTCACTGTAGGTTTATCAGTTGTAACAAACATACCACCGGGGCAAATGATGTTGATAATGAGGGAAGCTATGATACACTGGTGTAGAAAATAAGTGAAATTTTGTTCTATCTTCCTTTCAATCTTGCTGTAAACCTAAAACTGCTCTTTAATACTCTTTTGTCTTTTTTCAAAAAAAAAAAACAGAGGTCTGGTGGACACAGTGGGAGAAGGGCGATAAGAAAAATTAAGAGAGTAGCACTGACGTGTATAGATTTCTTGTCATTGTTGCTGTTCAGTCGCTCAGTCGTGTCTGACTCTGTGACCCCAAGGACGATAGCACACCAGGTTTCCCTGTCCTTCACCATCTCCTGCAGCATGCTCCAATTCATGTCCATTGAGTCAGTGATGCCAGGTATACACTACAATGTGTAAAACAGATAGCTATAGATAGCTAGTAGGAAGCTGCTGTATAGCACAGGGAGCCCAGGTTGTGAGTCTGTGATGGCCAAGAGGGGTGGTATCGGGGGGCAGATGGAGGAGGCTCAAGAGGGAAGGGATATTATATATATCAATTCAGTTCAGTTCAGTTCAGTCACTCAGTAGTCCGACTCTTGGTGATCCCATGAATTGCAGCATCACCAACTCCCGGAGTTCACTCAAACTCATGTGCGTTGAGTAGGTGATGCCATCCACTCATCTCATCTCTGTTGTCCCCTTCTCCTCCTGCCCCCAATCACTCCCAGAATCAGAGTCTTTTCCAACGAGTCAACTCTTCGCATGAGGTGGCCAAAGTATGGGAGTTTCAGCCTCAGCATCAGCCCTTCCAATGAACACCCAAGACTGGTCTCCTTTAGGATGGACTGTTGGATCTCCTTGCAGTCCAAGGTACTCTCAAGAGTCTTCTCCAGCACCACAGTTCAAAAGGATCAATTCTTCGGCACTCAGCTTTCTTCACAGTCCAATACTCACATCCATACATGACTACTGGAAAAACCATAGCCTTGACTAGACAGACCTTTGTTAGCAAAGTAATGTCTTGCTTTTTAATATGCTGTCTAGGTTAGTCATAACTTTCCTTCCAAGGAGTAAGCATCTTTTAATTTCATGGCTGCAATCACCATCTGCCCCCCCCAAAGTAAAGTTTGACACTGTTTCCACAGTTTCCCCATCTATTTCACATGAAACGATGGGACCAGATGCCATGATCTTCGTTTTCTGAATGGTGAGCTTTAAGCCAACTTTTTCATTCTCCTCTTTCACCTTCATCAAGAGGCTTTTTAGTTCCTCTTCACTTTCTGCCATAACGGTGGTGTCATCTGCATATTTGAGGTTATTGATATTTCTCCTGGCAATCTTGATTCCACTTTATGCTTCTTCCAGCCCAATGTTTCTCATGATGTACTCTGCATATAAGTTAAATAAGCAGGGTGACAATATACAGCCTTGACGTACTCCTTTTCCTATTTGGAACCAGTCTGTTGTTCCATGTCCAGTTCTAACTGTTGCTTCCTGACCTGTATACAGATTTCTCAAGAGGCAGGTCAGGTGGTCTGGTATTCCCATCTCTTTCAGAATTTTCCACAGTTTATTGTGATCCACACAGTCAAAGGCTTTGGCATAGTCAATAAAGCAGAAATAGATGTTTTTCTGGAACTCTCTTGCTTTTTCCATGATCCAGCAGGTGTTGGCAATTTGATCTCTGGTTCCTCTGCCTTTTCTAAAACCAGCTTGAACATCAGGAAGTTCATGGTTCACGTATTGCTGAAGCCTGGCTTGGAGAATTTTGAGCATTACTTTACTAGCATGTGAGATGAGTGCAATTGTGCGGTAGCTTGAGCATTCTTTGGCATTGCCTTTCTTTGAGATTGGAATGAAAACTGACCTTTTCCAGTCCTGTGGCCACTGCTGAGTTTTCCAAATTTGCTGGCATATTGAGTGCAGCACTTTCACAGCATCATCTTTCAGGATTTGAGATAGCTCCAGTGGAATTCCATCATCTCCACTAGCTTTATTCGGAGTGATGCTTTCTAAGGCCCACTTGACTTCACATTCCAGGATGCCTGGCTCTAGGTGAGTGATGACACCATTGTGATTACCTTGGTTGTGAAGATCTTTTTTGTACAGTTCTGTGTATTCTTGCCAGCTCTTCTTAATATCTTCTGCTTCTGTTAGGACCATACCATTTCTGTCCTTTATTGAGTCCATATTTGCATGAAATGTTCCCTTGGTATCTCTAATGTTCTTGAAGAGATCTCTAGTCTTTCCCATTTTGTCCTTTTCCTCTATTTCTTTGCATTGATTGCTGATGAATGCTTTCTTATTCTCCTTGCTAGTATTTGGAACTCTGCTTTCAGATGCTTACAGCTTTCCTTTTCTCCTTTGCTTTTTGCTTCTCTTCACAGCTATTTGTAAGGCCTCCTCAGATAGCCATTTTGCTTTTTTGCATTTCTTTTCCACAGGAATGGTCTTGATCCCTGTCTCCTGTACAATGTCATGAACCTCCATCCATACTTCCTCAGTCACTCTATCAGATCTAGTCCCTTCAATCTATTTCTCACTTCCACTGTATAACCATAAGGGATTTGATTTAGGTCATATCTGAATGGTCTAGTGGTTTTCCCTACTTTCTTCAATTTAAGTCTGAACTTGGCAATAAGGAGTTCATGATCTGAGCCACAATCAGCTCCCAGTCTTGTTTCTGCTGACTGTATAGAGCTTCTCCATCTTTGGCTGCAAAGAATATAATCAGTCTGATTTCGGTGTTGACCATCTGGTGATGTGTAGAGTCTTCTCTTGTGTTGTTGGAAGAGGGTGTTTGCTGTGACCAGTGCGTTCTCCTGGCAAAACTCTATTAGCCTTTGTCCTGCTTCATTCCATATTCCAAGGCCAAATTTGCCTATTACTCGGGTGTTTCTTGACTTCCTACTTTTGCATTCCAGTCCCCTATAATGAAAAGGACATCTTTTTGGGGTGTTAGTTCTAAAAGGTCTTGTAGGTCTTCATAGAACCACTCAACTTCAGTGTTACTGGTTGGGGCATAGGCTTGGATCACCGTGATATTGAATGGTTTGCCTTCGAAATGAACTGAGATCACTCTGTCGTTTTTGAGATTGCATCCAAGTACTGCATTTCAGACTCTTTTGTTGACTATGATGGCTATTCCATTTCTTCTAAGGGATTCCTGCCCGCAGTAGTAGATATAATGGTCATCTGAGTTAAATTTACCCATTCCAGTCCATCTTAGTTCACTGATTCCTAGAATGTCGACATTCACTCTTGCCATCTCCTGTTTCACCATTTTCAATTTGCCTTGATTCATGGACCTAACAGTCCAGGTTCCTATGCAATATTGCTCTTTACAGCATCAGACCTTGCTTCTATCACCAGTCACATCCACAACTGGGTGCTGTTTTTGCTTTGGCTCATTCCCTTGATTCCTTCTCCACTGATCTCCAGTAGCATGTTGGGCACCTACTGACCTGGGGAGTTCCTCTTTCAGTATCCTATCATTTTGCCTTTTCATACTATTAATAGGATTCTCAAGGCAAGAATACTAAAGTGGTTTGCCATTCCCTTCTCTGGTGGACCACATTCTGTCAGACCTCTCCACCATGATCCGTCCGTCTTGGGTGGCTCCACGTGGCATGGCTTTGTTTCATTGAGTTAGACAAGGCTGTGGTCCATGTGATCAGATTGGCTAGCTTTCTGTGATTATGGTTGCAGTTTGTCTGCCCCTTGATAAAATTATGACCGATTCATATTGATATATGATAGAGACCACCACAACTTTGTAAAGCAATTACCCTTGGGGCGGCGGGGGGAAGGAGCAAAACAAGAAATTAGTCACCACTCCCAGTCTTTGCAGACTGGATCTGTGATAGAGAAGTCCTTTACTAATTATCTGGCTTGCTCTCAGCCTAGGAATCAGATGGAGGTGAAAACTTAAGATCCCTTTATGTCTCCTGTGGACATGAATTTCGGTTGAGCCTTGTGTTGCTTTCTCAGCTGCTTTTAAATGTACTGATTTCCCAAGGCTAATTGCAGTCACCCCTTAATGGATTACACTCTTGTAATGGCAAAGGGGCTTGCATAATTCAGTGAATCTATGAGCAGTGCTGGACAGGGCCACTCAAGACCAATGGGTCATAGTGGAAAGTTCTGACAAAACATGGTCCACTGGAGGAGGACATGGCAACCCGCTCCAGTTCTCTTGCCAAAAGAACCCCATGACCAGTATGAAAAGGAAAAAAGATTTAACACCAGAAAATGGGCCCCACAGGTCAGAAGGTGTCCAGTGTATTACTGGGAAAGAGCAGAGGCAGTTACTAACAGCTCCAGAAAGAATGAAGAAGCAAGGCCAGAGAGGAAACAGCATGCAGCTGTGGATGTGTCTGGTGGTGAAAGTAAAGTCTGATGCTGTAAAGAACAATATTTCATAGAAACCTGGATTGTTAGGTCCATGAATCAAGATGAATTGGACATAGTCAAGCAGGAGATGGCAAGAGTGAACATTGACATGTTTGGAATCAGTGAACTAAAATGGACAGGAATTAGTGAATTTAATTCAGATAACCCTTATATCTACTACCATGGGCAAGAACACTTCACAGGAAATGGAGCAGCCCTCATAGTCAACAAAAGAGTCCACAATGCAGTACTTGTATGCAATCTCAAAAATGAGAGAATGATCTCAGTTCATTTCCAAGGCAAACCATTCAACATCACAGTAATGAAAATCTATGTCTTAAACACTGATGCTGAAGATGAAGCTGACCAATTCTACAAGACCTCTTAGAACTAACACCAAAAAAGATGTCTTTTTCATTATAGGGGACTGGAATACAAAATTAGGAAGTCAAGAGATACCTGGAGTAACAGGGAAGTGTGGTCTTGGAGTACAAAATGATGCAGGGCAAAGGCTAGCAGAGTTTTGTCAAGAGAACACACTGGCCATAGCAAACACCCTTTTCCAACAACCCAAGAGAAGACTCTACACATGGACATCACCAGATTGTCAATATGAATATCAGATTGATTATGTCCTTTGCAGCCAAAAATGGATAGGCTTTATACAGTTAGCAAAAACAAGACCTGAAGTTGACTGTGGCTCAGGTCATGAACTCCTTATTTCAAAATTCAAGCTTAAATGGAAGAAAATAGGGAAAACCACTAGACCATTCAGGTCTCGCCTAAATCAAATCTCTTGTGATTATACAGCAGAAGTGACAAATAGATTCAAGTGATTAGTTATGGTAGACAGAGTGCCTGAAGAACTATGGACAGCGACTCCTAACATTGCATAGAAGTTGGTGACTGAAACCATCCCCAAGAAAAAGAAATGCAAGAAGGTGAAGTAGTTATCTGAGGAGGCTTTACAAATAGCTGAGGAGCAAAAGGCAAGGGAGAAAGGAGAAGATATACTCAACTGAATTCAAAATTCCAGAGAATAGCAAGGAGAGATAAAAAGCCTTTTTAAATGAATAATGCTTGGGGCTGGTGCACTGGGACAACCCAGAGGGATGGTACAGGGAGGGAGGAGGGAGGGGGGTTCAGGATGGGAAACACGTGTATACCTGTGGCAGATACATGGTGATGTATGGAAAAACCAATACAAGAAAATAAATAAATAAATAAATAAATAAAATAAAAGGGTAGTTATAAACCAAAAAAAAAAAAAGGACACAGAGGAAAACAATAGAATAGGGAAGACTAGGGATGCCTTCGAGAAAATTGGAGATATCAAAGAAACACTTCATGCAAGGATGGGCACAATAAAGGACAGAAAAGGTAAGGACCTAAGAGAAGCTGATGAGATTAAGTCAAGGTGGCAAGAATACACAGAACTATACAGAAAGGTCTCAATGACTTGGCTCACTCACCTAGAGCCAAACATCCTGGGCTGTGAAGTCAAGTGGGCCTTAGGAAGCATTACAATGAGCAAAGCTAGTGGAGGTGATGGAATTCCAGCTGAGCTATTTCAAATCCTAAAAAATGATGCTGTGAAACTGCTGTACTCAATATGTNTGAGTGTGAGTGAACTCCGGTAGTTGGTGATGGACAGGGAGGCCTGGCATGCTGTGATTCATGGGGTCTCAAAGAGTCAGACACGAATGAGTGACTGAACTGAACTGAACTGAACTGATAGCAGTATGTGAACCAAGAATGTCCAGATGTGCAAGTTGGTTTTCAAAGAGGCAGAGGAACCAGAGATTAAATTGCCAATTTTGGCTGAGTCATGGAGAAAGTAAAGGAGTTCCAGAAAAGCGTTTACTTCTGCTTCTTTGACTCACTAAAACCTTTGACTATGTGGATCACAACAAATTATGGAAAGTTCTTAAGAGACAGGAATACCAGACTACCTTACCTGCCTCCTGAGAAAACTCTATTTGGGTCAACAAGCAACAGTCATAACTGGACATGGAACAACAGACTGGCTCCAAATTGGGAAAGGAGTATGTCAAGGCTGTATATCATCACCCTGCTTATTTAACTTCTATACAGAGTACATTATGTGAAATGCCCAGTTGGATGAAGCACAAGCTAGAATCAAGATTGGTGGGGAAAATACCAATAACTTCAGATATGCAGATGACATCACTCTTATGGCAGAAAGTAGAGAGGAACTAAAGAGGCTCTTGATGAAGTTGAAAGAGGAGAGTGGAAAAGTTGGCTTAAAACTCAACATTCAGAAATGAAGATCATCACATCTGGTCCCATTACTTCATGCAAATAGAAGAGAAAAAAATGGAAACGGTGAAGGACTTTATTTTCTTGAGCTCCAAAAACACTGAAGATGGTGAATACACCCATGATATTAAAAGGCACTTGTTCCTTGGATTCTTTACCAACTGAACTATCAGGGAAGCCCAGTTTTCCCCTCAGTCAGTCTCTCCCATCAGGAAGCTTCCACAAGCCTCTTATCCTTATCCATCAGAGGGCAGAAAAATGAAAACCACGATCACAGAAAACTAATAAAAACTGATCACATGGACCACAGCCTTGTCTAACTCAATGAAACTATGTGCCATGCCATGTACGGCCACTCAAGATGGACGGGTCATGGTGGAAAGTTCTGACAAAACATGGTCCACCGGAGAAGGAAATAGCAAACCATTTCAGTATTCTTGCCTTGAGAACCCCATGAACAGTTTATGAAAAGGCAAAAAGAGTACACTGAATGCCAAAATCCCCAGGTGGGTAGGTGCCCAATATGCTACTGGAGAAGAGTGGAGAAATAACTCCAGAAAGAATGAAGAGATGGAGCCAAAGCAAAACAACACCCCGTTGTGGATGTGGCTGGTGATGGAAGTAAAGTCTGATGCTGTAAAGAGCAATATTGCATAGGAACCTGGAATGTTAGGTCCATGAATCAAGGTAAATTGGAAGTGGTAAAACAGGAAATGGCAAGAGTGAATATCAACCTTTCAGGAATCAGTGAACTTAAGCAGACTGGACTGGGTGAATTTAACTCAAATGACCATTATATCTACCACTGTGGGCAAGAATACTTTAGAAGAAATGGAGTAGCCAACATAGTCAACAAAAGAGTCTGAAATGCAGTACTTGGATGCAGTCTCAAAAATGAAAGAATGAACTCTATTTATCTCCAAGGCAACCCATTCACTATCACAGTAATCCAAGTCTATGCCCCCAAGCAGGAATACTGAAGAAGTTGAGGTTGAACAGTTCTATGAAGACCTACAAGACCTCCTAGAACTAATACCCCAAAAAGATGTCCTTTTCATTAGGCGACTGGAATGCAAAAGTAGGAAGTCAAGAGCTACCTGGAGTCGGACAAAGTGAAGTCGGACACAACTGAGAGAATGAACTGAATGAACTGTTCTTTGGAATGAAAGTTACAACAAAACTAGACAGTGTATTAAAAAGTAGAGACATCACTTTGCCAGCAAAGGTCCATATAAGTCAACGCTATGGTTCTTCCTATAGTTGTGTATGAATATGAGAGCTGGTCATTAAAGAAGGCTGAGTGTGGAAGAATACTTGCTTTTAAACTGTGGTGCTCAAGAAGACTCTTGAGAGTCACTTGGACTGCAAGGAGACCAAACCAGTCACTCCTAATAGCAATCAACCCTCAGTATTCATTGGAAACACTGTTGCTGAGCTCCAATACTTTGTCCACCTGATGCAAAGAGCTGACTCGTTGGAAAAGACCCTGATGCTGGGAAAGACAAAGGCAAAAGGAGAAGGGGGTGGCAGAGTATAAGATGGTTAGATAGCATCACTGTATCAATCAAGAAGAATCTGAGCAAACCCCAGGAAATAGTGGAGGACAGAGGATCCTAATGTGCAAATGTCCTAATGTCCATGAGGTCACGAAGAGTTGAACACAGCGACTGAACAAGGACAACCACAGCCTCTCCTCCGAGTTTTAGATGGTCTATCATGTTTCTATCCTTAATGTCTTGCCCCAGGTGTCTATGGGACTGTAGTCCACCCACCTCTTCCATGAGCAGTGCCTGCCACTTCTCCTCACCTGTGTTCTGAGACAGACATCACAGAGCCTAGTATTTCGGGCAGCCCTCAGACAGGGTGGAACTTTAGAATAAAAGCTCCTTTGTTCCCACTATGTTGGAGCAAGGCTACTCCAGATAAAGAGTTTGCTAAAATGAGAGAGGGATGGGGCAAGGGTAAGTAAAACCCACAAAATTTCCCATGATTTCAAATGTTTTCAAATGTGGTTTTCTCTTTGAGTTTTCTTTCTTTTTTTTTTTTTCTTCGTAGATCCCCAGAACTTTCATATGGTTATTTTAGTTAGTTTCTGGTTGTTTTTTATGCTTACATGGGTTGGGGGGATATGGGTTTGGAGTTCCCTGCTAAGTCAACTTTTGCTGATGGCCCTCTACTTTGACTCTTTTATATTAACATTGTTCTGAAAGGTTGTTGCAATGAGCGGTGAAAGATGCCAGGATTCTTGGCCTCCAGAGGAGAGGAATTCAGTCTGGGGCCAGTGACAAGGCTTGATTGCTCAGAGCTTTTGTGCAATAAAGTTTTATTAAACTATAAAAGAGAGAAAGCTTCTGACATAGACATCAGAAGGGGGCAGTGCCCCCTTGCTAGTTTTTAGCAAGAAGTTATATACCTATTAGCGAGGTGCTAATTAGACAAAGGAAAAATCTCAAACTTCAGAGAGTGGCACCAGGCCTCTCATCCACAACATGCATTTTGAGATAGCATTGGCACAAGGTGAGTCATCCGTGGCCATGAAACCATTGACATGAATCTTGATGAAAGGCAAATTTCCAAGCAAATATAGTTTCATTAACATAGCTTAAGAGAACATTTCCAGTAGTGAAATATACTGGTTTGTTGAGCCATTGTCAGTTCTGAGTCTTAGGCAGAATGGACTTGAAGAAAAACAGAGTCTAGGGTAAATACCTAGTTCATTAACATAGCTTAAGAAAAACATTTCCATAAGAAAAACCCATTGGTCAGCTCAAGGTCGGAGAAAAGTTCAGGTGGAACCAGGTGTCATCAGGGCAACACAGAATTTTAAAAGAAACTTCCTTTCAATTGCATATAGAGAAGGGAAAAAAGTCTTTGACACTTGCAGTGTGTTTCCTTCTGCCATTTAAGAGAGAGAGAAAAAATGTCTGACACTTGCAGTCTATTTCCTCTGATTGGGGCCCCTAGCCTTCCTGCCTGTTCCTCGCTCAGTTCTAGAAACTATAGCCCACTCAGTATGGCAACTGAAAGAAATAAAATACAAAAGAAGCAAAAGTTTTGTGAAAGAAGCAAAACTATCATTCACGTGTTATATGACATTACACAGAAAATTTGAAACACACAGTGAATTCATTACTGGAATTTATAAGACTTTAGGCAGTAAGTTATACATAAAACCAGTACTTTACAATGAAACTTAAAAAGATATCACTTACAAAAGCATCAAAAGTTATGTTGCTTAGTCTCTAAGTTGTGTCTGACTCCTTGCAACTCTCTTGATTTCTGCACACCAGGCTTCCCTTTCCTTTGCTATCTACCAGAGTTTACTCTAATTCATGTCCATTGGGTCAGTGATGCTATCTAACTATCTTACCCTCTGCCACCCTCTTCTTTTGCCTTCAGTCTTTCCCAGCATAAAGGTCTTTTCCAGTGATTCAGCTCTTTGCATCAGGTGGCCAAAATATTGGAGCATCAGTCCTTCCAGTGAATATTCAAGGTTGATTCCTTCAGGATTGACTGGTTTGATCTCTGAGAGTGTAACAGGCAGGAAGGCTTAGAGGTCTCCAAACTGAGGAAATAGGCTGCAAGTGTCAGACATTTTTTATCTCTCTCTTAAGCACCAGGAGGAAACAAATTACAAGTGTCAGATTTTTTTCCCTTCTCTATACAAAATTAAAAGGAGGGTTCTCTTAAAATTCTGTGTTGCCATGATGACACCTGGTTCCACCTGAACTTTTCTCAGATCTTGAGCTGACCAATGTGTTTTTCTTATGGAAATGTTTTTCTTAAGCTATGTTAATGAATTATGTATTTACCCTAGACTCTGCCTTTCTTCACCCACTGCAGTACTCTTGCCTGGAAAATCCCATGGACAGAGGAGCCTGGTAGGCTGCAGACCATGGGGTTGCTAAGAGTCGGACACGACTGAGCGACTTCACTTTCACTTTTCACTTTCATGCATTCGAGAAGGAAATGGCAACCCACTCCAGTGTTCTTGCCTGGAGAATCCCAGAGATGGGGGATTGGTGGGCTGCCGTCTATGGGGTCGCACAGAGTCAGACACGACTGAAGCGACTTAGCAGCAGCAGCTGCTGCTGCTGCCTTTCTTCAAGTCGGTTCGCTTAAGACTCAGAACCTATAAGGGCTCAACAAACTAGTATGTTTTACTCATACAATTGTTCTCCTAATCTATATTAACGAAACTATGTATTTGCTTGGAAACATGCCTTTGTTCAAGATTCACGTCAATCATTTTATGGCCTGGGACAACTCACCTTGTGCCAATGTTATCTCAAAATGCATGTTGTGGGTGAGGGGTCTGAGCCACTCTGAGATATTCCCTTTCTCTAATTAGCAGCCTGCTGATAGCTATATAACCTACTGCTAAAGGCTATCAGGGAGGCATTCTTTCTGCCCCCTTCTGATGTCTATGTCAGAAGCTTTCTCTATATCTTTTATACTTTAATGAAACTTTATTACACAGAAACTCTGAGTGATCAAGCCTTGTCACTGGCCCTGGATCAAATTCCTCTCCTCTAAAGGCCAATAATCCCAGCATCTTTCATGGCTCAGTAACAACCTTTCAATCTCCTTGCAGTCCAAGAGACTCTCAAGAGTTTCCTCCAGTACCACAATTCAAAAGAATCAATTCTTCAGCCCTCAGCCTTCTTTATGGACCAACTCTCACATCCATATATGACTACTAGAAAAACCATAGCTTTGACAATACAGACTTTTATCAGCAAATTGATGTCTCTGCTTTTTAATATGCTGTCCAGGTTTGTCGTCGCTTGCCTTCCAAGAAGCAAGTGTCTTTTAATTTTGTGACAGTAGTCACCATCTGCAGTGATTTTGGAGCCCAAGAAAATAATGTCTGTCACTGCTCCCATTTTTTCCCATCCTATTTTCCATGAAGTGGTGGGACTGGATGCTGTCATGGTTTGGGCATGGATTGGAAAAGAATTTCCAGTCATGAGACAGAATGAGAGGGAAATAAGGTTTATTATAGTGGGAGACGCTGTTAGAACAGCAGGACAGCTCAAGGGAGAACCAACCTTGAACAGGGGTCCTTAGTTCACTTTTATTCTCAGGGTACAAGAAGTGGGATAGGGGTCTTACAAGTCATTTGCTGTTGGATGTGGCACATATACTGGGTGAAAGGAAAGCGAAAGTGTAAATGAAGTCGCTCAGTCATGTCCAACTCTTTACGATCCCATAGACTGTAGCCTACCAGGCTCCTCCCTCCATGGGATTCTCCAGGCAAGAATACTGGAGTGGGTTGCCATTTCCTTCTCCAGGGGATCTTCCCGACCCAGGGTCTCCCGCATTGCAAGCAGACGCTTTAACCTCTGAGCCACCAGGGAAGAAGAGTAAGGCAAATACTTTATCCCTATGGAGTAGGAGGGGAGATAGTTTACACTGCTCAGGAGACCTGAAATCCATTAATAGTTACAACATGGGGGAGGGAAGGATGGTAAGGGTCTGGTTTTTCTGTTCCTGCATTCCAAGACTCTTTTTGGATTTATCTGCTCTTTTGTCCTTGGGTTATCACATTCCCCCCTCCCTTTATCTTTAGGGCCAATTCTTTGGCTCCTGTTGATATCCTGCTCATGTCTAACCATCTACCTATTTCTATTCTCAGACATTTGAGAACCCAGTCTCAAAGGAAAAGGGGCAATGACTGCTCTGACTTCTTCAGGCTGTATAGGGGCATTGTGGGGCTCTGGGTTCCCTTTGCCTGCTCTCTGTCAAGGTGCATTTACGGAGGGAGAATCCATGGAATGATAAGGCAGCTTCTTTCAGCATTGTCTAGATGTTGGTCAAGGAATATTCTTGTCATACTACAACTTGGAGATTTGTTGTATTCTAGAAGAAACAAGTTTAACAAGAAAGTTAAAGGTACATGGCCCAAAGATTAATAGAAGTAGAAAAACTGCTCAGGGGTTAGCCAGAGTAACCAAGACCAGACAGTGGTTTGTGACATTCATGTTTCTCTAGGTACAAGAAGATACAAGAATTTGGGCTCATAGAATCTTTACCTGAAAACATCTGATTATCTGAAGGCCGGTTCTTCTGAGTTTTTCCCAGAGCACAGAGCGCCTTATTTCTGATCTCCTCCCTGAACTCCTTTCAGGGGGTGTTGAAGGCCAGCAGCCTGCACTGGTCATGATGTAATCTTTTTAGAGGCAGCTGGCCAGTGCCAACTTCCAGTCAGCAGGGTCCCTTCATAGCCACATATTTGACCATGCTTTGGGGGCATTTCATGGCCACTGTATCCCACAGTGCTGGGAAGGCTCACTCCCAGATTTACTGAAGATTCCATTGACAGGCCACTCAATGTGCTGTACTAGACCAGGCCTTGAAAGTAGCAAAAGTCTTTGGAAAGCATCTGCCTGCAATGCAGGAGACCTGGGTTCTATCCCTGGGTTGGGAAGATCCCCTGGAGAAGGAAATGGCAACCCACTCCAGTATTCTTGCCTGGAGAATCCCATAGATGGAGGGGCCTGGTGGGCTACAGTCCATGGGGTCGCAAAGAGTCTGACACGACTGAGCAACTTCACTTCACTGTCTTACTAGCCTCTTGGTCCAGGAAAATATTCCCTCCTATTGCTTCTTCCCATATCTAGAGTTATGTTATTACAATCATTGATCTCATATGGAATAGCATATCAACATTTTATCACAGGCTCAGTCACACATTTAGTAATGTAAGAAACAATCTTCTGAAACAAGCAATATAGAAAATATTGTAGCTGGCAGTTATTAGTAAGGTCATAAGCAAGAATTTAGTCAATAACTTTCATTAGGTATATCCCAGTATACCCCAGGTCATCTGACTTCACTTGTTAAATGACTATCAGTTCAGTTCAGTCATTCAGCCACTCTGTCAAGTCCAACCCCATGGACTGTAGCACACCAGGCCTCCCTGTCCCTCAACTTCCAGAGTTTACCCAAACTCATGTCCATTGAGTCGGTGATGCCATCCAACCATCTCATCCTCTGTCATCCTCTTCTCCTGCCTTCAATCCTTCCCAGCATCAGGGTCTTTTCAAATGAGTAAGTTCTTCACATCAGGTGGCCAAAGTATTGGAGTTTCAGCTTCAACATCAGTCCTGCCAATGAACACTCAGAACTGATCTTGTTTAGGGTGGACTGGTTGGATCTCCTTGCAGTCCAAGGGACTCTCAAAAGTCTTCTCCAGTATCACAGTTTAAAAGCATCACTTCTTTTGCACTCAGTTTTCCTTATAGTCCAACTCTCACATCCATACATGACCACTGGAAAAACAATAGCTTTGACTAGATGGACCTTTGTTGGCCAGGTAATGTCTCTGCTTTTTAATATGCTGTCTAGGTTGGTCATAACTTTCCTTCCAAAGAGTAAGCATCATTTAATTTCATGGCTGCAGTCAGCATCTGCAGTGATTTTGGAGCCCCCTCAAAATAAAGTCTGCCACTGTTTCCACTGTTTCCCCATCTATTTGCCATAAAGTGATGGGACCAGATGCCATGATCTTAGTTTTCTGAATGTTGAGTTTTAAGTCAACTTTTTCACTCTCCTCTTTCACTTTTTTTTTAGTTTTTTATTTTTTTAATTAATTTATTTTAATTGGAGGCAAATTACTTCACAACATTGTAGTGGTTTTTGCCATACATTGACATGAATCACCATTAAAAAGAATGCATTTGAATCAGTTCTAATTGAGATGGATGAAACTGGAGCCTATTATACAGAATGAAGTAAGTCAGAAAGAAAAACACCAATACAGTATACTAATGCATACATATGGAATTTAGAAAGATGGTAACAATGATCCTCTGTCACTTTCATCAAGAGGCTCTTTTGTTCTTCTTCACTTTCTGCCATAAGGGTGGTGTCATCTGCATATCTGAGGTTATTGATATTTCTCCCAGCAATCTTGATTCCAGCTTGTGCTTCATTCAGCCCAGGGTTTCTCATGATGTACTCTGCATGTAAGTTAAATAAGCAGGGTGACAATATACAGCCTTGATGTACTCCTTTTCCTATTTGGAACCAGTCTGTTGTTCCATGTCCAGTTCTAACTGTTGCTTCTTGACCTGCAGACAGATTTCTCAAGAGGCAAGTCAGGTGATCTGGTATTCCCGTCTCTTTCAGAATTTTCCACAGTTTCTTGTTATCCAGCAGAAGTAGATGTTTCTTCTGGAACTCTCTTGCTTTTTCGATGATACAGTGGATGTTGGCAATTTGATGTCTGGTTCCTCTGCCTTTTCTAAATCCAGCTTGAACATCTGGAAGTTCACAGTTCACATATTGTTGAAGCCTGGCTTGGAGAATTTTGAGCATTAGTTTGCTAGCGTGTGAGATGAGTGCAACTGTGTGGTAGTTTGAACATTCTTGGCATTGCCTTTCTCTGGGATTAGAATTAAAACTGAACTTTTCCAGTCCTGTGGCCACTGTTGAGTTTTCCAAATTTGCTGGCATATTAAATGACTACAGCCTGGTGTTAATCTCCTGGTTGTACATCATGGAGCATCTTATCTTTATCTGAAGATTGGTTACTGGGATAAGCTTTAGAAACAAACTTAGAGCATCCTTAATAACTTTATTGAATCTTTTATCAATATAACATAACAACAAGGAACTATTTCAGAAGTGAGTCTTAGTAAACACTAGACCTTAATTAACAAAACTAGAAACTTAGTTTAACAATTAACAAAACTTAACATTCAGTGAAAAATAATTTTTCATTATGAGGGCATTAACCCTGTAGCCAGGGAAGGCTTTAACCCATCAAATAAAAATCAGGTTTGTCAGGGAGCCAGGAAAAGCCAAGCGGCCATCTTGGATTTCCCATAGCCCTAACGCTTTGATTCACAGGTACTGTTCACCCATTTTTAATTCCCTGATTCAGGAGTAGACTGTTGCCATGTTTTAAGGACATCAGGATAGCAAAAGTCTAACCATGAGGGCTTAATTTTTGTAGAAGCAGAATAAGCTTTGTCTACATGTACCATAATCTTAAATAATTTTTATTTAGTTTACCAAAGTAGTGAAAGATTTTAAAAACAAATATAAACTACTTAGAGGCAAAGAAATTCATAATCTGTTATCAAAAGCTGCTGTCTAAGAAAACTTTGTTCTCTTAATATAAAGAGTAGACTAAATTCCAATCTGTTACCTGTTTACCAGATAACAAACAAAATTTGTCTATCGCTTAATCTTAGAAAAGTCTTTTCCATAAATCTTGAAGTAGCAGTATTCCTGAAAAGGCATCAGAGTGAAACTATAGAAGGCAGGTTTAAAATCTGATTAAATTGTAACTGACAAAGTAACCTGGTCATTGCTGTGACTTGTAACACTTTAACATGATAACTAGAATTATAACTGACAACATTTTACCAGGACATATTAGATTTTCATGAATTTCACATAATTTCTAGGATATCTATATTAGTAACATCAACCATACAATATACTCTGAGAAAATTTATCACCCCTTCAACAGTACTTCCCATGTAATTTAACATGTCCAGTGAACCCAGGTAGTTTAATAGCTCTTTGGGATGTCTGAGGGGCCCTCTGAAGCATCCCAAAGTTAGCTAGAAATCAAGTTATTTAGGAAGTTTTGTTGATAAATATCAAAAGGGTATATAACACTCAGTCAGATAGAATCATATAGATCATTGCGAAAAAATATATCCACTTAGCCAAAGTAACAAAGAAGATTTCAAAGGTAAACATAGAACAGATCACTTCAGAAGAAACTTAAAATCCATTACCAAAGGCAGTACAACATCTCAATAAAATTTGTATTTATGCCCAAAACTCTTCCTTTGGCATCCACTTTCCATAAAACCTTCTTATCACTTTCTGTACCTATTACTCCGTTCTCCCGTCCTGAAACTGCCATCTGTAAGTCAGACCTACTTCCTTTTCCCTTCATAAAATGTAATTTCATTCCTCATACCT
>SJYQ01006246.1:21005-47565 GCA_006410935.1 Redunca redunca | reverse complement strand
GTCTTTTAATTTCATGGCTGCAATCACCATCTGCAGTAAGGGTGGTGTCATCTGCATATCTGAGGTTATTGATATTTCTCCTGGCAATCTTGATTCCAGCTTGTGTTGCTTCCAGCCCAGCGTTTCTCATGATGTACTCTGCATAGAAGTCAAATAAGCGGGGTGACAATATACAGCCTTGATGTACTCCTTTTCCTATTTGGAACCAGTCTGTTGTTCCATGTCCAGTTCTAACTGTTGCTTCCTGGCCTGCATACAGATTTCTCAAGAGACAGGTCAGGTGGTCTGGTATTCCCATCTCTTTCAGAATTTTCCAGTTTATTGTGATCCACACAGTCAAAGGCTTTGGCATAGTCAATAAAGCAGAAATAGATGTTTTTCTGGAACTCTCTTGCTTTTTCCATGATCCAGTGGATGTTGGCGATTTGATCTCTGGTTCCTCTGCCTTTTCTAAAACCAGCTTGAACATCAGGAAGTTCACGGTTCACATATTGCTGAAGCCTGGCTTGGAGAATTTTGAACATTACTTTACTAGCATGTGAAATGTTCCCTTAGTATCTCTAATTTTCTTGAAGAGATCTCTAGTCTTTCCCATTCTGTTCTTTTCCTCTATTTCTTTGCACTGATCACTGAGGAAGGCTTTCTTATCTGTCCTTGCTAGTCTTTGGAACTCTGCATTCAGATGCTATATCTTTTCTTTTCTCCTTTGTTTTTTGCTTCTCTTCTTTTCACAGCTATTTGTAAGGCCTCCCCAGACAGCCATTTTGCTTTTTTGCATTTCTTTTCCATCGGGATGGTCTTGATTCCTATCTCCTGTACAGTGTCACGAACCTCTGTCCATAGTTCATCATGCACTCTATCTATCAGATCTAGTCCCTTAAATCTATTTCTCACTTCCATTGTATAATCATAAGGAATTTGATTTAGGTCATACCTGAATGGTCTAGTGGTTTTCCCTACTTTCTTCAGTTTAAGTCTGAATTTGGCAATAAGGAGTTCATGAGCTGAGCCCCAGTCAGCTCCCAGTCTTGTTTTTGCTGACTGTATAGAGCTTTTCCATCTTTGGCTGGAAAGAATATAATCAATCTGATTTCAGTGTTGACCATCTGGTGATGTCCATGTGTAGAGTCGTCTCTTGTGTTGTTGGAAGAGGGTGTTTGCTATGACCAGTGCATTCTCTTGGCCAAAGAGAACTACTTTTCTTTAGGCCAATTAAATTAGAACTCATTTACAACTTCAGCAGTATTATTAAAAAAAAGACACACACTGAGACATACATAAACCCAGACAGACAGACAGAGATCTCATAGTTTTCCGCCTGAGATTTAAAATGTCTCTTTGAACACTTGTTTTTTGTTTTTGGTGGGTTTTTGTTTTTTTTTTTTTTGGCTTGAAGTGCTAATTTCCCCAAGGCTGAGGTCTCAGGTAAAATGGGCTGTGTATTTCAAGGACATGGAAAGGGTTAACTCCAAGCTTTTCCCTAGACAAGCCTTTTATCAAACTAGTTGTTTTTAACTGCATATGCAAAAAGACTAGTTTTGCAGCTTCAAAGAAAAAATATTTCACTTTAACCAGTTTTCTCCAGAGTCTGAAGAATATCGTGGCCATCCTGTGTCAAAAAATCATCTTTCCTTTCTATAGTCATAGCTTTATATCTAAGTGAGTGAGTGAGTGAGTGAAGTCGCTCAGTCGTGTCCAACTCTTTGTGACCCCATGAACTGTAGCCCACCAGGCTTCTCCATCCATGGGATTTGCCAGGCAAGAATACTGGAATGGGTTGCCATTTCCTTCTCCAAGAGATCTTCCTGACCTAGGGATTGAACCCAGGTCTCCCGCATTGTAGGCAGACGCTTTACCGTCTGAGCCACCAGGGAATCATAGACCAAATAGTGCTCAAATTGACTCCAATATCAGGGGCAGACCAGCTGATAAAAATCTTGGATTGTCCCTCTGGTGGGAGGTGAGGTCTTTGTTCCATCAGAAGAATCTGAAGGATTAAGGGAATTTAAAGGGGGAGGCTTGGTCCTTCCCCACTCTTAGCAGTAGTTAGAAGGGAATTCTTTAGGATGTTCAGGAATGGGGGAAACTTGCTTCCCTCCCCACCTGAGAGATAAGCATACATAGAGGAAAGTTTTTGATCCTCAGGCTTTTGAATATAGGAGAAAGATCTGGACCAAAGGGAATCTCAGAATCCTTTCTTAGAGATCACGTGGATATGCAAGGTCAAATAGGGGTCATCTAGGAAATCTGATGGAGAGAGACAGAGGGGGACAGGTGATAGGAAGGCAACAGAAAGACACATGCAGTATGAGTCCCTCAAATCCGGATTCTGACTGAGGACCATGAAGGACCGAGTGTAAGGAAATTCTGAGTCCTTTCCCTGCTTTTGGCAAAAGATAATATGCCACTCAGAGGCCAGTTTTGGCGGGTCTCCCAGTTTGTATTTGGAGAAGGCAATGGCAACCCACTCCAGTATTCTTGCCTGGAGAATCCCAGGGACAGAGGAGCCTAGTAGGCTGCCATCTATGGGGTCTCACAGAGTCAGACACTACTGAAGTGACTTAGCAGCAGCAGTTTGTATTGGGCCAGGCCTTTTGCAGGGTCAACATTTTCCAGTTTCTGAGAATGTAGCCAAGGGGTGAGTCTGAGAGGGGCTCCCAAGACGTACCAGAATCCACTGTTAGCCTATCTGCCGTAGGATGTGGGTGCTGAGAGACACTGGCTGGCAGACAGGTGTCCCTTTTGTTCCGGTGATCTCTCCATGTGACTAATGGCACAAAAATGGCCAACTGTCCCAAGTCGCATTTGACAGTGAGAGGTGACCCCTGAGAACCATGTGGCTAAGGTACCATGTGACCTGGGCAGAGAAAGACAGCACCTGTGACCCGGGCAGAGACAGACAGAGATTCCTGGGAGCAACTGGGTGACTCACTGGTGATTCCCTGAAAAGTGGAAGCCATTCTTGGGATGGCTCAGAGGCAACACCTAAGCTCCTGTAAATCAATCTGGACTGAAAGGGAAAGAAGTGAAAGTGACAGGGAAGAAGGCTGAGGAATCTGCCTTACACTCCTACTGGGGGGGCGGTGGCCAGGGGACAATGGTCTCTGTTTTCCTTCAATCACTAATCACTATGTGCCTGACATGGCACACGGAAATTGTCTTGCTGCGGGCGAATGCCCTCGTGGCCTGATCCATTCCATGTCCCCCTTATCCTCACATGGGAGTCTTCGTGTGGCAGGCGCCCTAATGGCTTTTAAGTGCCTGACCCATGCACACACAAAATTGGTTGGCCTGGTCCTTGGTTGGAAAGAAGACACAGGAGAGACCCTCACCCGTTTGGGTGGCAGCTACTGGGCACAGTAAGCAGTGGGGCCTTTGTAACACACCAGGGGTAACCCTGGCCAGAGTTCCTCAGTTGCTCCCACAGCACTTGCCTGTGCACAGAGGGTCCCTATGAGAAAGGAGGTGGGGGAAGAGCCCCCAAGGTCCCTGTACAGGCCACCAAAAATGTCGTGGTCCGGATGTGGGTCAGAAAAGAATTTCCAGAAATGAGACAGAATGAGAAGGAAATAAAGTTTATTAGAGTGGGAGGCACTGTTAGAACAGTGGGCCAGCTCAAGGGAGAACCGACCTTGAACAGGGGTCCTGAGTCCACTTTTATACTGAGGGTACAAGGAGTGGGATGGGGTCTTGAGGGTTATTTGCTGATTGGATGAGGCACGTATACTGGTTGGGGGGAAGAGTAAGGAAATACCTTCTCCCTATGGGGTAAGAGGGGAGACAGGTTATAATGCTCAGGAGGACCTGAAACTGTTAACATTTACAACATGGGGGAGGGAAGGATGATAAGGGTCTGGTTTTTCTGTTCCTGCATTTCAAGACCCTCCCTGGTTTTATCTGCTGTTTCATCCCTGGGTCACCACAGATGCCATGATCTTAGCTTTTTTAATGTTGAGTTTTAAGCCAGCTCGTCACTCTCCTCTTTCACCAAGAGGTTCTTCTTTGGAAAACTGGAATGGAAACTGACCTTTCCAGTCCTGTAACCACTCCCAAGTTTTCCAAATTTGCTGACAAATATTGACAGCACCAATTTCACAGCATCATCTTTTAACTCAGCTGGAATTCCATCACCTCCACTAGTTTTGTTTGTACCCACTCCTTGTACTCTGAGTATAAAAGTGGACTCAGTTTTGTTTGTAGTGATGCTTCCTGAGGCCCACTTGACTTCACCCTCTAGGATATCTGGCTCTAAGTGAGTGACACACCATTGTGTGGTTATCCAGGTCATGAAGACCTTTCTTGTATAGTTCTTTTGTGTATTCTTTCCACCTCTTATTAATCTCTTCTGCTTCTGTTAGGCCCTTACTGTTTCTATTTTATTGAGATTTCTATTTAATAGATTTCCCATTCTATTGTTTTCCTTTATTTCTTTGCATTTGTCCACTTAAGAAGCCTTTCTTGTCTCTCCTCGGTATTCTCTGGAATTCTGGCATTCAGTTGGGTATACCTTTACCTTTCTCCCTGGCCTTTTGCTTCTCTTCTTTCCTCATCTATTTGTAAAGACTCCTCAAACAACCACTTTGCCTTTCTTTTTCTTGGGGATGGTTTTGGGCACTGCCTCTATACAATGTTAGAAACTTCTGTTCATATTTCTTCAGGCACTCTACCATATCTAATCCCTTGAAATTATTCATCAGCTCCACTGTATAATCATAAGGGATTTGATTTAGGTAATATCTGAATGGCCTAGAGGTTTTCCTTACTTTCTTCCATTTAAGTCTGAATTTTCAAATAAGGAGCTCCTTTTTGGCTGCAAAGGCTATAATTATTCTGATTTTGGTGTTGACCATCTGATTAGGTCCATGTGTAGCATCACCTCTTGTGTTATTGGAAGAAAGTGTTTGGTATGACCAGCATGTTCTCTTGGCAAAACTCTGTTAGCCTTTGCCCTGTATCATTTTGTACTCTAAGGGCAAATTTTCCTGTTACTCCAGGTATCTCTTGACTTCCTACTTTTGCATTCCAATCCCCTGTGAAGAAAACGACATCTTTTTTGGGTGTTAGTTCTAGAAGGTCTTATAAGTCTTCATAGAACTGTTCAACCTCAGCTTCTTTAGTGATTGGGATATAGATTTTCATTACTGTGATGTTGAATGGTTTGCCTTGGAAACGAACCAAGATTATTCTCTCATTTCTGAGATTGCATCCCAGTACTGCATTGTGGACTCTTTTGTTGACTATGAGGGCTACTCCATTTCCTGTGAAGGGTTCTTGCCCACAGTAGTAGATATAATGGTCATCTGAATTAAATTCACCCATTCCTGTACATTTTAGTTCAGTGATTCCTAAAATGTCAGTTTTCACTCTTGCCATCTCCTGCTTGACTATGTCCAATTCATCTTGATTCATGGACCTGACAATCCAGGTTTCTATGCAATATTGTTCTTTACAGCATCAGACTTTACTTTCACCACCAGACACATCCACAGCTGCATGCTGTTTCCTCTCTGGCCTTGCTGCTTCATTCTTTCTGGAGCTGTTAGTAACTGCCTCTGCTCTTTTCCAGTAGTACACTGGACACCTTCTGACCTGTGGGGCCCATTTTCTGGTGTTAAATCTTTTTTCCTTTTCATACTGGTCATGGGGTTCTCTTGGCAAGAGTACTGGAGTGGGTTGCCCTGTCCTCCTCCAGTGGACCATGTTTTGTCAGAACTTTCCACTATGACCCATTGGTCTTGAGTGGCCCTGCCCAGCATGGCTCATAGCTTCATTGAGTTATGCAAACCCCTTCACCACGACAAGGCTGTCATCCAAGAGTGGGATATATAATATCCTCAAACAAAACTCACAAAAATATGCAATACTGCCATGGAGAAAAAACATGGAGACCTAAATATAGGGAGACCTAAAGAAGACCAAAATAAAAGGACAGCTATACCATGGCAATGGATTATTAAAACCAATAATGTTAGATAGTATTTTTTCTAAAATAGATTTAAGGATTCAAAGAATCCCATCAAAGTCTCAGCATTTTTATTTATAAGTTGTTATGATGACTATTATTCATTTGAGNTACTTGTTGAAAGACTGAAGAGAAAATAGGTTTGCTCCTGTCAGTTATCTACTTGCCTTACTATCATTTACAAAGATGCAGAGCTACACGATACTATACTGGCAAAACTGTTTCCTCCCGGAAGAACAAGGAACCCACGACCCAGCCGCCCAGGAAGCACCAGCATTAGCTCAGAATGCGTCTGGGCATGGGACAGACTCAGCCCGGCCTCTCCTGGCAGACAGTTACGAAGAACTACACTTCCCAGAATCCTTGGGTTCTGGTGTGGACTACATTTCCCAGAAGGGATAGCGATAGCCCCTGAGGGTCCCGGACCTGCGTGGGTTTTGCCGCTGGCGTGAAAGGCCTCCCGGCGTGAGGTCGACCCAGGCAGCACCTCGGACAAGTCCCTACCTGAAGCAGCTGTCTGGCCGTGTCAGTTCCGGAGCATAACACTTGCTGCCCGCGGAACCCCCGGAGGCCTGGGCGAGGTGAGCGGCGGAGTGTCGGCGGGATGCAGGAGGGAGGACCGGGCCTCGGGAGGATGCTGCGTTGGGGCGCGGGGCAGAGGCCCAAGAGGCGAGAGCGGGTTCTTCGTGGGTGCCGGCGGGCCGTGGGCGGGGCGCCACCGCCTCCCACAGATGTGCCCTGAACGCCGCAAGTCGAGCACTAACTCCCCATTCGCCGGGTTCTGCCCCCCTGCTGCTTTCTCCCGACCTGTTCCCAGAGAGATACCTGCCCGGCTCCTGCTGGCGTTTTAATTTGCTCCGGGCCGGCAGTGAATGTGAAGATTATTTCCTTCCCCTAACATCGCCACTGCCCTCCTTAGTGAAAGGCTTGTTTTGCATAAGAAGTGAGTCACTGGTTTTCCCCAGTGGTAGAATCAGGACTGGAATCCCGGTCTTCGGTTGTCTGTGCCTCCTCCGTCAAGCCTGCTCCCCGCTTTAGGAGAGCTGATGTGTTCCCTTCCGGAAGCAGGTTTTCTAGAAAAATCTGGAAATTGTTGCCTTGACAGGAGGGGGAGGAGTTGGGTGGGAGGACTTGGATGGAGAAAAGTTGTCACGTGTACGCAGGGAGGTTAAAGCATGTGCTCTGTAGCCAGCTGTGGTTGGAATCCTGGTGCCACCCTCCCTTGGCTGTGTGGACTGGGGTAAGTTGCTCCCACTCTGCCCTCAGTTTCCTGATCTATAAAATGGGGGGGTTGACAGTGCCAACTGTGCTCAGTGATTCATTTAGTGGCTGACACTTGGGTGAGGCTCCAGGAGCTGCTACTCCTGCTGATAGGACCTTTTCCTCTGAGTCAGGGAGAGAGCTGGGCCTGGAACAGGATGACCCAACCCTTCTCTCTGGTGCTGTCTATTCCTAGGTCCTTCTCTGAGGGCACATGGTATCATTCTCAGGGAACGTAAAGTTTTCAGAGCTGCAGATTCTGAGGGGTGGAAAGAGAAGGGGCTTCCTCCTGGCTCCCTTTTTCTTCTCTCAGATCTGACTTCTGGAGACTTCACCCATCCTCAAGGAAAACTGCTCAGAAAGAGGATATGGCTGCTGAACAGAGGGAAGCAAGGTCTCAGGTGAGTTTATTGCCCTCTCAAGTCTTATAGACAAATAGATTTTTTTTTAAAAAAATCTTCAAGCTGGAGTTCTCCCCCTAATACAATCTTCACCAGGATTTGGAGCCCATATCCTTTTCTCTTTGAAGAGCTGGCCCACAGAAGTGGATGATGGATTCCATAGGGAATGTTCACTTCCAACCTTGCAATCCATATCTAGTTTTTCTCTTTTGTTTTCCTGGTAGACACTCTTTTATTCATTAATCTCAGCTCACCGTGTGATTACTAATTAGACAGATAAGATGCCACACGTCTTATATCACTTGAGGTCAGAACAAACAAACATGCACGCTTGGCAGCATTCCTTTCTGGCCTGGCCCCTTTGCTCATTCCTGTCCCTCTCCCTGCTCTTGCCAGAATGCTTTTCTTCTTCTTTCTACCCCTCAGAATCCTCATGCTATCTTTCCCAGGTTTTTCCCGGTCCATAGTCTTTAGTTTTTTTCCTCCCTTTTAACTTTCTGGATCATGTATCTTGCTTCTATCACTCTCTTGAAAGCTGATCTTGACCTACTATTTTCATCTTTATGCTGTGGAAATGAATGTGGGGCCCCCATCCAGGGTAACCATGTCAGAGGGAACATAAATGGAGAGGTCCTTTGACTTCAAGAGCAGAGAGAAGACTCCTCAGGAAGTGGCAGGGAGGATTTTGTGGGATATCAGTAGTGGAGAGTCAAGGTATACAGAGTGTGCAGTTAGAAGTGGGGTTCTCAAGCCAGCCAGCCAGTTTTGAACCCATATCCTCTGTTGCCATTTATAGGCCTTAGGCATCTGCATCTCCCTGTGCCTCAGTTTCCTCAGCTGTAGAATGAAAATAGCAACCATGCCTGCCTCATAGGGTAGATGAGAGGATCAAGTGAAATTACAGCATGAAAAGTGTTTTAATCGGGTCTGGGCACATCAGAGACGTTCAGCAGGTGGTGGTTGTGGTAGCTGAACAGTATCATTCTAGTCCATGATACTATTACTGTTGGTAGATAGAAATGACTACAGTGTTTTTCGGACCCAGAAAATACTGTCAATTTTTACTCATTTTCATTTAACAATAATATTGATAGTTAATGTTGCTAGGGAGGGCTTTACCTTTGTTCTCACTCTCATAACAGCGCAACAGTTATTACCCCATTTTACATATGAGGGAACTGATGCTCAAAGAAGTCAAGTGACCCGAAATCAAACCCAGGTATGTCTGGCCTCTCAGTTCATGCTGGTTATTGTCCAGCCGTTCCTCTGGTGCATTTCTCAGAATGCAGAGTAGGCCCAGACCCTGTGTTCCCAGAGCTCTGTGCTACGTGGTGTTGCATGTCATTTGAAGCCATGAAATGTGGTGCTTGATCTTCTGAGACGATGGCTAGGACCTGCCTTTGTGTATTAGAGCTGCTTGGCTTTCACATTCCATTCCAACAAAGTCAAGCTGCTCTCTTGCCCAGAATCTTCTCCGTCCCTATATGACATTTCTCCCTAACCTCACCTGCTGCGTGGACTTGTATGTAAAACTTAGTGACGGGATGTTTTAGGGTCAGAGAGAGAATATACCAAGTGCTGTGTTAAAAGACTAGTTATCATCTTCTCTCTGCCATTAATAGAGTATGTGACTTGGAATCCTAACTGCCCTGGATCTTGTGTTCCTCATCTCTAAAATAAAGATTAATGTAAATGATGTGTGGTCATATTCAGCTGCACGTTTTGTTCAAATTCATGCACTTTTCTTGTCTGTCTGTTAGTTTAATTGTAAATTCTTTGACAGCAAAGATCATTTCTTGTATTCCTCACCAATATTAATTTAATACCTCATCTTACCATAAAAATATTGCGTAATTGTGGCAAAAAACTTTACAGATATATGTGCAAAATATGTACATATATGTGTGTGTGTGTATATATGCCTGTATATGTATATATGTGTATAGATGTGTGTATGTGTGTGTTTTTGTGTATATAGTTTTTCCATATATGCAAAAAAAACCCACCATCTGGAGATAAGTGCTGTGAGCCATTTGTTATGTATCTCTCAGCATCATTTTCTATGTACATATTTAATTTTTTTCAAAAATGGGGACAAACTATACATACTGATACATAACCTGCTTTTTGTAGTTAACATTATCATGAATATCTTTTTAAGTCAACATTGTTGACTTATACCATCAGTTTTAATGATTGAATAGTACTTTATATTGATGTGATAATAGGTAACATCTGAACCTTTAATATAAGTTTGATATGGTTTTAAGTACATTTTGTGCAGTATTTTCATTTACTAATTATTTGGTAGATTTTGAGAGTAGTTAAGAATGGAGCCTTAGACATGCACCTGAATTTGGAATCCCAGCACTACCACTGACCAGTGTTATGACTTTAGACAGATGTCCTCCCCTCTCTGTGAGTTCTCCTGTGTAAAATGAGGATAATAATAGTACCTTCTTCTCAGGGTTGTCATGATGATAAAAGATTTACACTAAAGATTAATATAAAGCATTAAAAATAGTACTTGGCCTGAAGAAAGCATTCAATAAATGATAGCTATTTTAATTGCCACTGTTGTCCTCAGGCTTCAGAGAGCACACAGATAATGCCTTAAATTATTTACCCCAGCCTTTGTCAATGATTATTTAGGACTAACACCGTAATAAATGTCCTTGTGTGTGCATTTTTTTGCATGGTTCATTATCAAAGAAATACAGTAAATTGGAGACTTAAAGAGTATAAACATTTTAACGCTCTTAATATGTTTTATTGAATTGCCTTAAGAAAGAGTATTCTGATGAACATTCCTACTAATGGCCTTAATACCTCCACACATCTCAGTGGTTAACACAGGGCATGGTTCAGACTTCATGCTACTCAGTATATATTTGTCACAAATCACATGTTCATTAAACAAGTGCCTTGAACCTTTCAGAACCTAGAATAATATAAAAGCATTTCCTGGTAACCTGACTACTTCCCATTGCTGCTGCCGTCACCCTGTGTGATGGGTGGTCCTGGGTGAGCTAGGATGGCTTGTCTCTACAGGTGTCAGTGACGTTCGAAGATGTGGCTGTCCTCTTCACACGGGATGAGTGGAGAAAGCTGGCTCCTTCTCAAAGAAACTTGTACCAAGATGTGATGCTGGAGAACTACAGTAACCTTGTCTCATTGGGTAAGGAAATTTCCTTTGATCGGAAATTGGGATAATTCAGCATCCAAATCCCTGGATAAAAGCCATGGATCATCAAAATTTCAGCTGAATTTTGCCTTAGCACTGTACAAATTGGATCTCCAAAAATAAATCTGAAAAAGTTTTCCTCATAAGCACGGATGCCTCTTGCCTCATGGATGGGACAGTCTACAGAGCTGCACATTAGAAATTCCCTCATAGTTCACACCATTCCCACTATGATGTGTTTGCTCATTTCTAAGCGGAGAGCATCCTTCAGCCCCCTTCTTTGACCCACCACTTGCCTTTCCCCATTTTCTTTTCCAGCCAGATGAACACCATATAATCCATATTTTAAAGGGAGCTAGATAGTGTTTTCTCATTTTAAACAAGCTACTTGTTACATAGTCCTTTCCATGATACCTGTTTACAGATATTAGTCTGGACATCTCACATATTTCTTTTTCTACAGAAAGCTAATGGTACCCTATTTCAGGGCTGTGTGTTCATTGTGTTTCCCTAACATGTGACTAATTATTCCATTGTTAGGTTCTTTGTAGAACCCTTGCGTTTTCCCTAACCCGCTCCTGTACATCATAGGGGCATAGCTTGAGCACCTCACAGAAGCTCTTTACATCATCCTCTCAGTTTCCACTCAGCACCAGTTACCTCTTTGTGTCAAGACTGAGTTTGTTGTTGTTTTTATTTTTTTGTCCTTTTTTTTTTTGCTGTGAGCAGGACTCCCATTTTCCAAACCTGAAGTGATCTCCCTGTTGCAGCAAGGAGAAGATCCCTGGAAGGTAGAGAAAGAAAGCCCTGGAGGTTCCTCTCTAGGTGAGTGGGTGGGGAATCTCTGCAAGCAGCAGTCTGGTAAATGAATGGATGTGTGACTTGGAGATGTTGGTCAGTGAACTTTCTCCAAGTTCTCAGTCCTCGAGAAATGATGGAGAAGGAATGCTAAGGCCCCCAGTCACAAGTGTCCTCTTTTTCTCTTACAATTACTTCACAGGTGAATCTCTCAGGATCTTTTTTCTTATTCTTTCCTGTTTCAGAGAAGGGCTACATGTTCATGTATTCATTCAGCAGACTTAGTGTATTTCAGGAGCTGTAGCTGATTCATTCTGACTGAAGGCCAGCATTATAGGAAAAGAAAGAGATAAGAAAGGAAATAGATTGGAAAGCCGGGTGGGGGCCACACTACGGTGCTTTGGTACAGTTCTTAAAGATGAGAACTGTCTATGGTTGACCAGAAATAATTTAAGAATTTTTTGATAGCATTATTTACTCGTTTATTGTTTTTTGGCTGGGCTGGGCCTTTGTTGCCGTGTGGGTTGCTGGCTAGTTGCCGTGCTCAGGCTTCTCACTGCAGTGGCTTCTCTTGTTGGGGCTCCCGGGCTCCGGAGCACAGGCTCAGCAGTTTGAGGCTCATGGGCCAGGTTGCTCCTTGGCCTGTGGGATCGTCCTGGATCAGGGATTGAACCTGTGTCTCCTGCGTTGGCAGGCTGATTCTTTACCAGAGAAGCCCCAATTCAAGAATTTTAAGTTGAAGAATTATATGGTCCTTGATATTTTGGAAAGACTGGTCTGAGTCTAAGACACTTTAAACATCCTGAGCTGGGTCCCTGTGTTTGCACGCAGCACCACTGTTAGAAAGAAGGAGCACTGGTGTGGGCTGAGCTCCAAGGCATGTGAGAAGCTAAAGCAAGTTACAGAGCACGATCATAACATGTCCCCATTTACATATAAAGAAAATTACATGGTGTTTGTCTACATGCATGCACATGAAAGTAGCTCCGTCATGTCCAACTCTTTGTGACCCCGTGGATATACAATCCATGGGATTCTCCATGCCAGAATACTGCAGTGAGTAGCCATCCCCTTCTCCAAGGGATCTTCCCAACCCAGGGATCAAACCCAGGTCTCCCACTTTGCAGGAGGATTCTTTATACCAGCAGAGCCACCAGGGAAGCCCCTGGTGTTATGCATGTTTGTCTACATGCATAATATGTGCTTAAGTGCTTAAAAAATGGTCAGGGGACACTAGTTACATGTGGACTGGGATCAAGAATGGGCATGATGAAAGGGGACTTCATTTACATTTAATTTTATTAGAATTTTCACAAAATATATCCATGACGTCCTTAATTATGTAATTTGAATTTAATAAGAATAGTCACTTTGGAAACATTGTTGGGCTTAGATTTGAAGTGAGAAAAAAATAGAGGTGGGAACATTCTAGAGATTATTGCGTAATGTAGGCAAGACATTACCTGGAAGGAGGCATGTGCAGTGGGTTCAGGAGGAAAGAGGAATGCCCCCTTTGTTAAGGGTATATGATGAGTTCAATGTGGGATGGATTTCATTTGAGATGTGAATGAAATATGGGTAGAGGTCAGCAGTGGGCAGTTATAGAAGGATTAGGGGGTTGGAACTCAGCAGGTAGGTCAGGGAGCCATCAGTATGAGAGAAGCCTTTAAAGCCTTGAGCTGAGTAGGTGGGGGGAATGGAGGAGAGGTCAGGGTTCCAGGAAACCTCAACGCTCATGAGGTGGATTAAGAAGGAAGATTCTGTGGCTGAGCCAGAGAAGCAGTCACCAGAGGAGAGAGATGGCAGAGGTGACTGTCCTGAAAGTTGGGGACTGGCAGCTGTTGAATTGGGGAGGCTGGGGCTCTGGGAGAGCCAAGTTCAAACCCTCATCCACTGCTTTCCTGTCCCGTGATAAACAGCGGTGCGACTTTGGACAGAAGGACACAGGCCCTGCCCTGGCAGAGCTCAGCTGAGGAGAAGACTAAGTGTACACAGGAGTGTGGAATGCCAGATTCTGGTGGGGATCTTGGGGGCAGAGCCACAGGACCTCTGTGAGAATCACATTCTCTGTGACAGTGTGGATCAGGAGGGGCGGTGTGGGCAGTGCTTCCCAAGGAAGGGTCCTTGGATGTGAGAAGCGTTCAGAGGGTGTGAGTGAGTCCAGAGAAAGGAAGCTGGTGTGTAAAGGTGGGAGCAGGGAGAAAGGGGGAGGGACCAGATCCCGCTGAGCTGGGAGCCCTATCAACGGGACCTGGTCTGTGCCTGAGAGCTGGTCACAGCCTCTGAGGAGTTGAAGTAGCCTGGCCACAGGCTCAGGCTTATATTCTGCAAGGATCAGCCTGCAACCAGTCTGGAGCCACCTGGCGTAGATGTGAAAGAACTTGTCTTAGGTTGTTGTCAGGTCCCGATGAGTCAGTGGACCCATCAAGATGTGGAATTGGGGCCCAGCAGACAGTTCATGGCAAATAGATGGGGAAACAGTGGCTGACTTTATTTTCCTGGGCTCCAAAATCACTGCAGATGGTGATTGCAGCCATGAAATTAAAAGACACTTACTCTTTGGAAGGAAAGTTATGACAAACCTAGACAGCATATTCAAAAGCAGAGACATTATTTTGCCAACAAAGGTCCGTCTAGTCGAGACTGTGGTTTTTCTAGTGGTCATGTATGGATGTGAGAGTTGGACTATAAAGAAAGCTGAGCACTGAAGAATTGGTGCTTTTGAACTGTGGTGTTGGAGAAGACTCTTGAGAGTCCCTTGGACTGCAAGGAGATCCAACCAGTCCATTCTAAAGGAGATCAGTCCTGGGTGTTCATTGGAAGGACTGATGTTGAAGCTGAAACTCCAGTACTTTGGCCACCTCATGCGAAGAGTTGACTCATTGGAAAAGACCCCAATGCTCGGAGGGATTGGGGGCAGGAGGAGAAGGGGATAACAGAGGATGAGGTGGTTGGATGGCATCACCGACTCGATGGACATGGGTTTGGGTGGACTCCGGGAGTTGGTGATGGACAGGGAGGCCTGGCATGCTGCGGTTCATGGGGTCGCAAAGAGTCGGATGCGACTGAGCAACTGAAGTGAGTGAGTGAGACGAGCTATGAGACAGGCTGTCTCGACTCCTAAGGTGCCCACACCTTTAGAAGAGTGCTTTCTTCCCCATCCAAGGTGAGATCTTTTGAGGTCAGAACCACACTTGTCTCTCTTTATAGCTGTCATTTGGGAGAAATATACTAATCTTGTGGGAGCAGCTGAAGATGACCACAAAATAAGCAGAGAACTGAGGCAGTAGGGAAGCAGTAGAGAGCTAGGAGAGGCGTCAGCCCCACTGCCAGGCGTGGGCTGAGCCTGGCATGAAGGATCAGAGGGACAGGAGGAGGAATTGTTGCCCTTCCCTTTGCCTTGACAGCCTCTGATCCATGAGGAGTCCCCCTTTCTGAGTTAGGCTTTAGTTAGATTAAATTGAACAAAAGTACAACTGTCCAGAGCTGTCCAGAGAGATTTTGGAGCCAGAAAATAAAGTCTGTCACTATTTCTATTGTTTCCCCATCTATTTGCCATGAAGTGATGGGACCAGATGCCATGATGTCAAGTTTTTTGATGCTGAGTTTTAAACCAACTTTTTCACTCTCCTCTATAACCTTCATCAAGAGGCTCTTTAGTTCCTCTTCACTTTCTGCCATAAGGGTGGTGTCATCTGCATATCTGAGGTTATTGATATTTCTCCTGGCAACCTTGATTCCAGTTTGTGCTTCATCCAGCCCGGCATTATGCATTATGTACTCTGCATATAAGTATAAATAAGCATGGTGACAATATACAGCCTTGATATACTCCTTTCTCAAGTTGAAACCAGTCCATTGTTCCATGTCTGGTTCTAACTGTTGCTTCTTGACCTGCAGACAGGTTTCTCAGGAGGCAGGTCGGGTGGTCTGATATTCCCATCTCTTGGAGAATTTTCCACAGTTTGTTGGGATCCACACAGCCAAAGGCTTTAGCATAGTCAATGAAACAGATGTTTCTCTGGAATTCTCTTGCTTTTTCTATGATCCAGTAGATGTTGGCAATTTGATCTCTGGTTCCTCTGCCTCAAATAAGTTTATTTGCATCATATTTTAGATTCCACATGTAAGTGATATAATGTGGTATTTGACTTTCTCTTTCTGACTTACTTGACTTAGTATGATAATCTCTAGGTCCATTCCTGTTGCTGCAAATGGCATTATTTCATTCTTTTTAATGGCTGAATAGTATTCCATTGTGTATATATACCACATCTTCCTTATCCTTCCATCTTTTGATGGACATTTAGGTTGTTTCTGTGCCTTGGCTATTGTAAATGGTGCTGCTGTGAGCTTTCGGGTGTGTGTATCTTTTCGAATTACAGTTTTTTCCAGACATATGCCCAGGAATGGGATTGCTGGATCATATGGCAACTCTGTTTTCAGTTGTTTTGAGGAGCTTCCATGCTGTTTTTCATAGTGACAGCACCAGTTTCTATTTCCACCAACAGTATAGGAGGGTTCCCTTACTGCCACACCCTTTGCAGCATTCTTCCATCTGCTTTAATCCCCTCATCATGTGTTATTTTCTCTGAGTCCTTATCACTGCAAAATAGTAAGTATTTGTTTATAATCTGCTCTGTCTCTGAATTATAAACTCCCTTGTGCTGGGTTTTCTGTTTCATTTGTACCTATTTCTCCAATACCTAAAATAGTGCCTGGTCCAAGTCAGTTTCCAGTTAATGACCACATAAATGACTTGCCCATTTTTAGACACACCCACTTTCCTCTGATTCCTTGTCCCTGTTTCTCACCTCCCCTTGTTCTTTCTCTTTTGTAACTCCTAGTCCAATTCTATAATTTTGTCTTTTCAAGAATGTTATTTAAATGGTCATACAGTATGTTACATTTTAGGATTTTTCTTTTCACTCAGCATAATTTTCTGGAAATTTTTTAAAGTAATTTCTTGTATCAATATTTCATTCCTTTTGATTGCTGAATAGTTTTTGGTAAAGTACACATACCACAGTTATGTGTACACAGTTAACCATTCACTTGTTGAGGGATATAGATTGTCTCCAGTTTCTGACAATTACAAGTAACATGGCTAAAAACATTTGTGTACAGGTTTTTGTACAAAAGAAAATTTTCATGTCTCTGTGATAAATGCCCAGGAGTATAATCGCTGGGTCATGTTGTAGTTGCATGTTTAGGGTTTTTTTTTAATATAAATTTATTTATTTTAATTGGAGGTTAATTACTCTACAATATTGTATTGGTTTTGCCATATATCAACATGAATCTGCCACAGGTATACATGTTTAGGTTTTGAAGACACAACCAAATTGTTTTCCAGAGTGGCTGTACCAATTTATATTCTACCAGCGATGCAGCAGCATATGAATGATTCAGTTCCTATGTATCCTTGCCAACATTTTGTGTTGTTGCTACTTTTAGTTTAGCCATTCTGATAGGTATATACAGGGTTTCCCCGGTGGCTCAGATGGTAAAAAATCTGCCTGAAATGCAGGCAGATTATACCTATAATTATACCTATAATTTAACTTGCATCTTCCTAAGTTCTAATAACATTACACATATTTTTTGTGCTTTTTTGATATCTGTATATCTTCTTGGTGAAATGTCTGTTTGTATCTTTTATCCATTTTCTAATTGTATTGTTTGGTTTTTTGCTGTTAAGATTTGAGAGTTTTTTAATACATTCTGGATCATAGTCATTTGATGGATATGTGGTTTGCAAATATTTTCTCCTAGTCTTTAGTTTCCCCTTTCATCCTCTTAACTGTGTCTCTTGAAAAATGAAAGTCTTAATTCTGATGAGCCCCTGTTTTTCAATGCTCCCTTTTATGAACTGTCCTTTCATTGTCAAGTCTAAGAACTCTTTAGCTGTCCTTAGATCTTATAGATTTTCTTCTGTGTTTTTTTCTAAAAGTGCTATAGTTTTACATTGAACATTTATCTCTGTGATTCTTTTGGGTTAATTTTTGTATTAGATGTAGGATTCATTCAAGATTCATTATTTTTGCTGGTGGACAGTCAGTTGTCCCAGCATTATTTGTTGAATTAAGCTATCTTCTTTCACTCAGTTCTTTTACACCTTTGTCCAAAAGCAGTGGAGCACATTTGTGACTTTATTTCTAGGTGTTCTCTGCTGTTCCACTGATCTGTGTGTCTTTCCCTCTACCTGCATCACACAGTTTTGATTACTATAGCTATGTATAGGCTCTAATATTGGGTAGGTCGATTATTCCTAGTTTATTCTTCCTTTTCAAAGTTGCTTTAGGTATTCTAGTTTCTTTGCTTTTCTATGTAAATTTTAGAATAATCTTATTTATATCTACATGCAGAGATACTATAGTAAACCAACTAAATTTTGAGACAGTTGAGGTCTTTACTACCCTGAATCTTCCAATCCGTGAATATGGTATATCTTACCATATATTTAGTTCTATTTTGTTTTTGTTTTTGGCCATGCCACATGATTTGTGAGATCTTAGTTTCCCGACCAGAGATTGAACCCTGGCCCTTGGGCCCTCAGCAGTGAAAGTGCTGAGTCCTAACCACGGACCCACCATGGAATTCCCCATTTAGCTCTTATTTAATGTCTTTCATCAGTGTTTCATAGTTTTCATAATACAAGTCTTGTACATATTTTGTTACATTTACACTTAAGTGTTTTTGAGTAATTATAAATGGTACTGTAAATATAAGTTCATTGCCCATATGTGCATAGTACATAGATATAATACTGATTTTTGTATATTTGTCTTTATCCTGTGACCTTCCTAAACATCTTATAGTTTTAGAAAATGTTTTGTACATTCCAAGGAATTTTCTTTGTACTGTTATCTACAAATAGGGATAGTTTTATTTCTTCCTTTCCAATTTGTATACCTTTTATTTCATTTTTTTACCATGTTGTACTAAGTAGACTTTCAGTACTATACTGATTATGAGTGGTGAGAGCAGACATGGTTGCCTTGTTCCAGATGTTAGGTATAAAGCATTCAGCTTTTCACCATTAAGTATAATGATGTGTGTGCTTAGTCGCTCAGTCATATCTGACTCTTTGTGAACCTATGAACTGTAGCCCATCCAGTTCATCTGTCCATGGGACTGTCTAGGCAAGAGCACTGGAGTAGGTTGCCATTTCCTTCTCCAGGGGATCTTCCTGACCCAGAGATCGAACCCACATCTCTTCCATCTCCTGCATTGACAGGCAGATTCTTTACCACTGAGCTACTGAGGAAGCCCAAGTGTAATGTTAGCTCTAGGTTGTTGTCGATGCTCTTTATCAGGTTAAGATATATTTCTGGGATGGCAAATGACCTTCACTTCACCAGATTACAAATTACATTTATAACCTAATAATTAGAAAAGATTTAAGAGTTCACCAACCAAGGTAGGTGAACCTTGTTTCCTAATTGAAAAAATTTATTAGGCAGTTCATTTCAGTTGCTCAGTCATGTCCGACTCTTTGCAAACCCATGGACTGCAGCACACCAGGCCTCCCTGTCCATCACCATCTCCCGGAGTTCACTCAAACTTACGTCCATCAAGTCAGTGATGCCATCCAGCCATCTCATCCTCTGTCGTCCCCTTTTCTTCCTGCCCCCAATCCCTCCCAGCATTAGAGTCTTTTCCAATGAATCAACTCTTCGCATGAGGTGGCCAAAGTACTGGAGTTTCAGCTTTAGCATCATTCCTTCCAAAGAAATCCCAGGGTTGATCTCATTTAGAATGGACTGGTTGGATCTTCCCGCAGTCCAAGGGACTCTCAAGAGTCTTCTCCAAGACCACAGTTCAAAAGCATCAATTCTTCGGCGCTCAGCTTTCTTCACAGTCCAACTCTCACATCCATACATGACCACAGGAAAAACTATAGCCTTGCCTAGACAGACCTTTGTTGGCAAAGTAATGTCTCTGCTTTTGAATATGCTATCTAGGTTGGTCATAACTTTCCTTCCAAGGAGTAAGCATCTTTTAATTTCATGGCTGCAGTCAGCATCTGCAGTGATTTTTGAGCCCCCAAAAAGTAAAGTCAGCCATTGTTTCCACTGTTTCCCCATCTATTTGTTGTGAAGTGATGGGACCGGATGCCATGATCTTAGTTTTCTGAATGGTGAGCTTTAAGCCAACTTTTTCACTCTCCTCTTTCACTTTCATCAAGAGGCTCTTTAGTTCTTCTCTTTGTACCATAAGGGTGGTGTCATCTGTGTATCTGAGGTTATTGATATTTCTCCCGGCAATCTTGATTCCAGCTTGTGTTTCTTCCAGCCCAGCATTTCTCATGATGTACTCTGCATATAAGTTTTTTTTCATATTTTATTTTATTATTATTATTTTACTTTACAATATTGTATTGGTTTTGCCATACATCATATAAGTTAAATAAGCAAGGTGACATTATACAGCCTTGATGTACTCCTTTTCCTGTTTGGAACTAGTCTGTTGTTCCATGTCCAGTTCTAACTGTTGCTTCCTGACCTGCATACAGATTTCTCAAGAATCAGGTCAGGTGGTCTGGTATTCCCATCTCTTCCAGAATTTTCCACAGTTTGTTGTGATCCACACAGTCAAAGGCTTTCACATAGGGAAATTCAAATGCTGCCTGTATATAAGATGCTACTAGTAAATAGTGTTAATTTCATTGGCTGTGAAATGTTTTGCTTTTTGTTACTTTTTTTTAATGCCCTTTGAGAAATGTGTTTGGAAATATTTTCAGATGAGATGATATGTTTGGAATTTGCTTTAGCCCATCTGATGGAAGAGGAGTGAAGCTTATATATGAAGTGTTGGTGGTTTTTGAAGCATTGTACAATTCTCTTTACTTTCATATATATTAAAATTTTTCCATAATAAAAAGTTTTTTAAATTGACATTGCCAAAAGCATAGACCAGCATTTCTTTTTTCAGTAAGACAGAGGGTGTTCACAAATGTGCAGTACTACACCCATGTATAATTATACTGTTATGTATAATTCCCAGCATACCGATTTTGATTCTCTCAGTCTCTGGTTCACAAGAAGCCTTGTGAAAGTGCCAATTAAAATCACATTTTCGTTAAGATATAACTTTGAATCTGACTGATGATTGGATAAATCAGGAGAATGCTTTAGAAAATAAGGCAAAAAACCTATTTTGGGTAAAAAAAAAAAAAGAAAAGATACTGATTCTGCCTTCAACCTTCATGCTTATCCCTTCATATAATATTGGGAAAAGTTTTGTTAAATCTCCTGCCAACCCAGAAAATCCTCTCCAAAAGACAGAAAATATTGTCGCTATTGAATAAGAATTAAACTAGACTGCATAGGTAACCTGCTGATGAGATCACACAAACAAACAAAACAAAACAAAACAAAACAACACCCTTTTTTAATGTAGCTGAGAATTACATATTCTTGAGAATACATGTTCTTGAGTTTAGTTGTCATTTGTCTTCATCCTGGTGGCTCAGAGGGTAAAAAATCTGCCTGTAATGTGGGAGACCCGGGTATGATCCCTGGGTTAGGAAGATCCCTGGAGAAGGGAATGGCAACTCACTCCAGTAATTTTGCCTGGAAAATTCCATGGACAAAGGAGCCTGGCAGACTACAGTCCATGGGTCACAGAGAGTCGACATGACCGAGCGACTAACTCTTTCACTTTCAAGGGGACTGAGGACAACACAGCTGTACATTTTTTTTGTATTTATCCTAAATTCACCAGGTAGTTGGGCTATATGTCCTAGTGATGAAACTTCTAGTATCCTATGAGGAGCAGATAGTGCCAGTTTGGAACTAGCACTAGGCTAAACTTTCACAAGGACAGGAAGATTTATCACTATATTTCTTGAAGTTTATATTTCAAAGAGATGGCTCCCAAGCTCTCAAGAACTTTTAGTGCTGGTGTGTAATGCTAACAGAGGCTTTACAAGTTTAAATACATATCAAAGGCACAGAGGAATGATTTACAAATAAAAGTTTTCTCAAAGAATATGCTAAGAAAAAGGATGGGAAAGCACATGTCTTTCCATTTTGACAAAAGGGAAGATTCAGTTTTTAAATTTCCACTGGCAAACTACTAATCCCCTAAAATCCTAGGAAACTTTAACTATTGCCTGAACATCTTTCCTGCCTATATCCGCCACTGTCTAAGGATAGTTTGGATACTATTTAAAGGCACGTTTGCTTCTGTTTCTATCTTTTGTTTTTGTTTAAAAGTGATCACATTTTGCATTGATTGCACATTGAATTAATTTGTTTCTCATGTTAAACTAGGCTCCTGAAGGAAACAAAACATTGCTTTTCATTACTGGATCCCTAGTGTCTTACAGAGCAGGAGTCCCGGTAGCAGGAGGTGAGTGGTAAGCTGCATGACAGGAGGTGAGCAGCAGGAGAGCAAGGGAGGTTTCATCTGTATTTATAGTACCTCCCCATCGCTAGCATTTACCACCTGAGCTCTTAACTCCTGTCAGGTCAGCTGTGGCATTAGATTCTCATAATAGTGTGAATGCTACTGTGAACTGTACGTGTGATGGATCTGGACTGCTCACTCTTTTTTTTTTTTTTGAAATTTTTATTTTAACTTTAGTTTACTTTACATTACTGTATTGCTTTTGCCAAACATTGACATGAATTCACCACGAGTGTACAAGCGTTCCCAAACATGAATCTCTTCCCACCTCCCACCCCATACCATCTCTCTGGTCTTTATGAGAATCTAATGCTTGATCTGATGTGGAACTGAGATGTTGATACTTTTGCTGGGGCGGGGGCAGGTGCAAATACATATTATCCTTAGCAGAGAGGTTTGACTGCACAGAGACCATAATAAATCAGTTGCTTGAAGACTGATATCAAAGCCCTATCAGTGAGTGGCAAGTGACAACTAAGATGTATCTGGTGGCAGGCTTTATAGTGGCAAGTGAGTTGATGAATTGTACAGCTGCATCTAGTGGTGGGCTTTAAATCAGAATCTTACACTTATTTTAGTCCACGCATTGCTTGTCCATTATTTTATTTATCACTTCTATCCACATCTCTTTCCCTCATTGCGCACTTTCCCTCATTGCGCACTTGTCTCAGTCACATTTTTGATAAACCCACAAAGTACCCTTGCCAAAATAAGTAAAAATCAGACATCACTGGAGAGCTTCTTTGAAAAGGGGGAAAGACACAATAATGAGACAGCAGAAGGCTCTAAGACTGCCAACAAAAATAAAGCTGCATTTAAAGGAAAATGGGGCTTCCTTGGTGGTCCAGTGGTTAAGAATTCACCTTACAATGCAGGGGACACTGGTTTGATCCCTGGTCCAGGATGATCCCACATGCTGCAGGGCAACTAAACATTTGCGCCACAACTGCTGAGCCTGTGCTCCAGAACCCAAGAGCTGCGACTGCTGAAGCCCTTGCATTATAGAGCTAATGCTCTACAACAAGAGAAGCCACTGCAGTGAGAAGCCTGCAGTCTCCACAAACAGAGAAAGCCTGCGCACAGCAACGAAGACCCAGCAGCCAAAAGTAAAAACAAGTAATAAAAGCTAAATAGAATACCAGGAGTCCAGCTTAAATTACAGGTTTATTGCAACAGGTGATTCACATTCTCTAAGCCCACTTTGTATAATATGTGATGACTGGCTATCCAACAAAGTTTCGAAACCTTCGAAACTGCTTTACCACAGGAAGACCAAGCACCCTGTAATAAAATGCAAGTCTCTGGAGTTTTTCAAAGGGGGAAAAAAGAAAGTGAATACGAAGAACAGAAGCAATTACTGAAGGCCATCACTTCATCAAATGTGTCTGCACTGAGCATCATTCTTAGGGCTAACTGCATTGCTAAAGGTAAGAAGTCCCTTACTATTGGTGAAGAGTTGATCCTGTCTGCTGCTAAAGTTCATTTGTAATGAACTTTAGGAGAGGCTGCAGTTCAAAAGGTGGCATGTGTTCCTCTTTCAGCTAGCACTGTAACTAGACAAATGGATGAAACCGCAGAGGATATTAAGGCACAATTGTTAGAGAGGATTAATGAGTCACTGTGGTACGCAATCCAGGTTGATAAGTCTACTGATGTTGAAAACAGGACAACAGTGCCTGTTTTTGTGCAGTCTTATTTTTCAGGAGGATATGCAAGGGGATATGTTATGTGCACTTTTGTTGGCAACCAACATCACAGCTGCAGAACTATTCAAGAAGGATTTCATATCAGGAAAACGGAATTGGTCACTTTGTGTCTGTATATGCATGGACAGAGTGGCTGCCATGACTGAGCTCTTAAGTCCTGTCAGATCGGCAGTGGCATTAGATTCTTATAATAGTGTGAATGCTACTGTGAACTGTTCATGAGAGGGATCTGGGTTGCTCACTCTTTATGAGAATCTAATGCTTGATCTGGTGTGGAACTGAGGTGTTGATGCTAGTGCTGGGGCTAGGGGGGTGGGGCGCAAATACAGATTATCCTTAGCAGAGAGGTTTGACTGCACAGAGACCATAGTAATGTCTTTAGGCCATTATTAGATGGTCAGAAAGCCACTAGATGGCTTTCTGGTTTCATTGAGTTCAGTTCAGTCGGTCAGTCATGTCTGCCTCTTTGCTACCCCATGGACTGCAGCACGCCAGGCCTCCCTGTCCATCACCAACTCCCAGAGCTTGCTCAGACTCATGTTCATGGAGTCAGTGATGCCATCCAACCATCACATCCTCTGTCGTCCCCTTCTCCTCCTTCCTTCAATTTTCCCTAGCATCAGGGTCTTTTCCAATCAGTCAGTTCTTCACATCAGGTGGCCAAAGCATTGGAGTTTCAGGTTCAGCATCAGTTCTTCCAATGAATATTCAAGACTGATTTTCTTTAGGATTGACTGGTTGGATCTCCTTGCAGTCCAAAGGACTCTCAAGAGCCTTCTCCAGCACCACCGTTCAAAAGCATCAATTATTCAGCACTCAGCTTTCTTTATAGTCCAGCTGTCACATCCATACATGACTACTGGAAAAACCATAGCTTTGACTAGACGGACCTTTGTTGGCAAAGTAATGTACTTGTGTCAAAGAGGTCACTTCTGAATGTGAGTCTACTCACTGTGTTATCCATAGAGAAATGCTGGCTAGCTGGAAAATGTCACCTTAACAACATTTTGCAGAATGTGATTAAAATTATCAACCACATTAAAGTACATGCCCTTAATTCATGTCTGTTTGCACATCTCTGTGAGATGGATACGGAGCATACATGTCTTCTCTTATGCACAGAAGTGAGATGCTTTCTAAAGGTAGATCACTGGCCAGTTTTTGAGTTATGAGAGACATTCCAGAGTCCTTAATTGAGTGACATATTCAACCTGCTCAACAGACTCCATATGTCAATTTAGGGGAGAATGACAATGTGTTTAGGTTGGAATGTAAAGTGGCTACACTCAAACCCAAACTGGAATGATGGGGGTGGCATGTGAACATTGGAATTTTTGATGTTTCAAGCATTAGCAGAGATTTTGAAAAAGACTGTGTCAAAGCTTTCTTTCTCCTACCTGGTGCACGATCACCAATGCAATTCAGAAGGGTTCTAGTTTCTCCATATCCTTGCCAACATTTGTTACTTTCCATCTCTCTATATATATAATTAAAACACACACACACACGTGTGTGTTTGTTAACCATAATAACAAATGTGAAATAGAATATTGTGGTTTGGATTTTTATTTCCTAACATTTTGAGCATCTTTTCGTGTGCTTATTAGAGTCCACTGGTATACCTTCTATAGAGAAATGTCTGTTCGAGTCCTTTGCCCATTTTTTTTTTTCCTTTGCCCATTTTTGAATTAAATTGTTTTTTTCTTATTGTTGAGTTATAGGAATACTTGATATATTTTTAATATTAACCCTTTATCAGATATATAATTAGAAAATATTTTTCCTAGTCTTAGGTTTGTATTCTGCTGATGTCTTCTTTGCTGTACAGACGCTTTTATTTGTTTATTTTGGCCACACTGCTCAGCTTGTGGAGTCTTAGTTCCCCAACCAGGGATTGAACCCAGACCCCAGTAGTGAGAGTGCCAAGTCCTAACCACTGGACTGCCAGGAATTCACCCAGAAGCTTTTAATTTTGATGAAGTACAATTGTTTGTCTATTTTTTTCCTTTGTTTCCTGTGTTTTGGGTATTCTATTCTAGAAATCAATGGTAAATCCTAAGTCATGAGGCTTTTGCCCTATGTTTTCTTCTATTTTATAGTTTTAAGTCTTACATTTAAGTCATATGTTCATTTTGAGTTAAATTTTGTGTATGATGTTACACACATGAAGGGTCCAACTTCATCTTTTTTTTTTTTTTTTGCACGTGTATATCCAGTTTTCCCAGCACTATTTGTTGAAAAGACTATCTTTTCCCCATTGAATGGTCTTGGCACCCTTGTCAAAAATCATTTGCCCTTATATGTGAAGGTTTGTTTTCAGTCTTCCTGTTCTGTTCCATTGATCTGTGTTACCTTTATGCCAGTACCACGATGCTGCCATACTGTAACTTTGTATAAGTTTTGAAATCAAGAAGTATTCCAACTTTGTTCTTTTTCAAAATTATTTGACTTCTCTTTGAGATTTCATATAAATTTTAGCATGGGTTTTTCTATTTCTGCCCCAAAATGGCATTGGAATTTTGATAGGACTTGCATTTAATCTCGAGATCACTTTGGGTAGTATTGACATCTTATCAATATTAAATCTTATAATCTATAAATACTTGATGTTTTTCCATTTACCTTTGTCTTCTTTATACAGTGTTTGTAGTTTCCAGTGTATAAATCTTTTACTTCCTTTCAGTTAATTCCTAAGTATTTTATTCTTTTTGATGCTATAGTAAATGAAATCCTTTTCTCTGTTTCTGTTTTGACTTGTTCATTATTAGAATATAAAAACACAACTGATTTTGTATAGATTTTTTATCCTGCCACTTTGCTGAGTTTGTGTATT
>SJYQ01006246.1:1784-20967 GCA_006410935.1 Redunca redunca | reverse complement strand
CAGTATTTTTGTTGAATCTTTAGATTTTCTGTATATAAGATCATGTCATCTATTGCAAACTATTATATAGAGTAGACAAACAACAAAGTCCTACTGTATAACACAAGGAACTATATTCAATATCCTGTGGTAAACCGTAAGTAATGGAAAAGAATATGAAAAAGAGTGTATATGTTGGGTTGGCCAAAAAGGTCATTTGGATTTTTCCATAAGATGTTACAGAAACAAGCTTTGAATGAGCTTTTTGGTCAGCCCAATACATGTATGTGCTGTGTGCTTAGTTGCTCAGTTGTGTCTGACTCTTTGCGATCCCATAGACTGTAGCCCACCAGGCTCCTCTGTCCATGGGAATTCTCCAGGCAAGAATACTGGAGTGGGTTGCCATGCCCTCCTCCAGGGGATTTTCCCAACCCAGGGATTGAACCTAGGTCTCCTGCATTATAGACAGATTCTTTACCATCTGATAACTGAATTACTGCGGTATAGCAGAAATTAACACACCATTATATGTCAACTGTACTTCAATAAAATAAATTTTAAAAACAGCATGTCATCTGTGACTAAGATCATTTTACCTCTTCCTTTCCAGTTTAGATACTCTTTATTTTTCATGCCTGATTGTTCTGGCTAGAAATTCTAATACTGGGTTGAAGTGGTGAAAGTGGGCATCCTTATCTCGTTCCTGATCTCAGAGGAAAAGATTATGGTCTTTTGCCATTGAATATGATGTTAATTGTGGGTTCTTTAAGGATAGTGTTTATTGTGTTGGGGTAATTTCCCTCTAGTCCCAATTTTGTTCTTCTTCTTTTTTTTTTTTTAAATCATGAAAAAGTGTTGAATTTTGAATTTTGTTAGGTACATTTTTCTATATCACTTGAGATGATTGTGTGGTTTTGTGTCTTCATTCTGTTAATGTGATGTGTTGCTTTAGTTGGTTTTCATAAGTTAAATCATTCTTGTATGCCAGGGATAAATTTCATTTGGTTATGATGTATAATCATCTTAATGTGCTGAATTCTCTTTGCAAGTACTTTATTGAGGATTTTAAAATCTATCTATGTAACAAATACTGATCTTTAGCTTTCTTTGCTTGTAGGGTTTTTGTCTGGTTTTATTATCAGGGCAGTGATGGCTTCATAGAATAAGTTAGAAAGTATCGCTGCCTCCTTTGGTTTTTTGGAAGCATTTCAGAAGGAGGGGTGTTAGATCTTTAATGTTTGGTAGGCTGTAAAGCCATGTGAGAGTTGGACTGTGAAGAAGGCTGAGCGCCAAAGAATTGATGCGTTTGAACTGTGGTGTTGGAGAAGACTCCTGAGAGTCCCGTGGACTGCAAGGAGATCCAACCAGTCCATTCTGAAAGGAGATCAGCCCTGGGATTTCTTTGGAAGGAATGATGCTAAAGCTGAAACTCCAGTACTTTGGCCACCTCATGAGAAGAGTTGACTCATTGGAAAAGATTCTGATGCTGGGAGGGATTGGGGGCAGGAGGAAAAGGGGACGACAGAGGATGAGATGGCTGGATGGCATCACTGACTCGATGGACGTGAGTCTGAGTGAACTCCAGGAGTTGGTGATGTACAGGGAGGCCTAGCGTGCTGCGATTCATGGGGTCGCAAAGAGTCGGACAGGACTGAGCTACTGAACTGAACTGAAAGCCATCTGGTACAGAGCTGTTTTTTATAATTATTATTGGGAGGTTTTGATTACTGGCTCAGTTGCTTTTCTAGATATATATCTGTTCAAATTTTCTACTTCATAATTCAGTTTGGGTAGGTTTTGTGTTTCTATGAATTTGTCCATATTTTCTAGGCTATCCAGTTTTTTGTCATACAATTATCCATAGTTTTTCCTTATAATCCTTTTTATTTTAATCTGTGGTAATGTCATCACTCACATTTCTGATTTTACTAATGTGTATCTTTTCCCTTTTATTCTTAGTCTCTCTAAAGGCTTATCAATTTTCTAGGTCTTTTCAGATTAGTGATTTTGGAATTGTTGATTTTTCTCTATTGTTCTTCTATTTTATGTAATTAGGGTTTTGCCTTTGTTATTTCCTTCCTTCTGCTAGCTTTGGGTTGACTGTTTTTTCTGGTTCCTTAAGTAGTAAATTATGTTTTTAAATACTTCTTTAAATTTTCTTCCTAGCACTGTTTTCACTACACCCCATAAGTTTTAGTAAGTTGTGTTTTCATTTTCATTCATATATAAGTATTTTCTAATTTCTCCCTGATTATATGTGGTATAAAGGGGGGAAAGATTAACCTGCTCTCTCCTCTTGCAAGAAATTAACAGAAAGTAAAAAAAAAATTATTTTTACTTTTATTATAGAAAAGTTTAAACATATATGAAAGTAGAGAAAATAGTATAAGGAATTCCTGTGTATCTATCACCCAGTTTCAACATTTATTAACTTCCTGTCATTTTTATTTTATCCATACCATTGGTTCGCTACCAGGGATGATTTTATCATTTCAGTGCTTCAGTGTCTTGAAATATTTTTGATTGTCACAACTTAAGAGAGGGCAGGAGTGGTGAAAAGAGTAGGTGCTGTTGCACAGGCGATCACTGAGAAACAAAGAATCATCCAGCATAAAATGTCAACTGAAGCTGAGAAATCCTGCAGGATTTAAAATATCTATCTATCTATATACACACATACACATATGCAACTTAATATCTTTATATTTTTATAATATTTATTTTTTTAATCCATGAATAGGAGAGGTTTTGCTATTGGTTCAGGTATACTTTAATGTCATTCAAGACTGTTTTAAATTTTTCCTCATATAAGTTTNACGTCTAGGGAAAAAACACTTTGTGTTGTGCTTTTTTATTTTCTTTGTTTAATAGAGGAGAAAGTGAAAGTGAAGTCGCTCAGTTGTGTCCAACTCTTTGCGACCCCATGGGATTCTCCAGGCAAGAATACTGGAGTGGGTTGCCATTTCCTTCTCCAGGCTCATATAAGTTTTTCATATTTCTTGTGAATTTATTTCCCTAAATTTTTGTATAAATGAAGATTATTGATTTTAGTATGTTAATTTTATATCCTGCTATGTCAATGATCAAGTTTTATCGTTGATTCTCTGAGGTTTAATTTTAGATGTAGCATTAATAGCATCAGCAAATAGAAGTAGTTTAATTTTCTCTTTAGTCATCCTATGCCTCTTTATACACAAAGCCAAAAGGCTTTGCTTGTGTACTTGTATTGGTTAATACATCTAGTACAATGTTGAACAGAAATGAAGGCAGTTGGTATCCTTGCCTTGTTCTTGATCGTGGTGGAAATGTCTCTATAGAGTTTCTTTATTAAATAAGATACTGATTTTAGGACTAAAGTATATTTACTTTACCATGTTGAGGAAGTATCTCTCAATTCCTGTTTTCTTCTATGTGTTTATTATTAATGGTGCTGAATTTTTTTAAGGCCTTCTCGTTTTCTCTAGATATACTCATTTTTTTCCCTTAAATACATATTATGGGATACTATGGTAAGTGGTATAATAAGGGGAATAGATTGTTTGGGCTCAGAGTCAGGAAAGGGTGACAGACGAGCCAACATTGGAACTGAATCTGAAGGGTACAGAGAAGTTTGACATGTAGAAAAAGTAGGGAATATATTCAAGATTAGAAATAATTACAAAAATGAGAATGATGTCGTGGAGATAAGTTATGAGCCTGTCATATGCTGCTATTGGTGCTAGACTGCATTTCCCAGTTCATATTTCTCTTCTGATCCCTTCTCTCCATTCTCCTGGTCATGCATATATGCACACCTTCTTTAAATGAGGATCCCTTATTTTATTCATCCTAGTACACCATCTGTCATTCATTATTGTTTTATATACACAGTGTTCCTTCCTATGTTTTCCCCTTCCTAGTGCTTTTTTAATCCAGAAAGCAAGGCCTTATTTAGGTATCATTAATATTTATTCTTTCTATACATTTAGTCTCAGCTAGTCATGTGAATCATCGGCACTTCCTTTTTTTATTTTTTTTCAGAATGTAAGAGCAGTCCTAAAACCACAAAGGCAACTCAAACTCAAGACTCATCATTTTCGGGGCTAATAAGGAAAACACTCAAAAAGGATGAACCATGGAATTTCATATCAGAAAACCACTGCATATATGAAGACAGAATAAAGAAACAGAAGGACAAAAGTGAAAGTTTACAAATAATTTCAGTCACCCATACAAAATTCCTCACTGTAGAAAGAAGCCATAAAAATAATGACTTCGGCCAAAATTTCAGCCTGAAATCAGTGTTTGTTAAGCAACAGAGGGTTGCTAGAGAAAAAACACCCTCAAAATATGAAATACAAAGAAATAGCTTCAGACAGGATTCAAATGTACTTAACCAATCGAAAATAAAGACAGCAGAAAAACGCCATAAATGTAACATATGTGAAAAAGCCTTCATTCACAAGTCATCCCTTCGTAAACATCAGAAAAACCATACTGGAGAGAAATTATTTCAATGTGATGAATGTTTGAAAGCCTTCAACCAAAGCTCAGCTCTTATTCAACATCAAAGAACTCATACTGGAGAGAAACCGTATATATGTAAAGAGTGTGGGAAAGCCTTCAGCCATAGTGCATCCCTTTATAAACACGTAAAAATACATACTGTGGAAAAATCCTACAGATGTAAAGAATGTGGTAAATCCTTTGGCAGAAGGTCTGCGCTTTTTATACATCAAAAAATTCATGCTCAAGACAATCCCCACAAATATAACCCAGGAAGGAAGGCATCCACTTGCAACCTACCTGGATGTCAGAGAATTCATCCAAGAAAGAAGACCTATTTATGTAACGAATGTGGCAACACCTTTAAGTCTAGTTCATCCCTTCGTTACCACCAGAGAATTCACACAGGAGAGAAACCTTTTAAATGTGGTGAATGTGGGAGAGCCTTCAGTCAGAGTGCATCTCTTATTCAGCATGAAAGAATTCACACTGGAGAAAAGCCTTACAGATGTAATGAATGTGAAAAAGGTTTCACTTCTATTTCACGACTTAATAGACATCGAATAATTCATACTGGAGAGAAATTGTATAATTGTAATGAGTGTGGTAAAGCCTTAAGTTCCCACTCGACACTCATTATTCATCAGCGAATTCATACTGGAGAGAAACCATGTAAATGTAAAGTGTGTGGGAAAGCCTTCAGACAAAGTTCTGCTCTCATTCAACATCAGAGAATGCACACTGGAGAAAGACCCTATAAATGTAATGAGTGTGGGAAAACATTCAGGTGTAACTCATCCCTTAGTAATCATCACAGAATTCACACAGGAGAGAAACCATATCGATGTCTGGAATGTGGGATATCTTTTGGGCAAAGTGCAGCTCTTCTTCAACATCAAAGGATTCATACAGGAGAAAAACCCTTTGTGTGTATTACATGTGGGAAAACTTTTAGGCAGAGCTCATCACTTATTGCACATCAAAGAATTCATACTGGAGAGAAACCCTATGAATGTAATGCATGTGGGAAACTCTTCAGCCAGAGGTCATCCCTTACGAACCATTATAAAATTCACATTGAAGAGGACCCCTTCAAAGTAGATTTGCATGTGTGAAACCCTTAAACCAAAGGTCATTAGAATAAAATTGGTCCCACATATCTGTGGGTTCCACATCCACTGGTTCAAATAACTGCAAATTTAAAATTAAAAAAAATTTCAGAAATATCCAAAAAACAAAATTTGAATTTGCCACACACTGGCAACTATTTTCATAAGCATTTGCACTGTATTGGGTATTTCAAGTAACATAGAGATGGTTTAAAGTTTAAGAGAGTATGTGCATAGGTTACATGCAAATTCTATGCCATTTTACATAAGAGACTTGATCATCCTCAGATTTTGGTATCTGTGGGGTGCCCTGGAATCAGTCCACTACAGATAGTATGGGACAACTGTATACACACTTGAGAATGACTTAGTAAATGTAATGAATATGATAAAACTTCAATTTTAATTTAGTCCTTATCAGTTATTTAATTTTAAGAAAAAGCTTTGACTGTGTAATAAATATGTGGAATACTTTAATACCTGTTAGTCACTTTTTAAAATATCTTGAGACAAATAAATCACAATTGAAAATACTGATTTTGGCCATTTGTAAGATAAATGTGAGGTTTTTCTGTCTCTTTATACAGTGTTATACACTATATGCAGCATGTAAACAGAAAAAATCTGGGTGTAAAGGTGCTGGTTTCTCATTAGAAAGACACCAATTGCATAAGCTTAATACCATGTCTCTTACAACTAACATTTTAATACCAAACAAAATCTTAAAATATATGCATTTTTAGAGCAAAGGACCAAATAATAGATAAAAATTAACTGCAACCTACCTCAGCCTCTGCAACTTACTTTTCCTAAATTTCTGTCAAACTTGGTGCATGGTTTTCATCAAAAAAGAAGTCAAAAAACCCACCCTCTGTTCAGTTCAGTCGCTTAGTCGTGTCTGACTTTTTGTGACCCCGTGAACAGGGAGGCACACCAGGCCTCCCGGTCCATCACCAACTCCCAGAGTCCACCCAAACCCATGTCCATTGAGTCAGTGATGCCATCCAACCATCTCATCTTCTGTAGTCCCCTTCTTCTCCTCCTGCCCTCAATCTTTCTCAGCATCAGGGTCTTTTCAAATGAGTCAGCACTTCACATCAGGTGGCCAAAGTATTGGAGTTTCAGGTTCAGCATCAATTCTTCCAATGAATATTCAGGACTGATTTCCTTTAGGATGGACTGGTTGGATCTCCTTGCAGTCCAAGGGACTCTAAAGAGTCTTCTCCAACACCACAGTTGAAAAGCATCAGTTCTTTGGCACTCAGCTTTCTTTATAGTCCAACTCTCACATCCATACGTGACTATTGGAAAAACCATAGCCTTAACTAGATGGACCTTTGTTGACAAAGTAATGTCTCTGCTTTTCAATATGCTGTCTAGGTTGGTCATAACTTTCTCTTCCTCTATTTTTCTTGTTACTTCCAAACTACACCTAAGAGTGTCCCAAAGTTTTTACACAATTTTTAATTTTGTTTCAGCATTATTTTTCTTTGTTGCATTTTAAGTCATATTTATCATATAACTGTATTTGCTCTGTTCTGTACAGCATGCTAATTTTTTTTTAATTTTTTATTTTTACTTTATTTTACTTTACAATACTGTATTGGTTTTGTCATACATTGACATGAATCCACCACGGGTGTACATGAGTTCCCAAACATGAACCCCCCTCCCACCTCCCACCCCATATCATCTCTCTGGATCATCCCCGTGCACCAGCCCCAAGCATCCTGTATCCTGCATTGAACATAGACTGGCGATTCGTTTCTTACATGATAGTATACATGTTTCAATGCCATTCTCCCAAATCATCCCACCCTCTCCCTCTCCCTCAGAGTCCAAAAGTCTGTTCTACACATCTGTGTCTCTTTTGCTGTCTCGCATACAGGGTCATCATTACCATTTTTCTAAATTCCATGTATATGTGTTAGTATACTATACTGGTGTTTTTCTTTCTGGCTTGCTTCACTCTGTATAATCAGCTCTGGTTTCATCCACCTCATTAGAACTGCTTCAAATGTATTCTTTTTAATGGCTGAGTAATATTCCATTGTGTATATGTACCACAGCTTTCTTATCCATTCATCTGCTGATGGACATCTAGGTTGTTTCCATGTCCTAGCTATTATAAACAGTACTGCGATGAACACTGGGGTACACATGTCTCTTTCAATTCTGGTTTCCTCGGTGTGTATGCCCAGCAGTGGGATTGCTGGGTCATAAGGCAGTTCTGTTTGAAATTTTTTAAGGAATCTCCACACTGTTCTCCATAGTGGCTGTACTAGTTTGCATTCCCACCAACAGTGTAAGAGGGTTCCCTTTTCTCCACACCCTCTCCAGCATTTATTGCTTGCAGACTTTTGGATCGCGGCCATTCTGACTGGTGTGAAGTGGTACCTCATTGTGGTCTTGATTTGCATTTATCTAATAGTGAGTGATGTTGAGCATCTTTTCATGTGTTTGTAGCATGCTAATTTAAGTAGGAAAATATATATAGTTTGATTAGATAATCACTTTAAAGCTATTAATTTTTTTTAGTTCACTGCAGAAGTCCTAAGAACTTGTGGCAGTCTTAAAAAATGAATCAATTTCATGAAATAAAGTCTGTTTTCCCCACTTAAGATTTTCTAGTTTTTAAAAATCTCAGACTCCAAAGGAAAATAAAAGATGGGAAATTTTTCTAAACCTTAAAAAACAGTTTACTCAGTAAATGCATAACCCCAAGTGTGAGCCAGCTATTATTCTAGGCACTGGAAATCATACAAAAGAAAAAGAACAGGCCTTCAGGAAGTCGTGATTTGACAGGCAAAAAGATGGAATTGAAGAGAATAACAAATGAGTAAGCAGATTACAATGTGTTAAAAGTAGTTTGCACAGAGAAATAGAAGTTACAATAACACTATGTTATAGAACACAAATACTGTGTTTTTGTGCTGGATGCATAAAGAAGGAATGGACCTAACCAAGGGAATCTGAAAGGACTAGGGACAGTGAGGGCTGAGCTTAGTTTTGGAAGAATAATAAGAATTCTCCAGAGAGTGAGATGAGTACTTCAAGGAGAGGGAGCCACATAAGCAAACATAAAGGTGGGTGACAGCATGACACATTTGTAGGACATCTGTTAAGTGGTGAGAATGACAGGTTGAAGCTTGAGAAGATGGCAGAACCAAAAGTCTTACTTGCCATCCTAAAGTATTTGAAATTGATTCGGAAATTTATACCAATGAAAGATTTTATATAAGGGAAGTGGGTCTAGCAATAAGGTGTAGAGACTGAGTTTAAAAGGTTGAAGACAGCTGAACAGACAAGCCTAGAAGTCTAGACCCAGAAGACTAGAATTCAGAGTAAAATACAGAATTGGTAGTCAAAACCATCGTGTGTGAACTTGTCCAGCATAGTGTATAGATTAGAATGGGGAACAGGGGTCATAGATGAAACCCACAAAAATAATAAATAAGGAGCTGGTGGAGGAAAAGTAATTAAACATGAAAAGCAATAGCCCCAGAGGTAGAAAAGCTGGAGGAGTGAAATCAGTGAACCCAAAGGAGAACTGGATCTCAGTAGTGTTGGGTGCCACAAATCACATTAAAGAGAGTAAATTTGAATTAGTAGCTAGCATGTTGAAGACCTTGGCAAGAACAATTTCTGTTAATCAGGGTGAACAGAAGCCACATTATTCTAGGTTAGATGGAAGATATGAACTTCAGGAAGTTTAAAAAAAGGGAAAAAAAGAAGTTTGTATTTCAATGGGAGAAAGTGACAACATTTCTGTGTTAATAATTGAGGCAACAATGTATGCACAAGTTGAGAGTGAATTAAAGAGGTCACTGGAACAGATTTTCTGAGATATTATGAGAGAATGAGAGCATAGGTAGAAGAATTCAACCTAGGCTGGAGAGAAAAGCCTACAAAAAGAATGCAAATAAGTTTCTGTTTGACTTGGAAGTGAAAGAATTTGTATATGGTGGTCTTATTTTCTATAAAGCCAGAGAAAGATTCCACTTTTTAAGATGCTGGCTATAGTAGCAATTTTTCGGATTTTTGGGTACTTAAAAATCTTGAGTTTCAGTCTGTGCTTAGGAGCTTTTTTAGGAAGTTATGATTCTGAGTTTACTCTGTACTCATTTCAGTAAGAAAGCTCCACTTTTATTTGTTCTATATGTTTGATATCTGTGTTAATTTTTTTTAAGAAGAGAATTTGCTTATAAAGTTGGAAAAGTACTTTAAAGGGTAAGAAAAAATGCTTTAAAAGACTGATTAACCCTGAACAGAGACAGGAAAGAATTGTAGGAGTTCAACAAGTGTGTGAAAGTAGACGGAATGACATTAACACAGAGGAAAAGTTCATGTAATGGCAAAAAACATAGGAGACATGATGTCTTCACTGTACTATTGTAAGTAGTATTTTTGACCTTCATTTCCCAATTGTTTATTACTAGAACATGAATATGCAATTGATTTTTATATATTGACCTTACATCCAGTGATCTTGCTAAACTGACTTTCTCTCTTCAGTTCAGTTCAGTCGCTCAGTGGTTTCCGACTCTTTGTGACCCCATGAATCACAGCACGCCAGGCCTCCTTGTCCATCACCAACTCCCAGAGTTCACTCAGACTCATGTCCATTGAGTCAGTGATGCCATTCAGTAGCTTGTTTATAGGTTCTTTGGAATTTTCTGCAAACATAATTGTTCAGTTGCTCAGTCGTATCTGACTCTTTATGACCACATGGACTGCAGCATGCCAGGCTCCCCTGTCCTTCACTATCGCCTGGAGTTTGCTTAAACTCATGTCCATTGAGTTGATGATTCTATCCAACCATCTCATCTTCTGTCACCCCCTTTTCCTGCTGCCCTCAATCTTTCATAGCATCAAGGTCTTTTGCAATGAGTCAGCTCTTCGCATCAGGTTGCAAAGGATTGGAGCTGCAGCTTCACCATCAGTCTTTTCAATGAATATTCAATGTTTATTTCCTTTAGGATTGACTAGTTTGATATCCTTGCAGTCCAAGGGACTCTCAAGAGTCTTCTCCAACACCACAGTTCAAAAGCATCAATTCTTCAGCGCTCAGCCTTCACTATGGTTCAACACTCACATCTGTACATGACTACTGGAAAAACCATAGCTTTGACTAGATGGACCTTTGTCAGCAAAGGGATGTCTCTGCTTTTTAATATGCTGTCCAGGTTAGTCATTGCTTTTCATCTAAAAAGCAAGCATCTTTTAATTTCATAGCTGCACTCACCATCTGTAGTGATTTTGGAGCCCAAGAAAATAAAATCTGTCACTGTTTCCATTTTTTCCCCATCTATTTGCCATGAAATGATGGTACCAGATACCAGGATCTTCATTTTTGGAATGTTGAGTTTTAAGCCAGTTTTTTCACTCTCCTCTTTCAGCTTCATCAAGAAGCTCTTTAGTTTCTCTTCACTTTCTGCCATTATGGTGCTGTCACCTGCGTATCTGAGATTATTTATATTTCTTCTGGCAATCTTGATTCCAGCTTGTGCTTCATCCGGCTCAGCATATAGTATGATGTACTCTGCATGTAGACTGAATAAGCAGGGTGACAATATACAGCCTTGACATACTCCTTTCCCAATTTTGAACCAGTTCATTGTTCCATGTCCGGTTCTAACTACTGCTTTTGACCTGTATACAGGTTTCTCAGGAGGCAGGTAAGGTGATCTAGTATTCCATATTCTCTTTAAGAATTTTCCATCGTCTCTTGTGATCCACACAGTCAAAGGCTTTAGTCTCATCAATGAAGCAGAAGTAGACTTTTTGGGATTCCCTTGCTTTCTCTATGATCCAACAGATGTTGGCCATTTGATCTCTGGTTCCTCTGCCTTTTCTAAATCCAGCTTGTACATCTGAAAGTTCTTGGTTCATGTACTGCTAAAGCCTAACTTGACAGATTTTGAGAATTACCTTGCTAGCATGTGAAATGAGTGCAGTTTTGCTTTGAACGTGGTGCACAATTGTGTAGTTTGAACATTCTTTGTCATTGCCCTTCTTTGCAATTGGAATACAAACCGACCTTTTCCAGTCCTGTGGCCACTGCTGAGTTTTTCAAATTTTATGACATACTGAGTGCAGCACTTTTAACAGCATCATCTTTTAGGGTTTGAAATAGCTCAGCTGGAATTCTGTCACCTCTACTAGCTTTGTTTGTAGTGATGCTTCCTAAGGTTCACTTGATGTCACACTTCAGGATGTTTGGCGCTAGGTGAGTAATCACACCATTGTGGTTTTCTGGGTCATTAAGACTCTTTTTGTATAGTTCTTCTGTGTATTCTTGCCACTTCTTCTTAATCTCTTCTGCTTCTGTTAGGTCCATACCATTTTTGTCCTTTGTTGTACCTGTCTTTGCATGAAACATTCCCTTGGTATCTCTAATTTTCTTGACAAGATCTCTAGTTTTTTCCATTCTATTGTTTTCCTCTATTTCTTTGCATTGTTCACTTAAGAAGTCTTTCATATCTTTCCTTTCGATTGTTTGAAACTCGATATTCAGATGGGTATATCTTTCCTTTTCTCCCTTGCCTTTCACTTCTCTTCTTTTCTCAGCTATTTGTAAGGCCTTCTCGGACGACCATTTTGCCTTTTGAATTTCTTTTTCTTTGGGATGGTTTTCATCACTGCCTCCTGTACCGTGTTATGAACCTCTGTCCATAGTTCTTCAGGCACTCTGTCAGATCTGATCACTTAAATCTATTTGTCACTTCCACTGTATAATCATAAGGGATTTGATTTAGGTCATGCCTGACTGGTCTAGTGGATTTCCCTACTTTCTTCAATTTATGTCTGAATTTTTGTAAATAATGACCATTTTATTTTTCTCTTTGAGTTGTAGTACATTTAATTTTAAATCAAAATTTCTTCTTACATGGTGGTACTGTATAGCACAGACCAGTACAATGTTGAAAAGTAGTGAAAGTGTTAGTCACTCAGTCGTGTCCAACTCTGCAACCCTATGGACTTTAGCCTGCCAGGCTCCTCTAACCTTGGAATCCGCCAGGCAAGAATACTGGAGTGAGTAGCCATTCTGTTCTCCAGGGAATCTCCCCAACCTCAGGAGTCTTCCCAACCCAGGGACTGAACCTGAGTCTCCTGCATTACTCTTGGTGGTGGACTCTTTACCGTTTGAGCCACCAAGAATGCCCATTTAATGATGTTACTTTTAATTTTTTGTATATATTTGTTATTAAAATAGGAACATACCCCTGTATTCCCAGTGTGCTCTTTCTTTTAATCATAAATAGGAGTAGTATTTTTTCATTTTTATTTTCTGTACTTAGATAATATTTTTTTCTCTTCACACTTTTAATAGATAATTATATTGACTGAATTTTTATGCTGAACAGTGTTTCACTGTTACTGTTATTTAGTTGCCTAGTTGTGTCCAACTCTGTGGCCCCATGGACTGCAGCACACCAGGCCTCCCTGTCCCTCACCATTTCCTGAAATTTGCCCAAATTCATGTCCATTACATCAGTGATGCCATCCAGTCATCTCATCCTCTTCTTCTGCCCTCAATCTTTCCCAGCATCAGGGATTTTTCCAATGAGTTGGCTATTCACATCAGGTGACCAAAATACAGAAACTTCAGCATCAGTTTTTCAAATGAGTATTCAAGGTTGATTTCCCTTAAGGTTGACTGGTTTGGTTTCCTTGCTGGTCAAGGGAGTCTCAGGAATCTTCTCCAGCACCAGTTCCTAAGGCACTCCTGACCTCACACCCCAGAATGTCTGGCTCTGGGTGACATACTTGCTCTGGCTCTCATAGTTACCCAGTTCATTAAGATCTTTTTTGTTCAGTTCTTCCATGTATTCTTTTCATCTCAATCTATTAGATCAAGAAGTTCTAATAGATCTCTTCAGTGTCTATTAGATCTCTACCATTTCTGTCCTTTATTGTGCCCATCTTTGGGTGAAATGTGCCCTTGATATTTCCAGTTTTCTTGAAGAGATCTCTAGTCTTCTCCCTTCTGTTGTTTTCCTCTATTTTTATGCACTGTTCATTGAAGAAGGGCTTCTTGTCTCTCGTTGCTATTCTTTGGAACTCTGAATTTAGTTGAATGTATCTTTCCCTTTCTTCCTTGCTTTTTGCTGCTTTTCTTTCTTCAGCTGTTTGTAAAGCCTCCTGAGATAACCACTTTACCTTCTTGCTTTTCTTTTCTTTGGAAAGGTTTTGTTCACTGCCTCCTGTACAATATTATGGACCTCTACCCATAGTTCTTCAGGCACACTGTTTACTAAATCTAATCCCTTGAATGCTGGCTTTACTAAAATAAATTCTACTTGGTCATGGCATATCATTATTTACATGTATGTGTTTATAAGATCAGGTTTCTTCTTTAATAAGTAGAAGCCAAATGAAGTAGAAGCCAAGATTGTGTTCTAAGAACTCAGAGCAGAATTTTTTTTATCATCCAGATCTGAAGCATGGATGAAATTATAACATCTAGAGAGAAGAAGGGGATGGCATGGACAAGAGTACCATACGAGCAAGAGTCTGAGAAGGAGAGTGAATGCAGCATCTGATGAGACCAGTAGAGAAACAAGCTTTGCTGATGTAGCAAGAGTCTGAGAAGGAAAGTGAATGCAGCATCTGATGAGACCAGTAGAGAAACAAGCTTTGCTGGTGTAGAGGATTTCTGATACAATAAAAGAAAAAGTAGTATTGGAAATGAAAGCTAGAGTTAGGTTATCAGAAAAGTTAAATACTACCTGAGAGTATAAGAGTTTGGATATGATCCTTAGATATTAAATCAGTGTATATTTCTGTGTAGTAAATGGCCAGTTTGAAGCCTGTTTTAGGAAGAATGTCTGATATGGCAGAAGGTTCAAAGATGACTTGATAGTTTCTGACTTGAGAAACTGGCTGAAAGATGAACTTTTGGAAATATGAGTTTAGGCGAGTCTGTAAAAAATGTTTAATGAGAAGTTAAAAAAAGAAAAAAGAACAGAGGATAGCTCTACTCTTGGTGCCTGACAATTGTCCTGGTATTTTGCTAAATACCACAAATGATAAAATTGTTAAAACTGACAATTTACTTAATTTACTTTTTAAAATTAAGGTACAGTTAGGCTTCTCTTGTGGCTCAGCTGGTAAAGAATCCACCTGCAATGTGGAAGACTTCGGTTCGATCCTTGGGTTGGGAAGATCCCCTGGAGAAGGGAAAGGCTACCCACTCTGGTATTCTGGCCTGTATAGTCCATGGAAGCACAAAGAGTCGGACACGACTAAGCAACTTTCACTATACTTTCAAAATAACATATAACTTCTGTATTGTAGGTCAATATGCTTCAGATGATTAAAACAGCTTCCAACAGCTGCTTGTAAGGTTTTATTATATTTTATTTTTGAGAGAGATAACATTCCATGAGAGCATTGGACAAAGAGTGAAGAGACCTATATATTTTCCTACCCCTATTCTGGTTCAAGTTACACAGTCTCTGGCTTTTTAAACCCTAGAAATGCTACCTTTTTCATATACAGTATATGAAAAAGGTGTAGATTAAGTGTGAAAAGGCAAAAAGATATAACACTAGAAGATGAGCCCCCAGGTTGATAGATGTTCAATATGCTACTAGGGAAGAATGGAGAAATAGCTCCAGAAGGAATGGAGAGGTTGGATTGAAGCAGAAACCACACCCGGTTCTGGATGAGTCTGGTGGTGAAAGTAAAGTCCGATGCTGTAAAGAACAATATTGCATAGATACCTGGAATGTTAGGGCCACGAATCAAGGTAAACGGAACATGGTCAAGCAGGAGACAGCAAGAGTGAACATTGAAATTTTAGAAATCAGTGAACTAAAATGGATGGGAATGGGCAGATTTAATTCAGATGACCATTATATCTACTACTGTAGGAAAGAATCCCTTAGAAGAAATGGAGGAGCCCTCATAGTCAGTAAAAGAGCCCCAAATGCAGTATTTGGGTGCAGAGTCAACAATGACAGAATGATCTCAGTTTGTTTCTAAGGCAAACTATTTGACATCACAGTAATCCAAGTCTATGCTCCAATGACTAATGCTGGGGAAGATGAAGTTGAGCAGTTCTGTGAAGACTTACAAGACCTTCTAGAACTAACACCAAAATAGATGTCCTTTTCATCATAGGAGATTGGAATGCAAACATAGGAACTTAAGAGATACATGGATTAACAGGCAAGTTTGGCTTTGGAGTACAAAATGAAGCAGGGAAAAGGCTAACAGAGTATTGCTAAGAGAGCATGCTGATCATAGCAAATACCCTCTTCCAACACCACAAGAGACAACCCTACACGTGGACATAACCAGATGGTCAATACCAAAATTGAATTGATTGTGTGATTTGCACCTGAAGATGGAGAAGCTCTATGCAATCAGCAAAAACAAGACCTGGAGTGGACTGTGTCTCAAGTAATGAACTCCCTATGGCAAAATTCAGGCTTAAATTGAAGAAAGTAGAGAAAAAAACTAGGCCATTTAGGTATGACCCAAATAAAATCCCTTACTATTGTACTGTGGAACTGATGAATAGATTCAAGGGATTCGATCTGGTAGACAGAGCACTTAAAGATCTATGGATGGAGATTCATAACATTGTATAGGAGGTGGTGACCAAAACCATCCCAAAGAAAAAGAAATGCAAGAAGGCAAAATGGTTGTCTGAGGAGGCCTTACAAATAACTGAGAAGAGAAACAAAAGGTAAAGATATACCCGACTGAATGCAGAATTCCAGAAAATAGCCAGCAGAGATTAAAAAAAAAAAAAAAAAGAAAGANAAAATAAAAAAGAAAGTCTTCTTAAGTGAGCAATGCAGAAATAGAGGAAAACAATAGAATGTAAAAAACTAGAGATCCCTTCAAGAAAATTAGAGATACCAAGGGAACAGTTCATGCAAAGATGGGCTCAATAAAGGACAGAAATGAGAAAGACCTAACAGAAACATAAGAGATTAAGAAGAGATGGATGGGAAGAATTCACAGAACTATACAAAAAAGGTTTGATGACCTGGATAACCATGATGGTGTGACCACTGTCCTAGAGCCAGACATCCTGGAATGTGAAGTCAAGTGGACCTTAGGAAGCATCACTACAAACAAAACTAGTGGAGGTGATGGAATTCCAGCTGAGCTATTTCCAGTCCTAAAAGATGATGCTGTGAAAATGCTGTGCTCAGTAGGTCATCAAATTTGGAAAACTTCACAGTGCCACAAGACTGGAAAAGTCAGTTTTCATTCCAATCCCAAAGAAAGGCAATGCCAAAGAATGCTCAAATTACCACACAATTGCACTTATTTTACATACTAGCAAGGTAATACTCAAAATCCTTCAAGCTAGGCTTCAGCAGTACCTGAACCAAGAACTTTCAGATGTACAAACTGTGTTTAGAAAAGGCAGAAGAACCAGAGATCAAATTGCCAACATCTGTTGGATCATAGAGAAAACAAGGGAATTCCAGAAGAGCATCTGTTTCACTGACTACATCAAGGCTGTATATTGTCACCCTACTTATATAACTTATAGGCAGAGTACGTCATAGAAAATGCCAGACTGGATGAATCACAAGCTGGAATCGAGATTGCTGAGAAAAATGTCAACAACCTTAGATGTACAGATGATACCACTCTAATGATAGAAAGCAAAGAAGAGCTAAAGAGCCTCTTGATGAAGGTAAAAGAGGAGAGTGAAAAAGCTGGCTTAAGATTCAATATTTAAAAAACTAAGATCATGGTATCTGGTCCCATCACTGCAAATAGGAGGGAGAAAAGTGGAAGCAGTAACAGATTTTATATTCTTGGGCTCCAAATTCACTGCAGACTGTGACTGGACTGTAGGTATGAAATTAAACGACACTTGCTTCGAGTTGTGATGCTGGAGAAGACTCGAGAGTCCATTGGGCAGCAAGGAAATCAAACCAGTCAATCCTAAAGGAAATCAACCCTGAATATTCATTAGAAGGACTGTTGCTGAAGTTGCAGCTCTGATACTATGGCCACCTGGTGTGAAGAGCCGACTCATTGGAAAAAAATCCTGATGCTGGAAAAGAGTGAGTGTGCAGTAGGAGAAAGGAGTGACAAAGAATGAGATGATTTGATAGCATCACCAACTCAATGCATATGAATTTGAGCAAACTCCAGGAGATAGCGAAGGACAGGGAAGCCTGGTGTCCATGGGGTGGCAATGAGTCAGACACAACTTAGTGACTGAACAACAACAACAATGAATGGTGTAGATTAACTCATAGTTTTCAGTATTTATCTATGTATTTTTATGGCAGAAACACCATTAATTAGTAACAGTATTAGCATATATTGTTGGATAAAATAATCAATTTATATATTATGAACTCAACATTTCAATCTAAAAATAAAATTGTTCCAGGAAGATGGAGTAGGCAGGTATATACTTTGTGTTATTTTCCCACTAAGTATACCTAACCCCCCTGTACATTATATATTATATATATATATATGTATGTATGTATATATATATGAACATTCTTTGAAATGGAGAAAAGAGGATGGGCCTGCTAGGAACCTCAGGAGGACCAGAAGAATGATATGGCAATTGTTTTGCCTCTTATATCCCAAATGTAGAGCTGAAGAATCAGGAACCCAGATACAGCAAGAGACACAGACACACAAAAAAAGTTTACGAACCCCCAACAAAGGGTTCCGTTTCATTAGCCGAAGGACCAGGAAAGGGATACCCTAGCAAGACAGATGACTCTTAGATAATAACCATTCTACCCCAGCCAAAAAGCACCAAAAAAAAAAAAAAGCATCACTACACACACCAGCAATGGCTGAGTGAAGAGTCTAGACTTCTACCCTTACAAGACTGTAAAGAGGGACCATAAAACTCTGCTGGTGGTGCCACAGAAGGCCAGGAGCTAAGACATGCCTCCATGCTGGGTGGTAATAAATGACTCATCTTCACAGCAATCTGTTATTGGACACTACATGGGGAACTGGGACACCCCACACACACACACCAGTGCTGGGTTAGAACTTTTACCACCACCCAACAGTGATGAAGCCACAGTCCCACCCCATAGTGCCATTGGAAGACAAATAGGGAGCAAGCCAGGCATTCATCTGTCTCAGCCAAGGTGATACCAGTGAAGGCTTAGTGAGGAACCAGAAACCACCCCTACCAAGCAAGAAAAAGCAGACCCTTAACTCCTTAGGTTTCTCGGGAGATCAAATGGGAAAGCTGATCTGTGTCACATGGCCATTTTGAGGTGGCACTTCCTCTACCTTTGCCATGGCGGTATCAAAGCAAGTCAGCTGAAGCTAAAGACTAAAATAAGATCAAGAGTTTTGTAACATAATACCCAAAATTTCAAGGATTCAACAAAAGAAACTTTCATCATACCAAGAACCAGGAAGATCACTTAAATGAAAAAGGCAGCACTTAGATGACAAGGATGTTAAAATAATTTAACAAATATTTTTATAACAGCCATCCTAAAAATTCTTCAATAAGCAATTTTTAAAATGTTTGAAACAAAAAATAGTCTTAGTGAGGAAATTTAGTCTCAGCAAAGATAAGAAACAAATGGAAATTTTAGAACTGAAAACATGCAGTAACCTAAATTAAAAAAAAAAAA
>SJYQ01006241.1:43703-77854 GCA_006410935.1 Redunca redunca | reverse complement strand
CTCCGGGAGTTGGTGATGGACAGGGAGGCCTGGCGTGCTGCGATTCATGGGGTCACAATGAGTCTGACATGACTGAGGGACTGAACTGAACTGATAAGATCAATTTGTCTTAGGCTTTTGACTTTGAGACCAACAATGGATCAAACCTGACCTAATTTAAATATAGAGAGATAAAGTATAATAATCCCTTGGAATCCTGGGATTAAAGAACAAGGATGGGAGTGATGAGACTCAGGACAACAATAGAAATATTTAGTGTTTTTCATTGGCAGGATTCAAGATCTCCTATACTGTTGGGGTTAAAGATTTGTGTAAACTCAAATGTTTATTCAATAATGTCTCAACTTACTTTTCAACAAAAACACAAAGGAAACTTGAAGGTGGTTTAGCATTAGTTAAATAGGTTTGGATTTATAATAATAAACATAGGATATCTAAATAAATATTGCACTTGTAACACCTATGCTAAAATATCTTGCTGATTGTGATAATCATGGCAGGACAAATGAGTTTTCATTATGGCCTCTGTATACTCTTGTCCCCTGAAGCTCTTTATCTCATCACCTCTTGAAAATAAATTTAGTTCTTCATTGTTCGTTAGCCCCTCTTGATAATATCCAAGTTACCCTAAAGCAACTGTTAGACCATAAAATCCAATCCTTCCTCTTCTAAGAATCATCCTTGACAAACAATTTCAGAATTTTGCAGAACTCCAAAATTAACAGAACTTTGGCTGACCCAATCCTGCTAAAGCCCTTTGAAGTATTCCTTCCTCTTGCCTAAATTAAAACACTCTTATGGAGTCTTCAAATAAAAGCTCTCATTGATATTAGAAAATTAACTTTTAAAGAATCACACAGAATAGATGATGTAAAATGTAAAACATGCATTAAACATATGACATCCCTCCATTTCATTAACAGCCAAACCTGCTTTTGAAACAGACAATGATCATTTAAAATTTCAGAGTATTTACTACTAAGCCCATTTGAGCTTCCTTTTCAAATTACAGATTGCCCAGAATTGTCTTTCTAGAATATTCTGAATTGAAATACTACATAAAAAATGGATAGTTTGTTTTTTAAAAAGTAAACAAGAACAGACAAGCAAAAACATATCTACCAAATGATCTTCTTATCTACCTGGTCATGTTATGGACTTAATTATAATTGGTGATAAATCTTCCTTTTTTATACTCCAAGGAATAAGTTTCTTTCTCTGCTTTTGAAACATTCAGGTGATAATTTCTGGTTTCAGCCAATTTCCATCAAGCTTCTCAGATTGACACAGCCAGATATATCATTTGCATGTCCAGTTGTTCAGTCGTGTCTGACTCTTGTGACTCCATGGACTGTAGCTTCCCAGACTCCCCTGTCCGTGGGATTTTCCAGGCAAGAATACTGGAGTGGGTTGCCATTTCCTTCTCTAGGGATCTTTCTGACCCCTGAACCCTCATCTCCTGAGTCTCTTGCATTGGCAGGCAGATTCTCACCACTGAGCCACGTGGGCAGTCCCATACCATTTGCAGTATATCTTAAAATTTAATATACATTTGATTTGCTTTATTTGAGGATCTTTTTAACAATGAGATTTTAATTTTGCAATTTTAGGTGTATCCCAATTTTCTGTAATTCTAACAAATTTTTGAGTGATTCCAGTGCTTTTGGACCATAGGAGATACTTTGAATAGCAAGGCTTTAAATTGTCAAATCTATTCAGCTCAATCGACACACATGTTCCTGAATATTTTTGTCATATGAAATCTAATAGGAATCTCATAATCTGTCTCCTCATGACATGCTTTGGTCCAGCCTCTTCCACCTCCCTGGTATTTCCCATGTTTTCTATAAACTTTATATTTGTGTCCGTTTATGCCAGTATTTAACTTTTGGGTACAAGCTTTTGACAAACTGGAGATTTTCCAATCATTTCCCATCAAAACAGTTAGTTATACCCACAATGTTGCACATTGTTTTTCCTATCTTGTGTTATAGCAGGCATTTCCTTGACCAAGCCTGTTAGAATTAATTATATTTCCCCAATTCAACAAAACACATGGGTTAAGGCAGGACAACCTAAATGCTTATTAAGGAAAGAAACAAACAAACAAAAAATACCCCCTAAAATGCAGAAAGAAATGGATTTACAGAAATTTTCAAAACATTGAATTTATTCTTTAAAAAACTTATGCTAACTTAAATGCTAACTTTCCATTATACCTAAAGTATCTAATGTTAGATATTTACTCTGATGAGTGTCCATAGTTTGGTTCATACTCTGCTNGCTTCCACACTTGGCTTTTTTTCTGTTAGCTCAGAGAATTTTCAGGCTCTCTTATGAAAGAATAAGTAAATTAGAGGGACCTAAGGACTTTGATAATAGAGACTAACAATTAAAGTTGATAGTGACAATCATTTATAGTGGTTATTCATCTTCCACAATTTCAATACTCTGTACTTTAGGAGATGTGAGAAGTCTTTTGGAAAGATAAAGAATCACTAACTGAATTAAGTTCAAATAGGGAATACATATTCAAATGCAGAATTTTCTTTAAAACAAAATATCTCATATGCTACTGGCAATCTAAATTCCACATTTACCACCTATGCATTTAAATCCTGTAATTTCAGTCTGTTTTGCAACCAGAAAATTACTCTTTCTCTTCCCCAAATTACCCTACGCTGCTGTCACATCATTAAAATAGACAGTTTGAAAATCAGGTTAACTACAGAGTTGAGCACATCATAGTTAACTTAGTTTCTTCCAGGGTTGCTGTCCCTTTGCCCCTGGTGTTTAACACACCTTGCTGAATGCTGTTTTTGTTGTTTTTGTTAACAAGAAAATATCTTGAGAGAAAACATCTACAGAGTATAATGAATGAAACGACCCTTAAATGCATGCAAACATCCAATGAGCTTTGTTTTTTGTGTCTGCTCAGGGAAACTATTAACTGGCAAAGAAGTATATTTAGAGTTTAAAATAGATGCTGCTAAGCACCAAGTATTTAGACTGACTTGATGTCAACTCATTGTTCTTTCAAGCTTCCCTGCTGTTTACAATACCAAAACATACAGATACGGAAAACATCAATTTAACTATAATCCTAACTGCATCCTTACAGAGCAAATGACACAAAAATCTACACAATGACTTAAAAACTCCTGTCTTGGAAAGAATAAAATATATCTCTTTCAGAGCAAATATTTTACTGTAACGTTTGCTATCAAAAATCATTGAGTTGCTTCTCACTAAGAAGCATGGCTGAGTATCTGAACAAGATTTCAGATTCTAATATGACAAAAACATCAGGTGTTTTTGTCAAGTATTTTGTAATATTGAATTCATGGAATTAAACCATTACAATATACCTATGAATAATTATAGATAAGTTCCCTACTTCATTTTGAAAATCTAGCAATTCAAAAAAGTTTTACTTTGAGTTTTTACCCCACTTTAGTATTTATGTTAAATATAAAGGGAAAGGAATGAAATTTGGAGCATGAAATATTCGAATTTTGGCACTGTCCACTTAACCTAGCTTGATTCTCATTTAACTCATCTGTAAAATGAAGCACAGTTTACATACTGGGTATTTCTAGTTCACAAAGTGTGAATAATAGCTATTCATTGTTTCCCAAGTGTTTTTATATGGCACCATGCTTTCAGATAGGTCAAAAACAGAGGCTAAGCATTACTATCTTGTGTAAGAGGTCTAGATGTAGAAATACAGAATTTCCACACATCTGACTAGGAGAAGATTGATTTTAGCAATGGGGATTCTTCTTGCAAGTGACCTGTGAATTTTTGCTTGCCAAATTTCCTTGGCACAGATGATGTATATGAATTTACTTGTGATGTGCAGACTGAATTATCAGCTAGCAATACCTTTTATAGGCCCAACACAAGTTCAAAGCACTTGAAAAGTGCCATACTCTTGAATCACCAGAACCTTCTATCCAGCATCTCATGCTTGGATTCCTCTTCTGGCTCGGGGTTCTTCCCTCTTGTCCATTTGTTCCTGAAATTTTTAAGCTTATTAGCTACAGTCCATTTATAGCTTCTTCATAAAAGGTCTGCTCTCATCTCTGTACCTCGTCTGTCTCCAGTTGACTCCGGAAAAATTTAACACATTAATCTAGACTGTAACCACAAGCAGATATGTAGCCAGTACTAACCAGTGACAGTACCAGATAAGAGAATATCTAGTGTTGACATTACTAGATATTAAAATTCTGATGTTACTAGATAATAAGATATACAAATATTAGTATTTCCACACTTGCTTATATATTATCCCCTTAGTATTTCCTGCTTCTTCTGATGTCATATAAACTGTACCAAGAATCTTTCCCCCCAATATTCCCATGCTCCAGAAATTAAATGATCAATCTTGGCATACAAGAGGCTTTCTAGAGTTATATGCTAGTGCAAATGTCAGAATCTATGATTGCTCATTTCATTTGCTTTAAGTGGTATCATTTTTTTTACTTTAACAGGGGAGGGAAATGAGATGCAGAGAGATTATGTAAGATGCAGAACTTCCATTCAAACCGTGACAGCTATGCATTCCTTATCCTCATCCTGCAGCTTTTCTTGTCTGGCATAAAGCATTGAACTTAGCTTAAGTAAATATGACATCCTTCTTAATAAATTTTGTATACTTAATTCACAATTAAAATATGGTATCTATAAAAATATTAGGTGTAATTTTTAAGTTTGTGATATTTTTATGCAATTGTTTTAGTTAAGCAGCAGTAGGAGAAGCTTTAGCATACTGAACAAAATCATTAATGTTTGAAGTAATTCAAAATATAATGAAACAAAAACGCATCTATGTCTATCAAATAATAAAAAAAGAAGCCATCAAAATAATTTGATGTTAATCCTCAGGAAACATTTTGTTCCAGACAAGTGCATGGTTTCTTTAGCAAGAGACACATTAATCAAAAACAAACAGCTTAATAAGCATTTACAAAAATAAATTTTTAAAAACACATTTGTGAAGTATTTTAAATGATTTGGTAAACAGTTTATTCTGCCTATTATTTGATAAGCAGCATTATGTATGTACCTCTGTGCTTATATGTGTGTACAAAGGGAGAGATTTAAATACAGATTGATATTTAAATTGCATGTGAATTCCTATCATCTACCATTTTAAAATATATAGCCTGGATTCTTCCACATGTCTATGCTTTTCAAGTTGCTTCACACTATATTTCTCTTTATTGTGTTGCTCTACATCCAACAACTCAGATTTTTGATTTTCAAGCCTCCCTGGCTCTCATCTCTCCTGTTTGCTCCTTGCTCTGATCCCTTCATGAATTCTAAAAACTTGAACCTCTGAATGTCTATTAGATTCTATCCTTATAGCAACAAGTTGAGATTTTATGAAGTGTGAGATGATGCCATTATTAAATCTCTCAGCTCTTTTATCTAAATTTGCTACATTCACTCTGCATATATACATATATTTATATATGTCTATGTATTATGCAAACCTAAAAGTAAAATAATTTTGGAAATTAGGAAAACTTCTTTGAAACTGGAGAAACTGGTTGCAGCTATGACAATATGATATTCTCTCCCCCAAAGACAATCTTAGAATGGAATCTGAGAACCCTTAAATCACAAATATTCTATGATAACTTTGGTGAGTGTTATTAACTGATTTATGCCTGTCATTCCAGGCCAATTTGCTGGTTGTAATCCTAACCTTCTGTATCTAAGATTGTGACTTCACTGGAGATAGATCTCTAAAGAGATAACTAAGTTAAAATGAGGTCATTAGGGTGACACAAAGAAAAGATGCCCATCTCCTAAGTCTTAGTGTTTGAGTCCCCTCAAAATTCACATTTTAGAACCTTGGTGCCCAATGTTACAGTATTAGACAATGAAGCCATTGGGAGGTGATTAGGTCATGAGGGTAAAACCCTCATGAATGGAACTAGTGCTCTTACAAAAGAGACTACACAGAGCTCCCTGGCTCCTTCTGCCATGTGAAGATTCAAGCAGACTTCTGAAACCAGAAGAGGACCTACACCCAATCATGCTGACATCCTATCTTCACTCTTCCAACTTCCAAAACTGTGACCCATAAATTTGTGTTGTTTATAAGCCACTCACTCTCTAGTATTTGCTATATAGCACCTCAAAGGGCTAAACTTTATAGGGGAGGATAAAAGTTCTCCTTGAGCTTTTTAGGGTCCCTGGCTGCATCTTAAAATTAATGTGATTAAAAAAAAATTATGTGGTTTGTTTTATGTAAAATATGAGCCTTCATAGAGAAATGAAGATCTGAAGAAACAAGTTTGAGTTTTGTGCCAGGTTTGATGAAGAGTGGACAGTTATGGAGGAACAGGGCCAGTGCTAAGTGAAAACCTGGAAGGATGGGGTGGGGAGGGAGGTGGGAGGAAGGTTCAGGATGGGGGGACACATGTATACCTATGGCTGATTCATGTTGATGTGTGGCAGATGCATCATGATATTTTAATTATCCAGTAATTAAAATAAGCCAATAAAATTATTTTAAAGAGTATAAAGTAAATACAGGGTAGAACCCTGGGGGAAACATAACAAGGCTTGTTTGGATTCTTCTTAGTACTTCTTTGTCTTCAGAGATAAGGATATGTATGTGTATATTTCAGCTTCCCTGGTAGCTCAGATGTTTAAGAATCTGCTTGCAATTTGGGAGACTTGGGTTTGATCCCTGATTTGGGAAGATCCCCTGGAGAAGGCAGTGGCAAGCCACTCCAGTACTCTAGAATTACAGGGGCAGAGCAGCCTGGAGAAGTTCAGTCCATGGGATTGCAAAAAGTCAGACACAACTGAGTGACTTTCACACATGTGTATGTATGTAAAATGGGTCTTCCCAGGTGGTGTTAGTGGTAAAGAATCCCCCCTGCTAATGCAGAACCTCATAAAAGATGTAGGTTCAATCCCTGGGTTGGGAAGATCCCCTAAAGGAAGGATTGGTAACCCAGTCCAGTATTCTTGCCTGGAGAATCCCCATGGACAGAGGAGCCTGGTGGGCTATGTCCATAGGGTCACAAAGAGTCAGACAGGACTAAAGCAACTTACCACACATGCATGCATCTATGTATATATCTATTTATCTATGTCCATATAGTATAAGGTATCATTTAAAGCCAGGGTTTTCATATTGATCTTCTGTATGGATAATTCTGTCCATTGATGTAAGTGATGTGTTAAGATGTCTTGCTATTATTATGTTATTATCAATGTCTCACTTTATGTTTGTTAATATTTATTTTATGTGTTTAGGTGCCCCTGTATTGTGTGCATATATATTTACAACTGTTATATCTTCTTCTTGGATTGACCCTTGATTATTATGTAATGTCCTCTTTATTTCTCTTGTTACAGTCTTTTTTCATAAGGTCTATTTTCTGATACAAGTATTACTGTATAGTCAAAACTATGGTTTTTCCAGTAGTCATGTATGGATATGAGAGTCAGACCATAAAAGAAGGTTGGGTGCTGAAGAACTGATGCTTTTGTATTGTGGTGTGGGAAAAGATTCTTGAGGGTTTCTTGGAGAGCAAGAAGATCAAACCAATGAATCCTAAAGGAAATCAACCCTGAATATTCAATGGAGGAATGAAGGTGAAGCTGAAGCTCCAATAGTTTGGCCACCTAGTGAGAAAAGTCAATACATTGGAAAAGACCCTGATGTTGGGAAAGATTGAAGGCAAAAGAAGCGGGTGGCAGAGGTTGAGATGGTCAGATAGTATTACAGATTCAAAGAACATGAATTGGAACAATCTCCAAGGTTTCCCTGGTGGCTCAGATGGTAAAGAGATGAAAATGGCTACCCACTCCAGTTTTCTTGCCTGGAGAATTCCATGGACAGAAGAGCTGGGCAAGCCACAGTCCATGGGTTCGCAAAGAATGGGACACAAGTGAGTGATTAATACTTTCAGTTTCACTTTCTGAGAGATAATGGAGGACAGAGGAAGAAGCAGGCCTCACCTTGGCCAGCCTTGCTCTTTGCATGTCTGCATTTGTAGCTTATATTCTTCATTGAAGGCTCTTTTTTTTTTTTTTTTTTTGCAGAGTCCCTCAGCAGAGGTCTTCCCAGTTATCTGTGCAGATTGGCTCCCACATTCAATAAATGAGAGTAGTTTTCTGTTCAGAGATCCCTTGATAATGGAAAAATTGTCCCTGTCTGTGCTGATGTATCTGACCCTTGTCTGGTGCCTATGATGAAAAATAGAACATTATGACAGCTGACATCTTTTACTGTTTATCTTCTTGTTTATAGTGCTGCAATAAGCAAATAAAGTCTTGACTGTTACTTTAATTTTGGCTCCATGTCTTAATCAGCTCCTCCAAAAATGACAGCTCAGCTCAGCTCTTGAGTTAAAAGTTGGATACAAAAGATATGTGACTGAACTTTAAGACTACTTTTCATTCCTATTAGAGATGGAGAATCACAACTTAGAATGAATAATATAAGGAATGTGTCTTACCCTTCTGTACATGAAGCTTGTCCTCCATTCATAGGTGGTTGTGTTGGATATGATGAGTTAAATTTATAAATGGACTGGAATGGGTGATTTTAACTCAGATGACCATTATATCTACTACTGCAGACAGGAATCCCTTAGAAGAAATGGAGTAGCCATCATGGTCAACAAAAGACTCCGAAATGCAGTACTTGGATGCAATTTCAAAAACAACAGAATGATCTCTGTTCCTTTCCCAGGTAAACCATTCAATATCACAGTAATCCAAGTCTATGCCCCAACCAGTAATGCTGAAGAAGCTGAAGTTGAATGGTTCTATGAAGACCTACAAGAAGTTTTAGAACTAACAGCCCCAAAAGATGTCCTTTTCATTATAAGGGACTGGAATGCAAAAGTAGGAAGTCAAGAAACACCTGGAGTAACAGGCAAATTTGGCCTTGGAATACAGAATGAAGCAGGGCAAAGGCTAATAGTTTTGCCAAAAAAACACACTGGTCATAGCAAACACCCTCTTCCAACAACACAAGAGAAGACTCTACACATGGATATCACCAGATGGTCTAAAACTGAAATCAGATTGATTATATTCTTTGCAGCCAAAGATGGAGAAGCTCTATACAGTCAGCAAAAACAAGACCAGGAGGTGCCTATGGTTCAGATCATGAACTCCTTATTGCCAAATTCAGATTTAAAATGAAGAAAGTAGGGAAAACCACTAGACCATTCATGTATGACCTCAATCAAATCCCTTGTGATTATACAGTGGAAGTGAGAAATAGATTTAAGGGCCTACCTCTGATAGATAGAGTGCCTGATGAACTATGGACGGAGGTTCGTGACATTGTATAGGAGACAGGGATCAAGACCATCCCCATGGAAAAGAAATGCAAAAAAAACAAAATGGCTGTCTGAGGAGGCCTTACAAATAGCTGTGAAAAGAAGAAAAGTGAAAAGCCAAGGAAAAAAGGAAAGATATAAGCATCTGAATGCAGAGTTCCAAAGAATAGCAAGAAAAGATAAGAAAACTTTCCTCAGTGATCAATACAAAGAAGTAGAGGAAAACAACAGAATGGGAAAGACTAGAGATCTCTTCAAGAAAATCAGAGATACCAAGGGAACATTTCATGCAAAGATGGGATCAATAAAGGACAGAAATGGTATGGACAAAAGAGAAGCAGAAGATATTAAAAGAGGTGGCAAGAATACACAGAAGAACTGTACAAAAATATCTTCAGGACCCAGATAATCATGATGGTGTGATCATTCACCTAGAGCCAGACATCCTGGAATGTGAATCAAGTGGGCCTTAGAAAGCATCACTATGAACAAAGCTAGTGGAGGTGATGGAATTCCAGTGGAACTATTTCAAATCCTGAAAGATGGTGCTGTGAAAGTGCTGCACTCAATATGCCAACAAATTTGGAAAACTCAGCAGTGGCCACAGGACTGGAAAAGGTCAGTTTTCATTCTAATCCCAAAGAAAGGCAATGCCAAAGAATTCTCAAACTACCACAAAATTGAACTCATCTCACATGCTAGTAAAGTAATGCTCAAAATTCTCCAAGCCAGGCTTCGGCAATACATGAACCATGAACTCCCTGATGTTCAAGGTGGTTTTAGAAAAGGCAGAAGAACCAGAGGTCAAATTGCCAACATCCACTGGATCATGGAAAAAGCAAGAGAGTTCCAGAAAAACATCTATTTCGGCTTTATTGACTATGTCAAAGTGTTTCACTGTGTGAATCACAATAAACTGTGGGAAATTCTTAAAGAGATGGGAATAACAGATCGCCTGACCTGCCTCTTGATAAACCTATATGCAGGCCAGGAAGCAACATTTAGAACTGGACATGGAACAACAGACTGGTTCCAAATAGGAAAAGGAGTATGTCAAGGCTGTATATTGTCACCCTGCTTATTTAACTTATATGCAGAGAACATCATGAGAAATTCTGGGCTGGAAGAAGTACAAGCTGGAATCAAGATTGCTGGGAGAAATATCAGTACCCTCAGATATGCAGATGACACCACCCTTATGGCAGAAAGTGAAGAGGAACTCAAAAGCCTCTTGATGAAAGTGAAAGAGGAAGTGAAAAAGTTGGCTTAAAGCTCAACATTCAGAAAACTAAGGTCATGGCATCTGGTCCCATCACTTCATGGGGAATAGATGGGGAAACTGTGGAAACAGTGTCAAACAGTGTCTGACTTTATTTTTTGAGGCTCCAAAATCACTGCAGATGGTGACTGCAGCCATTAAATTAAAAGATACTTACTCCGTGGAAGGAAAGTTATGACCAACCTAGATAGCATATTGAAAAGCAGAGACATTACTTTGCCAACAAAGGTCCATCTAGTCAAGGCTATGGTTTTTCCGGTAGTCATGTATGGATGTGAGAGTTGGACTGTGAAGAAAGCTGAGTGCTGAAGAATTGATGCTTTTGAACTGTAGTGTTGGATAAGACTCTTGAGAGTCCCTTACTGAGAGGAGATCCAACCAGTCCATTCTAAACGAGATCAGCCCTGGGTGTTCTTTGGAAGGAAGGATGCTAAAGCTGAAACTCCAGTTTATTGGCCACTTCATACGAAGAGTTGAATCATTAGAAAAGACACTGATGTTGGCAGGGGTTGGGGGCAGGAGAAGAAGGGGACCACAGAGGATGAGATGGCTGGATGGCATCACCTACTCGATGGACATGAGGTTCAGTGAATTCTGGGAGTTGGTGATGGACAGGGAGGCCTGGTGTGTTACAGTTCATGGGGTGACAAAGATTGGGACACGACTGAGTGAGTGAACTGTATTGAACTGAACTGAGTATTCCTAACTTGAAAGCAATAAGTGCAACTCTGGTTGATATTTCTGTTGATTAAGCATTATATACATTTATTAAATAACAAACATCAGGCTTCTTTTGTGGCTCAGATGGTAAAGAACCTCCCTGCAATGCAGGAGACACAAGTTCAATTCCTAGGTTCGGAAGATCCCTTGTATAAGGGAAAGGCTACATACTCCAGTATTCTTGTCTGGAGAATTCCATGGACAGAGGAGTCTGGCAGGCTACAGTGCATGGGTTCACAAAGATTTGAACACGACTGAATGACTAACACACACACTCATTTATTAGAGGATTTAAGAAGCTTATAAAACTTTTAGAGGAACTGGTGAACTTAATTTAGTAACAAATTTCGAGAGATGACAATCCTCACACAAAACTGGTGTGACCAGGAGATAACGTTGCTGCCACCAAGATGTGTATACAATGAGCTGTCTCTCCTACTCAAGGAATTCAAATTATTACCTTCACAGTAATCAGTGAAGGAAAGAGAAAGGAATTCTTAGTACCTTTCCAATTCTGTCCTTTTTCATACTGTTCGGGACAGAATTGGCAAGATAAATTGATACAGAAACAGTGGGAAAAGTGAGAGACTTCATTTTCTTGGTCTCCAGAATCACTGCAGATGGTGACTGCAGCCATGAAATTAATAGAAGCTTGTTCCATGGAAGAAAAGCTATGACCAAGCTAGACAACATATTAAAAAGCAGAGATATTACTTTGCCGACCATGTTCCATCTCATCAAAATTATATTTTTTTCAGTAGTCATGTATGGATGTGAGAGTTGGACCATAAAGAAAGCTGAGTGCCAAAGAATTGATGCTTTTGAACTGTAGTTTTGGAAAAGACTCGTGGGAGTCCCTCGGACAGCAAAGAGATCAAACCAATCAATCTTACAGGAAATCAACACTGAATATTCACTGTAAGGACTAATGCTTAAACTGGAGCTCCAGCACTTTGGTCACCGGATGCTGGCTCATTGGAAAAGACCCTGATGCTGGGAAAGATTGAAGGCAGGAGAAGAGGATGATGGAAAATGAGATGGTTGGATGGAGTTGCCAATTTGATGGACGCGAGTTTGTGCAGGTTCTGGGAGTTGGTGATGGACAGGGAAGACTGACATGCTGCAATCCGTGGGGTTGCAAAGAATCTGACACACCTGAACAACTGAATTGAACTGAATTATCTCCCAGTTCCTTGGTCAAAGTCAAGAAGGAGTGTGTATGACAGTCAGGACCAGAGCTTTGCATAATCTACGTAGTGACATGGTTAATACCACATACTCCTAACCTCCATGCATTGTCTATCACATCAAAAAGCTGTGTGATCTGTAAGTTTCTTAACGTGTCTGTACCTGAGATTCTTCATCTGCAAAATAAGAATAATATTGGCAAGTGAGGAATAAATAATTGTTATAAAATAAAACACTTAGAACAATGTTTGGAATATTATCAGCATTATTATTTTTCAATAATTTTAACTGCAAGAGAGACAAGAAGTCATTCTTAAGTATCATTTATTCATATTAGTTGTGATTAGATTTTGATCTAATTTACACCTGATAAATAGGGAACTCTCCAAACATTCTATAACATCAGGCTTTTGGGTAAACAAAATAAAAACTTCATCATAAGACACTAGGAAGTATGTTCTCTTTGTATATTGAGAATATCTTATACAGCAGAATATAATGTATATAATATATACTCTCTATATATTATATGAGAATTAATGTTATATAAAATTTTGTGATTGTTTTCATAAACTAAGTCAGTAATTACTGAAAAATATTGCTTAAGACTTATGCTCTGTGTGTATTAAAGATGTAACAGATGACTGGAGATCTTGCAAAAAGCTACAATCAGACTTCTGAGCTCTGATGCATTAGAATTTCATACCTGATTAACAAGCTAAATATACTGAAACCAAAGGATTTGAAATTGAGGAACATATTGCAAGGAGTGTACACCTGGAGGAAGGCTTTGAAGAAATAATTAACTCATGAAAGTGGAAAGGAATGAATTCTAAATATATGAGTGGGGAAAGTGCACCCCTACTAATTTTTGTCTTTTTGTTTCTGTCTCTGGATCAGTGAGCTTAATTCTTCACTTCAGTTAAAGTTTTCTAAGAGGAATAGGGGGGAAAAAAAGTTATTTTCTTTGAACCTTAAGGCTAAACATTGTTTTAGTGTAGTATATGAAACCTTTTCTTGTTTACATTGGGGCTTTCCAGGTGGCACTAGTAGTAAAGAACCTCTCTGCTGATGCAGGAGGAATAAGAGATACACGCTTGATCACTGGGTAAGGAAGATCCCCTGGAGGGGGGAATGACAACTCACTCCAGTATCCTTGCCTAGAGAATCCCATCTTGTTTATATTTGTTTACTATATTTACTATACTTAAATTGGATGGTAAAATAGAACAATATTTTCCTCCATGCCAAAGATGCTCAATGTTCTTTAGGGTATACAGTGAAAGTTGAAGGAAAATTAGCAAAAATAATTGGAGAACAAGTTTTATTTGGAATAATATGAAGTAAAATGCATTATTATTATAATTATTATTTTAGTCAAAAACTATNNNNCATATTAATTAGGTATATGTAATTCAGTAAATTCATATTCTTAGTAATTATGTCAACTTTTTGCTCATGCTCTAATAATTATTTGCATTGAGTGAATTACTACCTCCGGCTTGACCTGTTCAACAATTTGAGCTCAGTGCCCACCCTCACCCTTCCCAAATTATAAGAACTTTTTAGAAAGTGAGCCCTTTCCTTGATAATGTTTACTAATAATTTGGCTGCAAAAGATAGCTTCTAATATTTCATTTTTCATGCGAGAGTTTCACTAACTTCTGATAAAAGATAAATTGGTGCATATTTTAAACCTTACGTTTATTTGACCAAAAATCAGTTCAAATTGGGCAGCACTAGACTGGAAGTGCTTAAGTGTCCTTCTCTCACAGAAGCTTAGGGAGAGACATTTTAGAGAAAAGGTGCAAGCAAAGCAGGAAAACTATTGACTGCCTATAACTTAGAGTCTTGGTGCTGTTTTAGTTGCTAAGACATATCTGACTGTCTTGTGACCACATGGACTAGAGGATGCCAGGCCCCTCTGTTCATGGAATTTCTCTCACAAGATCACCGGACTTGGTTGTCATTCCCTTTTCCAGAGCATCTTCCTGACCCAGGGATCAAACGCACATCTCCTGCATTGGCAGGTGGTCCTTTGCCACTGAGCCACCAAGGAAGCCCAACATAAAGCCTAACTGACTGCAACTGGTTGTCCTCATGTTTTTACTCATAACTTTTACGGACACTTACAAGCTAAGGTTTTTCCAATAGTAATGTATGGCTATGAGAGTTGACCAAAAAGAAGGTTGTTCAGTTCAGTTCAGTTCGGTCATTCAGTCGTGTCCGACTCCTTGTGACCTCATGGACTGCAGCATTCCAGGCCTCCCTGTCCATCACCAACTCCCGGAGTTTACTCAAACTCATGCCCATTGAGTCGGTGATGCCATCCAACCATCTCATCCTCTGTCGTCCCCTTCTCCTAGTGCTTTCAATCATGAGAGCTGGACTAAAAAGAAGGTTGAGCACTGAAGAATTGATGCTTTTGAATTGCGGTGCCAGGGAAGACTCTTGAGAGCCTCTTGGACAGCAAGGAGGTCAAACCAGTCAAGCTTAAAAGGAAATCAACCCTGAATATTGATTGGAAGGACTGATGCTGAAGCTGAAGCTCCAATATTTTGGCCACCTGACACAAAGGGCTAACTCATTGGAAAATACACTGAGGAAGACTGACGCCAGAAGGAGAAGAGGGTGACAGAGGATGAGATGGTTGGATGGAATCATCAACTCAATGAACGTAAGTTGGAGCAAACTCCAGGAGACAGTGAAGGAAAGGGAAGCCTGGCATGTTGCAGTTCATGAGGTTGCAGAGTTGGATATGATTAACTAACTGAACAACAACAACCTTATGTTTTTGTTTGCTTTTTAAAATTTTTATTTTATTGGTGTGCAGCTGATCTATGATATTTATTAGTTTCAAGTGTACAACAAAATTCAGTTATGCATATACATATATTAATTCTTCTTTAGATTCTTTTCTCATTTAGATTATCATAGAATATTGAGTAGATTTCCCTGTGCTATACAGGAAAGGGAAAGTCGCTCAGTCGTGTCCGACTCTTCGAGACCCCATGGACTGTAGCCTACCAGGCTTTTCAGTCCATGGGATTTTCCAGGCAAGAGTACTGGAGTGGGTTGCCATTTCCTTTTCCATGTGCTATACAGGAGGTCTTTGTTTTCCATCTGTCTTATGTATAGTTGTGCATGTATGATCTTCCCAAGCTCTTGATTTATCCCTCTCCCCATGTTTCCCTTTTGATAACCATAAGTTTGTTTTCAATATCTGTAAGTTTGTCTCTGTTTTGTAAATAAGCTCATATGCATCAGTTTTTAAAGTTAAAATTCACGTATTAATTCTTCTTTAGATGCTTTTCTCATTTAGATTATCATAGAATATTGAGTAGATTTCCCTGTGTTATACAAGAGGTCCTTGTTTCCATTTTTTATGGCTGAGTAATATTCCATTGTGTAAATATATCACATCTTCTTTATCAATTCCTCCACTGGTGGACATTTAAATTGCTTCCATTCCTTTGCTATTGTAGATGCTGCCAAAACATTACAGTCACCTCAGTCTAGTGGCCTCCTAATTCAATTAATCTAACAATTTTTTGTTTCAGAAGGAATCCCTTTTTCAGAGAGTCTGAAGTGAAAGACTTAATGAGATTTTCTAAGAAAAAAAAATGCCTTTGAATTATTTCCTGGAATGACAAGTCTTCAAATGGGTATTTATATTAATAACTCTCTAGGTATAAAGAAGACTTCACAAGGAGGGTATTGGTGCCAATAATTTTTAGGACATTAACTAATTCCTTTCTAGAATTGAATTGTTTGAGAATGTAACTGTGTCATTGAGATTCTATATTCCAATCTGTTTTTTTTTTTTTTTAATACACAATCACTCTTTTTTCACTTTACATAAAAAGTCATAGTCTTCACTCACTGTAAAATGTTAAAAAGGGCAGTGGTAAAACATTTGTGGGTACCCCAGACAGGAACAGTTCAGATCTGTGTCCAAAGAATTGAATTTTACATTAACAAGGAAGCACTCTATCCAACTAAAAAATCTTTCTCTAAAAAAATTTGCATTACAGTTTTAATGTGTTTTGCAAAATTCATAGTCACTGTGTTTTTTATTTTTGCTAATAATAGTTGTAAGGATTACTAATTCCAGAAAAAAGAAAAGTTTTTTAATTCAGGCAAAATTAATTTTTTTAAATAATAAATTTATATTTATGATTTTTAAGGGTAACATGGGAGTGATCATAAGCAGATTTTTTAAAAATGCATTTTATTAACATGAACTATTCTAGGGAAGAGAATGCAAATATAACTTAAATGAGAAAACAGTGCACACATTTTGATTCTTAAAAATAACACATGGATGAAACTTTCACTTATATTACACATGATACTTTTAAAATAGTAATGGGATAGTTTTATTTTGTAAATGACATTTTTAAAAATAAGAGGGAAATTGCATTTATTGCAACAATTTGTGCTTCAGTTTTAAAAAGATCTAGAGGTAAATTTTAAAAGTGGAGAGAGAGAGCTTCTCTGGTGGCAGAGTGGTAAAGAATTCTGCCAATGCAGGAGACACAGGTTGGATCCCTGGTCTGGGAAGATTCCATGTACTGTGGAGCCGCTAAGCCCCTGTGCCACAAGTATTGAGCCTGTACTGCTGAGCCCATGTGCTGCAGTTACTTAAGCCCATGTGCCTAGAGCACATGCTCTGAAACAAGAGAAGTCACCACAATGAGAAGACCGTGCACCACAACTAGAAAGTAGCCCAAACCCTCCACAACTAGAGCAAAGGCCTGTGCCACACCAGAGGCCAAGACAGTCCAACATAAATAAATAAGTAAAGATTTTGTAATGAAGAGAAGTACATAATTAGAGTTTTAAGTAATTTTATTGAACTAGAAGTGAAAAAATATATTAATGGCACCCCACTCCAGTACTCTTGCCTGGAAAATCCCATGGACGGAGGAGCCTGGTAGGCTACAGTCCATGAGGTCGCTAAGAGACGGACAGACTGAGCGACTTCAATTTCACTTTTCACTTTCATGTATTGTAGAGGGAAGTAGCACCCCACTCCAGTGTTCTTGCCTGGAGAATCCCAGGGACAGGGGAGTCTGGTAGGCTGCCGTCTAGGGGGTCGCACGGAGTTGGACACGACTGAAGCGACTTAGCAGCAGCTGCAGCAGCAGCTGTGCACTGGGAGAAGGCAATGGCACTCCACTCCAGCACTCTTGCCTGGAAAATCACATGGACGGAGAAGCCTGGTGGGCTGCAGTCCATGTGGTCACTAAGAGTCAGACATGACTGAGCGACATCACTTTCACTTTTCACTTTCATGCATTGGAGAGGGAAATGGTAACCCACTCCAGTGTTCTTGCCTGGAGAATCCCAGGGACGGGGGAGTCTGGTGGGCTGCCGTCTATGGGGTCGCCCAGAGTTGGACACAACTAAAGAGACTTAGCAGCAGCAGCAGCAGCAGATCTGATAAACAGAGTGCCTGATAAACTATGGACGAAAGTTTGTGACATTGTAGAGGAGACAGGAATCAAGACCATCCCCATGGAAAAGAAATGCAAAAAAACAAAATGGCTGTCTGAGGAGGCCTTACAAATAGCTGTGAAAAGAAGAAAATTGAAAAGCAAAGGAGGAAAGGAAAGATATAAACATCTGAATGCAGAGTTCCAAAGAATACCAAGGAGGGATAAGAAAGCCTTCCTCAGCAATCAATGCAAAGAAATAGAGGAAAACAACGGAATGGGAAACACTAGAGATCTCTTCAAGAAAATTAGAGATACCAAGGGAATATTTCATGCAAAGATGGGCTTGATAAAGGACAGAAATGGTATGGACCTAACAGAAGCAGAAGATATTAAGAAGAGATGGCAAGAATACACAGAAGAACTGTACAAAAAAGATCTTCACGATGAAGATAATCATAATGGTGTGATCACTCTTCTAGAGCCAGACATCCTGGAATGTGAAGTCAAGTGGACCTTAGAAAGCTGCATTCATAGACTACAATTAATCATGCTTCCTAGTTTTTGAGATTTTGTGTACTCACTTTCAGTATTGACTCTGGACTTGGCCATGTCTTGTGTTTTAATAAATGATATATCAGTAAATATTACAGATAAAGAAGTTTAGTGAACTCTTATACATTGGATCTTAACTTCTTGGTATGCCATTACTACCGTGCAAGGAACCTTGGCTAATATGCTGGAGTGGACCAATGGACAAGAACAAACTGCCCCCCACACACACACCAGGCTCACTGCCATATAAAGATATAAAATTTTCTTGGCCCATTCAGTTCAGTTCAGTTCAGTTGCTCAGTCGTGTCCGACTCTTTGCGACCCCATGAATTGCAGCACACCAGGCCTCCCTGTCCATCACCAACTCCCGGAGTTCACTCAGACTCATGTCCATCTAGTCAGTGATGCGATCCAGCTATCTCATCTTCTGTCGTCCCCTTCTCCTCCTGCCCCCAATCCCTCCCAGCATCAGAGTCTTTTCCAATGAGTCAGCTCTTTGCATGAGGTTGCTAAAGTACTGGAGTTTCAGCTTTAGCATCATTCCTTCCAAAGAAATCCCAGGGCTGATCTCCTTCACAATGGACTGGTTGGATCTCCTTGCAGTCCAAGGAACTCTCAAGAGTCTTCTCCAACACTACAGTTCAAAAGCATTAATTCTTTGGCGCTCAGCCTTCTTTGCAGTCCAACTCTCACATCCATACATGACCACAGGAAAAACCATAGCCTTTGACTAGATGGACCTTAGTCAGGAAAGTAATGTCTGTGCTTTTGAATATGCTATCTAGATTGGTCATAACTTTTCTTCCAAGGAGTAAGTGTCTTTTAATTTCATGGCTGCAGTCACCATCTGCAGTGATTTTGGAGCCCTCCAAAAATAAAGTCTGATGTTGTTGCCACTGTTTCCCCATCTATTTCCCATGAAGTGATAGGACCAGATGCCATGATCATTTTCTTAATGTTGAGCTTTAAGTCAACTTTTTCACTCTCCTCTTTCACTTTCATCAAGAGGCTTTTTAGTTCCTCTTCACTTTCTGTCATAAGGGTTAGTCAGTTTGCCAAATGACCACAACCACATGAGTGCTCTCAGGTAAGCTTAGCAGAAGAACCACCAATTGAGGTTAACATAAATTATAAAATCGTGAGCAAACAAATTAATGCTTTATTTTACCAAATTTTAGGATGGTTGTTTATATAGCAATAAACTAATTCGCCATGTAGATAGTTTTCAATACTTCATTACTCTTTCAGTAAAAATGGAATTTTAAACTAATATTTAACTCAAGTTATTTTAGAATGCAAATTTTATGTACATNGAAAATCTATTGCAAAGTTGAATAGTGGGATATGAAGACTAGCAGAAAGAATCTATTTAAATTCTAATGTGTCTAAAAATAGAATATAATTAGAATTGAGTAAATATAACCACTAGCCATGGAATAGAATACAGAGAAGCTACAGTAATTAAAATATCATATCTAATGGACCTGACATTCTGAAACTCTACTTGTAATTTTCATTTGCCTAGAATTATGTGACATGTCTTTCCTCAACTGGGGCCTATTTCAAAAAGGGTGGAGACTTTTAAATAACATGATTTTTACTCTAGTTAATAAAATAATTTTTGTATCTCCTAAATGTTGAAGGGGTGACAGCTAGTCTACTGAAAACGTTGGTCATAAAGGTGCTTGTTGTTGAGTGAAGCATGCTGGAGTCAATTCTGACAGTATTAATATGTAAAACATTTAAATCATTTTTAAAAATCAGTATTATTTTATACAGTCAGTAAAGAAAATCTAGGGTCAGAAACAGAACAAATTATGAATCAGAAATATAAATCAGAAGAAAATAAATAACACACAATAGCTTTCTTAAACAAAATTGAAATGTTTGGAACTCAAGTCTTTTATCAGTCTGAGTGGATCAGACTGACATAAGGCACGTTGCCAACCAGAGTACAGTCCAGCTTCAACAGTACTGGCATAACCTGGGACCAAATTAGAAATGCAGAATCCCAGGAACTAACCAAGATCTATTTCTTTTAAAGGTCTATAGACAGTTTGTATCCCCATTAAGTTGGCAACAATACATTAGGTGATGTATTAGTTTCCTATCACAGCTGTGAAATTTACCATCAGCTTAAAGGTTTGATGCTGTTAAAGTGCTGCACTCGATAGGCCAACACATTTGGAAAACTCAACAGTGCCCACAGGGCAGGAAAAGATCAGTTTTCATTCCAATCTCAAAGAACAGCAATGCCAAAGAATGTTCAATCTACCGCAAAACTGTGCTCAGTTCGCATGCTAGCAAGGTAATGCTCAAAATCCTTCAAACTAAGCTTCAACTGTATGTGAACCTAGCACTTCCAGGTGTTCAAGTTGGATTTATAAAAGGTAGAGAAACCAGACAGCAAATTCCCAACATCTGCTGAATCATAGAAAATGCAAGGGAATTAAAAAAAAATCTACTTCTGCTTCATTGACTATGCAAAAGCCTTTGACCGTATGGATCACAAGAAACTGTGGAAGATTCTTAAAGAGATGGGAATGTTGGACCAGCTTATCTGTCTCCTGAAAAACCTGTATACAGGTCAAGAAGCAATAGCTAGAGCTGGACATGGAACAATGGACTGGTTCCAAATTGGGAAAGGGGTACATCAAACTCTATATTGTCACCCTGCTTATTTAACTTAAATGCAGAGTACATCATGTGAAATGTCAAGCTGGTTGAATCACAAGCTGGAATCAAGATTGCCAGAAGTATCATCAATAATCTCAGATATGCAGATGATACTTTAATGGCAGGAAGCAAAGAGGAACCAAAGAGTCTCTTGGTGAAGGTGAAAGAGGAGAGTGAAAAGGCTGAATGTTAAACTGCTAAAACTAAACATTACTGTTAATGTTAAAATGTTAAAAGCCAACATTCAAAAAACTAAGTCCCATCACATCACAGCAAATAGAGAAAAAGTGGAAACAGTGACAGATTTTATTTTCTTGGCCTCCAGAATCATGTGGACAGTGACTGAAACCATGAAACTAAAAGATGCTTGCTTCTTGGAAGAAAAGCTATGAAAAACCTTGACAGCATATTAAAAAGCAGAGGCATCACTTTTCTAACAAAGGTCCACCTAGTTAAAGCTTTTTTTTTTTTTTTTCCAGTAGTCATGTGCAGATGAGAGAGTTGGACCATAAATAAGGTTAAGTACCAAATAATTGATGCTATTGAACTGTGGTACCAGAGAAGATTCTTGAGAATCCCTTGGACTGCAGGGACATCAATCCAGTCAATCCTAAAGGAAATCAACCCTGAATATTCATTGGAAGGACTGATGCTGAAACTGAAACTCAGATAATTTGGTCACCTGGTGGGAAAAGCCAGCTTATTAGAAAAGATCCTGATGCTGGGAAAGCTTGAAGGCAAATGTAGAAGTGAGTGACAGAGGATGAGATGGTTGGATAGCATCACTGGACATAAGTTTGAGCAAATTCTGGGAGATAGTGAAGGACAGGAAGTTATGGTGTACTGCAGTTTATGGTATTACCAGGAGTCAGACATGACTTAATGCCTGAACAACAACAACAAGAGGGAAAGCACAAATCATTAATAAATGGCAGGTTGTAGAAAATACTGGGAAAACATTGCCTACACACTGATATGTATATCCTGTAGTTATTTTCATTTATTCAGTTTTGAGCTTACCAACAGTATCCTTATCCCTTTGCCTTCTTCTTGAAGATCCCATAAATAAAGGAAGTGAGTGACAGTGACATGAATGTTCTGTATAGTCTTTTAACATTGTAAACCTGTCACATTTCAGCTCATTGCTAGTACCTTTGTCAGGGGACGTTCAACTTTAAGGAATCCAATATATTGTTTTCTTCTTTTGTGTGCTGTTTCTCAAGGGACCTCTGTTCCTTATCAGTTCCTGGAAAACAGGAACGAGCAGAGCTGCATGCAGTTCTCAGGAATGAGGTCATGAGCAGAGCTCATGCATGGATTCCCTTCAGTGACCTTTTACTTTAATATAATCTGTTCAGTCAAGTCCCTGTTACTCAGGATATGGATTGTCTTCTGGCCCTGTGACAATTGTTATTCACTTAGTTTTGTTTTTGCTGCCTGAAGCTTCCTTGTATGGAGATATATGATAAGCACACACTGCTACAAATAAAGTACCCTTTTTTCACTCAAGACTTGGGTCCCCTGCATTTTTCTTTTCATCGACTCCAGTCCCCAGGTCCCAGTCTATAAAGACTTTATTGTAAATACACATTAATTCTGGTCTAATCACATTGGAAAAATTTTACTATTATACTTCAGATTAAAATCACCAAATAATCAATGGTTGAAACATAAATGGGCATACACAGAAAAGGGTAATAGGAATGGTCAAATTGCTCCCAAATGATCCTAGAGGGCTGATTTTCCCTTATTGCCATAACTACTTTAACTTGGTTGACACAATTTTCAATTTCCATGAATATGCAAATACTCATAAGTTTACTCAAAAGATCAAGATTAAATATTAAGATGAACAGTTACTAATGTGTATCATACTCTCAGTGTAGAAGAGACCTACTCAGTGGTTCAGTGGTAAAGAATTCACCTCCAGTGAAGGAGACATAGAGACATAGTTTCAATCCTTGCGTCAGGAATGTCCCCTGGAGAAGGAAATGGCACTCCACTCCATTATTCTTGTCTGGAAAATCACATGATCAGAGAAGTCTGACAGAATACAGTTCATGGGGTCCTGAAAGAGTCAGACACTACTTAGCTACTAAACAACAAAATTTTAGGATGGATGCTCACTAAATTCTCTCTCTTCTCTGTATAGAAGAGACCTACTAGTAATTCTACCAGCAACATCTCTCTTAAAAATGCTTATCTTATGCATCTGTGTCTCTTTTGCTGTCTCACATACAGGGTTATTGTTACCATCTTTCTAAATTCCATATATATGTGTTAGTATACTGTATTGGTGTTTTTCTTTCTGACTTACTTCACTGTGTATAATTGGCTCCAGTTTCATCCACCTCATTCGAAGTGATTCAAATATACTCTTTTTAATGGCTGAGTAATACTCCATTGTGTATATGTACCACAGCTTTCTTATCCATTCATCTGCTGATGGACATTAGTTTGCTTCCATGTCCTGGCTATTATAAACAGTGCTGCGATGAACATTGGGGTACACATGTCTCTTTCAATTCTGGTTTCCAAGGTAAAAAAAAAAAAAATACTTATCTTACACATGAGATTGTTCCATTTTTCTACCATATTATTCAGTTTCCTGGCTGCAAAAGATGAAAAAGAGAGAAAAGTTGCTCCTAACTGGGCTAATCAGGTGTTCTCTCCAAAATTTAGAAATGGGATCCAGAAAAACATCAACATATGGCTGAAACTGTGGACAGTATAGGAGGAGCCTATTTTATCACAGATCAGAGGCATCCTGACAACATTTTAAATCCTTATTCGAAGTCTCTATTTAAAACAGAGCATTATCCTCAGTGTTATAACTGGACACAAATTCCCTACCATGAGTTAGTTTCTGTTGCTTACAATCAAGTATCTTAACTACTTTCGTAGACCAGGCCAGCAATCTTTCTTCTTCTGATTATGAGTGCTGATGTTTTAGTCAGCAATTTGAACATTCTAATGAATCCTTGCCATAAAGTAGAATCTTTACATTCACAGAAGGCCTGACATTTGCTTTATAAGCAGAACACTCACTTGGGAGGTCTGTGTTTTCTCTATACTCAGGCTGTTGTGCAATTGAAATATTAATATAGAAGTAATGCTTCTGTTTATGCAACCCAAAAGACCTCCCTATACATGAAAGGCAGGAAGGTATGTTTTCTTGGTATTAAAACAGTACTGAAAAAGTAGTTTTCTCACTAGTAATTTCAATAAATATTGTTTAAATATGTAATTGAATAAATGAGTGAATAAAAGAAACTATGGAATAAAAAAATTAGAGTAGTCAAGAGGGCTTTTAATATACATTTTCTCTGCCCAGTTCTGAACATATTTGAGAGAAAAGCAAAACTGTATTCAGGCCAAAATATCATGTTTGTGATTGACAGAGGCTATGGATTTGGGCTTTTGTTAAGTAGGCTTACTTAGGCAAACTTGATGGCTCAGAGAGTTAAGAATCTGCCTGCAATATAGGAGACCTGGGTTTGATCCCTGGGTTGGAGAGATCCCCTGAAGGATAGCATGCAACCCATTCCAGTATTCTTGCCTGAAAAATCCCCATGGATAGGGGAGCCTGGCGGGCTACAGTCCATGGGGTCGCAATGAGTCAGACATGACTGAGCAACTAATGACATACATAGCCACTCATTCCCAAGACAACATAGAAACAGAAAAGATAAATTCTGTCTTAGTGTAACACAGGAATGTTTTTTCTGGCCATGAGCAGACCTGATTTCAAGAGGATGAGAGTCCAGGTGTACTGAGTAAGCACATTATCATTTTCAAATATATGATTCAGGTAATTGAATCCATCTCTCTATGATTTGAATGAACAAGGTTTCTGAGTAAGTAAAAAAACTAAGAAGAGGCAGAATAATCATACTGATAGATTTCTCTATACTAAGAATGAAATATCAGGAAGGGGGTAAGAGGTAGTTCTTCCTTTTTGTGCACAGTCAAATGGACTCTTTGAATAAGGCAAGCAAAACATGTGGTCTGTCATCTGGGTAATCTTGAAAGACAGAGGACTTCTGTGAGTTTGAAGAACATGTTGTAGACTGTCAGTTGCTCATGGCAATCCCTAATTCCTGAATTAATGAGAAAGAGGGCTCTTCAGGATGTGTCCATTAATGTTTATCTCTAGTCACAGTGCTTTAAGCAACATAAAATTTGAATGAATTCAATCAACCCTTCCACAGATTTGTACGATATCCCCGACTCTCCAGAGTGATGGATGGAGAGATAAATGTAGCATTACAAAGTTCAACTGACAGCTATAATGCTTTGAGTATTTATATAAGCTAAAGGCCTAGGTCTATCTGCCCTTTATCATCACTGCCAACATTAAATGATGTTATCTTTCAGCCAACCCATTCAATCACAAATGTACACTGTGTTTAACTGTTATGGCATACAGTGTTCTAGATTTTAGAAAATAAACTGAGAAATAGATAAAATCCCTATTGGATCTTATATTTTAATGAAAGATAAAGAACTTGACAAAAGTAAATATACAAAAGTGTTAGTAGTTACTGGTAAAAAGAAAAATAAATGGCAAGGAAAATAATGCAAGATGTCATTGTAAATATTTTTGGAAAACTAGACTGTGCATGTATACAGGGAAAGGCATGTAAATAACCAGTAAGAAAGGTGCTTTGTGAGTGTTTCCTAATTGGCTAACAGTGTTTCTCAACTTTTTTTTTTTTTTTTGTAAAAATGTAAAGTGAAGTCGTTCAGTCATGTCTGACTCTTTGCGACCCCATGGACTGTAGCCTACTACGCTCCTCCATCCATGAGATTTTCCAGGCAAGAGAACTGGAGTGGGTTGCCATTTCCTTCTCCAGAAGATCCTCCAGACTCAGGAATCAAACCCAGGTCACCTGCATTGTAAGCAGATGCTTTACCGTGAACCACCACCAGTCCAGTTTTAACTCCCTGCTAAAAAAAAAAAAAAGCTTTTATATTTTTGTTTATTTATTTATTTTGGTTTGTGCTGGGTCTTCATTGCTCTTTGCAGGTCTTTCTAGTTGTGGCGAATGGGGACTACTCTCTAGTTGCAGTGCTCAGGCTTTTCACTGGGGTCGCTTCTCTTGTTGCAGAGCCCTGACTGTAAACACGTGGACTCAGCAGTCACAGCACATAGGCTCAATAGTTGTTGCTTGTGGTTTAGTTGCTGTGGCATGTGGAATTTTCCCAGACCAGAGATGGGAACCCATGTCCCCCACATTGACAGGCAAATTCTTAACTACTGGACAAACAGGGAAGTCCTAAAAAGGCTTTTTAGACAATTATTTTCACTAATAATTTTAACAAAATTTTCATACCACATATGTACTATAAATCTGTTAATGTACTGTTTTCATATATATGATTTATTTTTAAAAGACCATTTTTTCACAATACCCTCACACTGAGAACTAATTTATTGCTCTCTTGGGAAAGTTATCACCCCTCTTGAGAATGCATCTATAGTCTGGGAATATGAACTGAGAGACTAACATATATTAATGAGTCGAAAGTGTGAAGACAGAAAAAAATGTCATTTATTTAGAAATGACAAGGCCATTAATAATTTTAAAAAGATCAGTTCATATAAAATAGAAACAGAAGAAGGAAACATATAGTTTTGGAAAAGAATTAGGATGATGAAGTAGAACCAACAAATATAAGCTATTCTTTCTAGAAACTTTCTATGGAAGGAAGGAGACATGTGCCATAAGATTTAGAGAGGATCAAAGCCAAAATGAATGATGCTTTTTATTTATTTATTATCTTTGCAAACACAGAAACAGAGCGTGGGTGAGATGCTATGAGGTAGCCAATAGAAATGAGACAAATGAAGAAACATGAAACACGTAGGATAATGAATAGAGCAAGTTGCCAGTGGATACTTCATCTTGAAGAAGAAGAAAGAAACACCTATCTAGACAAGCATGTTTGTAGACTGAATTTGGAGAAAAAGCGCAATGTATCACTTCAATTGTCAACATAAAAGTGCAAGTTATTCAAGACACTCTATTGCCTTCTATATGTCAGATAAATTGTTTAGAAAATTGAACAGAACTCAGAAATGATGGTGGTTATCAGTTCAGTTCAGCTGCTCAGTCGTGTCCGACTCTTTGTGACCCCATGAATCGCAGCATGCCAGGCCTCCCTGTCCATCGCCAACTCCCGGAGTTCATTCAGACTCACGTCCATTGAGTCAGTGATGCCATCCAGCCATCTGATCCTCTGTCGTCCCCTTCTCCTCCTGTCCCCAATCTCTCTCAGCATCAGAGTTTTAGAAAAGGCAGAGGAGCCAGAGATCAAATTACCAACATCTGCTGGATCATCGAAAAAGCAAGAGAGTTCCAGAAAATAACATATATTTCTGCTTTATTGACTATACCAAAGCCTTTGACTGGGTGGATCACAATAAACTGTGGAAAATTCTGAAGGAGATGTGAATTCCAGACCACCTGACCTGCCTCTTGAGAAACCTATATGCAGGTCAGGAGGCAACAGCTAGAACTGGACATGGAACAGCAGACTGGTCCCAAATAGGAAAAGGAGTATGTCAAGGCTGTATATTGTCACCCTGCTTTGCAGAGGACATAATGAGAAATGCTGGGCTGGAAGAAGCACAAGCTGGAATCAACAAGGCTGGGAGAAATATCAGTAACCTCAGATATACAGATGACACCACCCTTATGGCAGAAAGTGAAGAGGAACTCAAAAGCCTCTTGATGAAAGTGAAAGTGGAGAGTGAGACAGTTGGCTTAAAGCTCAACATTCAGAAAACTAAGATCACGGCATCTGGTCCCATCACTTCATGGGAAATAGATGGGGAAACAGTGGAAACAGTGTCAGACTTTATTTTTGGGGGCTCCAAAATCACTGCAGATGGTGTTTGTAGCCATGAAATTAAAAGATGCTTACTCCTTGGAAGGAAAGTTATGACCAACCTAGATAGCATATTGAAAAGCAGAGACATTACTTTGCCAACAAAGTCCGTCTAGTCAAGGCTATGGTTTTCCCAGTAGTCATGTATGGATGTGAGAGTTGGACTGTGAAGAAAGCTGAGTGCTGAAGAATTGATGCTTTTTTTTTCCTTTTTTACATATTTTATTTATTATTATTATTATTATTATTATTTTACTTTACAATATTGTATTGGTTTTGCCATACATCAACATGAATCTGCCACGGGTGTACACGTGTTCCCAACCCTGAACCCCCCTCCCACCTCTTTCCCCATACCATCTCTCTGGGTCATCCCAGTGCACCAGCCCCAAGCATCCTGTATCCTGCATCGAACGTAGAACTGATGCTTTTGAATTGTGGTGTTAGAGAAGACTCTTGAGAGTTCCTTGGACTGCAAGGAGATCCAACCAGTCCATTTATAAGGAGATCAGTCCTGGGTGTTCTTTAGAAGGAATGATGCTAAAGCTGAAACTCCAGTGGTTATCAGGAAACTATTATTAAAATTATTTTTATCTTGATTCCTTAGTAATTACTTGACTTGGAACAATTGTATAATATAGTTNATTTACCTGACACAGGAAATAGTCCATGTCAGCCCTCAGAGCAATGATGTATTAATTATGCTCCATCAACACTGAGGAAGTAGTTAGGTAGCAGTAGAAGGATGAATGCAAACACATCAGCATGAAACACTGGATTCTATAAACAAGCATTCTCAAGACACCTGGGTCTTAATTAGCTGTCAAATCTTATCTAATGTAAATTTTTGAAATGAGTCTAATATCAGATTCTGATATACTGATATTTCTGAATTACAGTTGTTGATAAATACATGACATTTACATATTTATTAGACAAAAGAGAGATATTAAATGTGACCTAATTTAATCTATGTAGGAATAAAGAGAAATAAAGAGACATTATTTTGCCAACAAAGGTCCATCTAGTCAAAGCTATGGTTTTTCCAGTAGTCATATTAAAATATTTCCACATTATTGATAGTAACAAATAAATTGGTATTTGAAAATTATCTTCCTTTTTGGTTCAGTTTGCATCAGTTTGTTTTAAAATACTCTTTAGTCTCAAATTAGTCAAGCCAGGGTATTAAATACATCACTGTAATGATCTCAAAATAATTTCCAAATCCACAAAAATATATTTGGAAATTGTCACTATCAGCAAGTTAGACTGGCTAAGCCCTTTTCTTACTACGAGTTCTGTTATGAGGCCATTTACCAAAACAGCTAGATAGAAAGACAGATATTACTCAAATTTTATTTAATAATAGAAGCCAGACACTGATTTTGTCAATATGTGTACATTGAANTACATTGAATGAGTCATCAAAGGAATGATATTTTGATAATAATGACAGTAAATATAAGAAATATGCAAAGTAAATATACATAGGATATCACACAAGATTTAAAGAAATCTTTTGGAATTACTTCAATGACACAGATTTCAAGTATGTATCCTTAACACTGAGGAGTCATTTATATCCTTATGTGTATAAATATTATATATTTAGCTATAGAGTCATTAATTGATTAATGTCACCTTTTTAAGCAACCTACATAGTTTTCAGATGATTTTGCAGGTTAGTGTGACTTAATTCCCAGAATGACCTCTTCATATAATTATGTTTCAATGTTGATACCAACTTCCTTCTTTTTAGTAAACCAGTGCTCATATTATGAATGTAATCAATAAATGTTTAGTTCTTCTTCATCATAGTGTAAATATTAACTTTTTTTCTTTCCTTTATCATTGATTTCTCCTCCTACAAGATTGCTGTTGAAGTCTTGCTGTAGAGGTTCTTTCCATCACTCTTAGCTTTTCCTCGTACCTGCATATCAGTTGAAGTTTGCTAACCTGTACTGATGCAGTTCTTGACTTAGCGCTTCATTTCCCTGTACACTGTGGCTTTAGCCCCCTGCTGCAGTGGCTGGCCTCCCTCTGAGGAAAAAATAAATAAATAAAAGCTATTTGTTTTCTGCGTTCTCTGCTCTATTAATTTCTTTCTGTGGAACTTGGTATATTTTAAATAGCCAAACTAATGCCAGCAGGCTACTTAGATGGGGGAATTGGTCATTTTTCAGGGAAGTGCTAGTGCTAGTGAAAGTTGCTCAGTTGTATCCAACTCTTTGTGACCCCACGTGGCCCCATGTGACCTGACAAAGGCTACCCACTCTTTGTGATCCCATGTGGGAGCACACTAGGCTCCTCTGTTTATGGAATTCTTCAGGCAAGAATACTGGAGTGGGTAGCCATTTTCTTTTCCAGGGAAACTTCCCAACCCAGGGATTGAACTTGGATCTTCTGCTTTACAGGCAGATTCTTTACCATATGAGCCACCAGGGAAGCCCAAGGAAGACCTCTACCCAACACAACCAGATAGCACCTTTGCTTGGCTTTCTCCACATATTTACTTCAACAGTCCCATCAAAACAAAATTCTGCCTTCTCAGCAGTTTTACACTTAGTTTTACACTGTAGTTCAGCTAATGAAAATAATCCAATACTCCTATGTGTATGCCTGTATAAGTTTTTCCCACTTTTAGTTCCTTGAGTGTTATTAATAACATTTAGTTACACTGAACATGAGTTTTGCTTTTTTAGGTTGAATTCTTTAGGAAATAAAGTAAAAGTATACACGTGGCTCAGTTATACCTGTGTTGGATATGGGGAACACAAAGCAAGTGATGCTTTTTTCATTGCTTCATTGTGTACTGTAATCAAATAAAATAACAATATTTTTTCTGCTTTAAAACTATCAATTATATAAAATAATATTCTAACATGCATTCTGATATTAATAAAGTACTAACATTTACTTTTGCATTGGTGAAAGTATACATTCTATTTACTACTACTAAGTACATTTATAGCTGAATTTCCAAGTACTAAGCACTGTCCTAATCAATTTATAATCTTTGCATCATTTCATCCCTGTATCAAACCTATAATGTTAACAATCTCTACTATTATCATCATGAAGCTGTATTTAAGAAGAAAAATGCAACTTGCCCAAGTTCATACAGCTATTAAAAGTGGAACCAGAATAAAAATCTAGGAGTCTGCTTCCAGAACACTAGTATTAAACAGTAGTGTTCTTATTTAGAGGAATTTTTTAGAAAGTTAAGTTTTGTTTTTGCCTGGTTAACCTTGATAGAGAATCTAGTACATATGGGCTTCCCAGGTGACCCTAAAGGTAAAGAAGCCACCTGCCAATGCAGGGGACTTAAGACATGGAGTTCCATCACTGGATCAGGAACATTCCCTGGAGGAGAGCACAACAATCCACTTCAGTGTTCTTGCCTGGATTCTTGCTTGAGTTCCAAGGACAGAGGAACCTGGTGGGCCACAGTCCAAAGGCTCACAAAAGGTTGGATATGACTGAAGTAACTCAGCATGCATGCTAGTACATGTAGGCCAGTCAGAAATCTGAAGAAAAAAAAGATAAAACTTTACACTGCTTGAATGACAGACTAGTTGACAATTAGTAGGTAGATGACTTAAAAGCAAATGGAACTCCATTAAAAAAGTGTACCACACTTTGTGAACAGAATCTTCAACTTGCCAGAAATATAGTGCATTCATTATGCTGCTGCTAGCACTGAGGAGAGTATATAAATTATTCAGAGTTGGGAGAGACATTATTATTTTTTTTTACAATGCAAAAGAGATGATTCACAGAATAGAAGTGATCAGAATTTATTAATATATTCCTGCATTTAAATTGAATAATTTATTTCATCTTCCATGGTAGGATAAAGCACAGGCATTAGAATAAAATGAACAGTTAACAAATCTAGCTTTATTTCCTAAAGCCTGGGTGTGTTTTAAAAACAGAAACTTTGGTGATATATATTACATTGAATAATTTGCTAATTGAAAGAATATTTAATATTTCATGACTTTTAAAATATTTCTGTTAATAATGAATGAGCAACTGTTATATTCAGATCCGTATTGCTTCATTTTGTATGCTTTCACATATGTTCATAAAAATGATAAAATCAGCTGTGTTTTATTTATCCCACCTGATCTCTTTTCAACCCTAGATTTGAAATATTTCATTTGCTAGAGTACAAAGATTAATGCTATTGATTCTCCTCTAGGAAGACAGAGACATATAAATAAAACACAGAAGTGTAAATAATCATTCAAGCTTCTGATAGTTACATGTATTGATTGGAGAATGTCAAAATGATCGTATAGCAAGTGTGGAGCAGTCCTTTTTAAGGAAATGTTATTTAGAGCTGTGCTTGAGCCAGCTGCTGTCAGTTAATCTAGGATGAGCTTGTCAGGCCACTAGTATGACTTTAAGACTGGAGTTCGATCCCTGCATCAGGAAGATAACCTTTTCCAGACGATAATACTGGAGTAGGTTGCCAGGCCCTCCTCCAGGGTATCTTCCTGACCCAGGGGTTGAACTCCATGTCTCTTGTCTCCTGCACTGCAGACAGATTCTTTACCTACTGAGTCATCAGGGAAACCCATTTGGAGCTGGGGATTTTTTAAATCTCAGCTGGCCTATGACTTTCTTTGGCCAAGAACATGTAGTGAAACTGATTTCTGGGTCTAGGTTCATGATCTCTGTGTGCTTCCAAGTTTGGTTGAATTTCTTCTCATGAAACACAAGTGAGAAACACAGTAGAGCTTAATAGAAGACAATACATTACCTGCACCAAGGCAAATCATACTAGTGGCCTGACAACCCAGGCACCATCAGAAGGCAGACCCAACCTCCTACTAGCATTGTTTGCAACAACGAGTGTTTGACATTTAAGTTCCCACATGTATGCACATGTGTATACACACACACACACACGTATGATTATGTCTCATATATGTCTCATGTTGTTTATATGCAGGCTGCTTTCCTGAGACATATTGCCTGATAACTGTCTGATAATGGACACTGATCTTCTCACAATCAGAATATTGAAGCTGCAATTTAGATGAATGTAACTCAGAGAAGGCAGTGGCAACCCATTCCAGTACTCTTGCCTGGAAAGTCCCATGGACGGAAGAGCCTGGTGGGCTGCAATCCATGAAGTCGCAAAGAATTGGACATGACTGGACTTCCCTTTCATTTGTCACTTTCATGCATTGGAGAAGGAAATGACAACCCACTCCAGTATTCTTGCCTGGAGAATCCCAGGGACTGGGGAGACTGGTGGGCTGCCGTCTATGGGGTCGCACAGAGTCGGTCATGACTGAAGCGACATAGCAGCAACAGTTATCTCTGCTCTACATACATAAAATACATCAAAAACTCAACCTACCACCATACATAGTATCTCTTAAGTCATAAAACGAGGTACTGCATAGATAAGAAATACATTTCTAAGGCTACTTAAGAGAAAACCATTAGAAAAATGAAATATTTGAGCCAGAATGTACCTGACCACTTTATCAAGCCATGTCTGGCAAGCTAGTGATAAATTAGCCCTTGTCCTTTTTGTGAGTTCCTCAACTCAAACAGCTCTTGTTTAGTGCTTCTCAAAAAACTTCTGGGATACACAATGTGAACGTTGTAATAGTTTATTTCTCCTAAACATTTCCAAAAAGCACCCAGTGCATACCTGTCTCTAAAGCTTGAAGATCGCACTATTAGCTCAAATGCCCTGAATCTCAGGAGAATACATGTGTACCTGTGCTGTACATGCTATAATAGATAAGGTGTATACTGAAGTGCTTGCATACACTAGGAAATTAGGAGCATTACCAGATCCTCATCCCAGTCTCTACCCTCCACTACATTAAAGTGTTTTTACAGCTGCAACACGACTCTAATTTAGGGTAGATAATATCAGAATTTCATTCCTAATTAATAGCATATGTTCTAAAAAATAACTACCTGTAACTTTTTGATCACTGAATTGATATAATTTTCTCTTTAGTTAATATTACATTTGGAATAATGCTTTTATCTTTTAAGGCTACCTCTTGGAGCCCCATTTTTATATTTTAATCCAAGCTGACT
>SJYQ01006241.1:22439-43593 GCA_006410935.1 Redunca redunca | reverse complement strand
TGTGTGTGTATATATATATATATATATACAAATGATAGATTGCTTTCAGATTTTCAGATTAATGGAGAACTGTGTGAGGTCTGGGAAATGGAATATTTCCTGCTATAGCAGTGAACAAAGATGTCACAATCATAAGAGAAATAGCCTTCCTTGCGAGCTGGTGAGCCCTAAGGGCTCTCAAGAAGGAGAAAAATACCTGCAAATTAGCAGCCATCATGACCCAGATAACTACGGTGTTGTGAATACTCATCTAGAGCCAGATATCCTGGAATGCTAAGTCAAGCAGGCCTTAGGAAGCATCACTGTGGACAAAACTAGCAGAGGTGATGGAGTTCCAGTTGAGCTACTTCAAATCCTAAAAGATGTTGCTATGAAAGTGCTGCACTCAAGATGTCAGCAAATCTGGAAAACTCAGCAGTGGCCATAGGACTGAAAAATATCAGTTTTCATTCCAATCCCAAGGAAAGGCAATGCCAAAGAATGTTCAAACAACCATATAATTGCACTCATCTCACAGGCTAGCAAAGTAATTCTCAAAATTCTCCAAGCCAGGCTTCCATAGTGCATGAACCATGAACTTCCAGGTGTTCAAGCTGGATTTAGGCAAGGCAGAGGAACTAGAGATTAAATTGCCAAAATCCACTGAATCACAGAAAAGCCAAGAGAATTCCAGAAAAAAACATCTACTTCTCCTTTATTGATTATGCCAAAGCCTTTGACTGTGTAGATCACAAAAAACTGGAAATTTCCTCAAGAGATGGGAATACCAGACCACCTTACCTGCCTCCTGAGAAATCTGTATGCAGGTCAAGAAGCAACAATTGGAACTGGACATGGAACAAAATAACTGTTTCCAAATCAGGAAGGAAGTACATAAAGGTTGTATATTGTCACCCTGCTTTTTTAACTTATATGCAGAGTACATCTTGAGAAATGCCGGACTGGATGAAGCACAAGCTGGAATCAAGATTTCTGTGAAAAATATCAATAACCTGAGATACCATCCTTATGGCAGAAAGTGAAGAAGAACTAAAGAGCCTCTTGATGAAAGTGAAAAAGGAGAGTGAAAAAGCTGGCTTAAAACTCAACATTCAGAAAGCTAAGATCAAGGCATTCATTCCCTTCACTTCATGGCAAATAGATGGGGAAACAATGGAAACAGTGACAGACTTTATTTTTTTTGCCTCCAAAATCACTGCAGATGGTGACTGCAACCATGAAATTAAAAGATGCTTGCTCTTTTGAAGAAAAGCTATGACCAACCTAACATCATGTTAGAAAACAGAGACATTACTTTGCCAACAAAGGTCCATCTAGTCAAAGCTATGCTTTTTCCAGTAGTCATGTATGGATGTGTTAGTTGGACTATAATAAAAGCTGAGCACTGAAGAATTGATGCTTTTGAACTGTGGTGTTGGGGAACACTCTTGAGAGTCTCTTGGACAGTAAGGAGATCAAACCAGTCAATCTTAAAGAAATTAATCTTGAATATTCATTGGAAGGACTGATGCTGAAGCTGAAACTCCAATACTTTTCCCACCTGATGAGAAGAACTGACTCACTGGAAAAGACCCTAATGCTGAGAAAAATTGAAGGCAGGCAGAGAAGGGGATGACAGAGGATGAGACGGTTGGATGGTATTACCAACTAGATGGACATGAGATTGAGCAAACTCGGGAAGTTGATGATTGACAGGGAAGCCTGGCGTGCTGCAGTCCATGGGGGTCACAAAGAGGTGAACATGACTGACTGACTGAACTGAAATAAGCAGCCATCAGACTGCAGCTACTTCCTACAGAGAGCCCTGAAGAAAGGAAGTTTAGGATATGAAAAACACAGGATACTGGCCTCCAGATAGGTGAGGTCCTACGAAAGATTTCAGTGAGCCCAGACTCTTGCATCTTCCCATATGTAGGATAAGTGCTAAAGTCCTTAACTTGCAATATATGGTTTTCTTTAATTAACAATAATGTTTTCATGTTCAGTTTATCTGCCATTTGTTGCAAAACTTCTGTATAACCTGACTCCTCCTCTTGTCTTCTCAAAGCATTTCTCCCAGGGCTGCTTATGATGATGTCTCCTGGGCTTGAAGTCATAAAAATTCTCATTGAATAAAACATAATTCTAAAATTTTAGGTTGTGAATATTTTTTAATTCAACAGATCTGATTTTTACTTTACTTACAAGCTAACATATTAGTCTGCCTCTCATTCATGGATGCTGGCAGGCGATATGATACACTTACTCTATTACTCATGGCAATTGAAGTACCAAAAGTACCAGTATTTTCTTGTGCCAGTCCCATGCTCCAATCTCATGGGATGATGTAAAGAGAAACAGGTGATATGGACACACTGAGTTGGTTTTGTTATAGGAATGCCAATACTGAGGAGACTGATTCAGATTTCTCCCCAAAGAGAAGTTGTCATCGCCTTGGTTCACAAGAAATGCAAAAGTTCAAAATGCCCTTGGAGAATTTTTTACTGACATAGGATTACAGATATGGGAATACTTTTCCAAGTGCAGATAATCGAGCTGCTTCTGAAAGTGAAAGCCATGTTTTGTGGGAAAACCACAAGTAAAGTAGAACAAAGAAAATAAGGGTCTTGTATTGAAAAGAACAAAGCACTTATTCAGTGCAGATAGTGAACTATATTTATGCTTTTGTAGTTAAGTCCAAGAGACCAACTGAAAAAGAAAAGGATACCCACATAATCCTTTTTATTTGTTAAGGCTTGGAATAGGGTTGTTCCATCCTTATATAACTATTTTAGTTCTTATTTGTCTGATCTTCAATAAATCAAAATTTAAATTAATCCTTTCATGGGATCATACCCTTCAATATTTGGAATCTGATGCAACTTTAGATGTTCAGTGTCAAAATTATATTGAACTATAACCAACTGATGCTGAAACAGAATACCATGGTGCTGATGACAAATATATATATTTTGTTCAGATCTCTATGAGTACTGTCTGTGCTAGCCATTGACTGCATTCCTCCCTAAGACAGAACTCATCATTTACCTTTCTTTCTAAAGTTTTTCTTCATCTATTGTTTCTATATTAGTCAATAGCAAACCACATTCACCCAGTTTCTCAAGACAGAAATAATGAGCTCAGTCCTTATTGAGCTTGATAATGAGCTTGATCAGTAATGAGCTTGATCCTTATTCCTTGTATATCCCCCAAAATCTAATCATTTACTTCCTGTTACCTGGAATCTATCCACCTTTCTGCATCTTCATTGCCACTATCCTACTCCAGGTCACCTTGATCTGAATGCAAACAGATTTCAAATGATCTCTCATGGTCTTACAATTTATCCTTTACAGTGATGCTACCTGTATCTTCAAAGGACGTCATCTGTCTTTAAGATAGACGTGTGTGTGTGTGTGTGTGTGTGTGTGTGTATCACATTATTCATTTTCTGAGCCTTATCACCCTCTGTATTTCCTACCTCTTTNGACGTGTGTGTGTGTGTGTGTGTGTGTGTGTGTGTGTGTATCACATTATTCATTTTCTGAGCCTTATCACCCTCTGTATTTCCTACTTCTTTTTTTGTGGTTGCTTAGCCATTCACTCATGTCTGACTCTGCAACACTTTGAACTGTAGCCTGCCAGGCTCCTCAGTCTATGGGATTTCCAAGGCAAAAATACTGGAGTGGGGTGCCACTTCCTACTAGAGGGGATCTTCCGACAGAGAGATAAGAACCATATCTCCTGCATTGGCAGGTGGATTCTTTATGGCTAAGTCACCAAGGAAGACATATCACTTCTTTTAGGGCATCATTAATTTGAAAAGAAGAAAAAGTGAAAAGCCAAAATATATGATAGTGCAAGATGAACTCCCCAGGTTAGTAGTTGCCCAATATGCTATTAGAGAAAAGTGGAGAAATAACTCCAGAAAGAATGAAGAGACAGAGCCAAAACAAACAAACAAAAAACCACCCAGTTGTGGATGTGACTGTGATGGAAGTAAACTTTGATGCTGTAAAGAACAATATTGCATAGGAACCTGGAAAGTTAGGTCCATGAATCAAGGTAAATTGGAAGTGGTCAAACAGGAGATGGCAAGAGTGAACATCGACAATTTAGGAATCAGTGAACTAAAATGGACTGAAATGGGTGAATTTAACTCAGATACTGTGGGCAGGAATCCCTTAGAAGAAATGGAGTAGCTCTCATAGTTAATAAAAAGAGTCTGAAATGCAGTTCTTGGATGCCATCTCAAAAACAACAGAATAATCCTGTTCATTTCCAATGCAAACCATTCAATATCAAAATAATCCATGTCTATGTCTCAAACAGTAATACTGAAGAAGCTGAAACTGAATGGTTCTATGAAGACCTAAAAGACCTTCTAGAACGAATGCCCAAGAAAGATATCCTTTTCATTATAGGGGACTGGGATGCAGAAACAGGAAGTCAAAAGATACCTGGAGTAACAAGCAAATTTGGCCTTAGAGGACAAAATGAAGCAGGGCAAAGGCTAACAATTTTGTCAAGAGAATGCACTGATCATAGCAAACACCCTCTTCTAGCAAATGACAGAAGACTCTACACATGAACATCACTAGATAGTCAATACCAGAGACATTACTTTGCCAAAAATGGTCCGTCTAGTCAAAGTTTTTCCATGAGTCATGTATGTATGTGAAAGTTAGACTATAAGGTTTTGTTATCAGATGCTGCTGCTGCTGCTGCTAAGTTGCTTCAGTCATATCAGATGAATGTAGGATAACTTCATCACTCAATTTCTAGATTTTTCTATCATTTCATGTTTATTTTTCCATGTAAACTTTAAAGTCAACTGGTATATATGTGAGTGAAGTATGGTCTGCATTTATTAGAGATGTATGAAAGTAACTTACTTTTTAAAAGTATTACTCTGGCCACTGTGTTTAGGTTGATTGGTGGGCAGGATGATCAGCAGGGGTGGAAGGATCATGATGAGTTGATATTAAAATAATCCTGGTGAAAGATGACTAACACTTGCACTAGGTTAGGAACAGTGGGAATGGACTAGTGTTCAAATTTTGGACATACTTTGAAAGTATGATAAGTGGAGGCTTATTTTAANCACATTTAATGACAATAATGTCTATCTATATATATGAAATACATAAATTAAATATGCAGTATTTATATACATATATAATATATGTTATGTATATATATTATATATACTCAACATTTCTAACAATGAGCAAGAAAAGTTTTATTTCTGCTTTATGTATTTCATATACATTGAGGCATTATTAGCAGCATTAGTATGCTTATGCCTATTAGCATATATACAAAACTATGTGTCTGAATATAGTTACACATTTAACTATGTGTACAAATTCTAAATATTATTTGGGAATGGGAAAAGTAGTTTCCAAAATGAACTAGAATTTTCAAAATTGACTGTACATGAGATGTGACTTTTCACCATATATTGGGAGGAAGGGAAAAGAAAACTTTTGGTTTTGCAAATTGCTGAAGCCATTGCTAAGAGATAGAAATAAATCTAATGAATCATCAAAAGTTTTATAAATGTGCTGATGGAAGATTATGATAGCAAAAATGTGAGAGATATATGGGCTTCCCTGGTGGCTCAGAGGTTAAAACGTCTGCCTGAAATGCAGGAGACCCGGGTTTGATCCCTGGGTTGGGAAGATCCCCTGGAGAAGGAAATGGCAACCCACTCCAGTACTCTTACCTAGAAAATTCCATGAACTGAGAGGCTCCTCAGAGCCTGGTAGGCTGCAGTCCATGGTGTCACAAAGAGTCGGACACGACTGAGAGACTTCTCTTTCACTTCACTTTCAAATGAGTATAACAATAGAATCATTCACATACATTAACTATGTGGATCAGGAGTATATGTCTGTTCCAATATACTGAAAAAATTCACAGTTGTTTTCTTGATTAAAATGCATTATTAACATTATATTGTGCAATAATAGTCTGCCAGTGGGATACATGATAAAACGAAGCAATAATGGAACATGTATTGGGAAGGAAGTTTTGAGACAATTGGGGAAATGCAACCATGAGTGAGTTGTTTGCATTTTTAAAAATTAATTTATTTATTTTAATTGGAGACTATTTTACAATATTGTGGTGGTTTTTCCCATACATTGACATGAATCAGCCACGGGTGTACATGTTCCTATCCTGAACCCACTTCCCTCCTCCCTCCCCATCCCATCCCTCTGGATTGTCAGAGTGCACTGGCTTTGAGTGCCCTCTTTCATGCATCAAACTTGGGACTGGTCATCTATTTCACATACGGTAATATACATGTTTCAATTGTATTCTCTCAAATCATCCCAGCCTCGCCTTCTCCCACAGTGTCCAAAAGTTTGTTCTTTATATCTGTGTCTCTTTTGCTGTCTCATATATAGGGTCATCATTACTGTTGTTCATTCATCCAGTTGTGTCTGACTTTTGCAATCCCATGAACTGCAGCATGCCAGGCCTCTCTGTCCCTCACCATCTCCCGAAGTTTGCCCAAATTCATGTCCATTGCATTGGTGATGACATCCAGCCATCTCATCATATCAACAAAGATGTCACATTTGTCAGTGATTCCAGCCTCCCCAAATGTGAATTTCTGGGCCATGCCCCAGCAAACATTAGCCACATGAAGAATTCAAGAATGTCACAGTCCTTCACAGGTGGGAGGGGTCAAGTATTCCCCCTGATGCAAACCCTTATGTATGCTTATAAATAACAAAAGCAGCAAGATAAGGATTAAAGTCACAGAAGCAGGTTCAGTATAAATTCAAAATTACCCCTTCTTGGTTACACCTTCACTTAATAAAAAGTGCCACAAAAGTTTTACTCTTATAGGAGGATTCTCTGTTTTTAACAAGTAATTTAAAACAAAGCTCCCTTATCAGAAATCTAAAATGTGTATAATTAAGCCTTCTTTAAGCCTATTTCACATATCCTCAATAGACTAGTTGATGGGGACTGAGTTTTAGGAAAACCTATTCTAGGACCACAAAGAAGGATGAGTACCGAAGAACTGATGCTTTTGATCTGCAGTGTTGGAGAAGACTCGAGTGTCTCTCGGACTGCAAAGAGATAAAACTGCTGCTGCTAAGTCGTTTCAGTCGTGTCAGACTCTGTGTGACCCCACAGACGGCAGCTCACTAGGCTCCCCCATCCCTGGGACTCTCCAGGCAAGAACACTGGAGTGGGTTGCCATTTCCTTCTCCAATGCGTGAAAGTAAAAAGTGAAAGTGAAGTCACTCAGTCGTGTCCGACTTCGCGACCCCATGGACTGCAGCCTACCGGGCTCCTCCATCCATGGGATTTTCCAGGCAAGAGTACTGGAGTGGGTTGCCATTGCCTTCTCCGAGAGATAAAAGTAGTCAATCCTAAATGAAATGAATCCTGGATATCCATTGGAAGGACTGATACTGAAGCTGAAGCTCCAATACTTTGGCCACCTTTCCTTTTCCTTGGAAAAGACCCAGATGCTGGGAAAGGTTGAGAGCAAGAGAAGGGAGCAACAGACGATGAGATGGTTGGATGGCATCATTGACTCAAATAGACATGGATCTGAACAAACTCTGGAAGATGGTGAAGGACAGGAAGTCTGGTATGCTACAATCCATGGGGTCAAAAACAGTGGGACATGACTGAGTGACTGAACAACATTCTATTAGTTTGCTAAGACTTCCATAACAAAACGCTACAGTCTGTTTGATTTAAACAACATTTATTTTCTCATTATTCTGGAGGGTGGCATTCCAAGATCAAGGTGTTAGCATCTGGTGATGAAGTAGGAGATAGAGGAGATCCAAGTTGGTAATTCACAATCAGCCAGCCTCCTCCTTCCATTTTTTGAGATAAGAGACAGGTGGGCTTCAGGTGAGGAATTTACAAACGGCCCCCCATTTGCTCTCATAAATGGATAACAACAGAAACAGGGTAGATAACCAATCTGTGTCTCTTGTTAACACCTCAAGGGAATAATCATGGTAAGAGCATAGAGAGGTAAAGGCCTTTCTGAGTGTAAGATAAGGGAGATACTACACATGGGCAGAAAGGCTCCTTGAGTCAAAAGTCAGAGGATAATTCCAGGCCATAAAGAGTCTTGCTTCTCCCAGAAGCCTTCACTTCGGGATCTATCTTGGCTGAGGGGTGCATGGGCACCCCAGGGAAGGGTCCCAGGGTAGGTCAGGTGTGCTAAAAGGAGCCAGATAACTGTCCTGAAGGAAGACTAAGACCCAGAACTGCTTTACATAAATAAAGGAGGGGCCTCTTTACTGTACCCCTCCTCATTAGGGGGATGCCCACACCCTTTCTCTCTGGGCTTGCATGCTGCCTTGCTTCTATCTAAAGTAAACAAACTTTTTCTATATGCTGTCCTACTTGTTGTTCTGCTATGTCTCTAAAATAAACTTTGTACCTGTTCTAACTTTTGTAATATACACTGCAACACATCAGGCTTCCCTGTATTTCACTGTCTTCTGGAGCTTGCTCAAATTCATGTCCATTGAGTCAGTGATGCCATCTAACCATCTCAGCCTCTGTCGTCCCCTTCTCCTCCTGCCTTCAATTTTTCCCAGACTCAGGGTCTTTTCTAATGAGTTGGCTCTTTGCATCAGGTGGTCAAAGTATTGGAGCTTCAGCTTCAGTATAAGTCCTTCCAATGGATATTCAGTATTGATTTTATTTAGGATTGACTGGTTTGATCTCTTTGCAGTCCAAGGGACTCAATAGTTTTCTCCAACACCACAGTTCAAAAATATTACTTCTTTGATGCTCAGTCTTTTTTATTATCCAACTCTCACATCTATACATGGTTACTGGAAAAAAAAAGAAAAAACAAAAACAAAACATAGCTTTCACTAGACAGACCTTTGTTGTAAAAGTTATGTCTCTGCCTTTTAACATACTGTCTAGGTTGGTCATAGCTTTTCTTCCAAGGAGCAAGTGTCTTTTAATTTCATGGTTGCAGTCACAATCTGCAGTGATTTTGGAGCCCAAGAAAATAAAATCTGTCACTGTTTCCATTGCTTCTCCATATATTTGCCATGAAATGATGCGACCAGATGCCATGATCTTAGTTTTTTGAATGTTGAGCTTTAAGCCAACTTTTTCACTCAGTCATGTCAGACTCTTTGCAGCTCCATGGTCTGTCCATGGAATTCTCTAGGCAAGAATACTGGAGTGGGTTGCCGTTCCCTTTTCAGAGGATTTTCCTAACCCAGGGATTAAACCCAGGTCTTCTGCAGATTCTCTATCATCTGAGCTACCATTTAATGGTAATTTCCTCATTAAAGGCCTTATAGTTGAATACAGACACATTGGTTGTTAGGGCTTCAACATGAGAATATGATGGGGAGAGGGCACATTTCAGTCCATAACATCTGGAAATAAATGGAGAAAGTAGCATGGAAACATATATACTACTAAATGCAAAATATAAATCCGGTGGGAATTTGCTGTATGACTCAGAGAAATTAAACCAAGGCTCTATGACAACCTAGAGGAGTAAGATGTGGTGGGAGCTGAAAAGTATGTCCAAGAGGGAGGGAACATTTACCTGTAGCTGATTCATGTTGTTGTAAGGCAGAAAACAACACAATATTGTAAAGCAGTTTTCCCTCAATTAAAAATTAAAAAAAAAAAAGATCAAATAGAAATCTTGAAGAAGTATTAAAAATATCCAGAATCCATGGTTTCTTTCCACTTTTCTTTCCACCTATCTTTCTATAGAGTGGAGATGTAAAAAAAATCATAATAATAACTGTGGCTTTGTAAATAATTTCCATCTCTGCTACCATATAATACTCATTCAAAAAAGCCTTCTAAAAATTGGTTGAGGGTTTTTTAAACCACATTTTAAAACTCTACTGGATAAATTTTTGAGCTATAAATTATTTTATTACTAATGTAAGTTTGCTTGTAACTTAATTGTCACTTAAATGATATTTCTTCTATAAAAATCATCATTTTATTATTCTTATTTCATTAATAATGAAAAATTTACATAACCAGAATTTAATAATACAGCCTATTTTCTATAAATCATCAGATTTGAATGAATAGCATTCAGCCATTTGAGCTTTAAAAATATATGTGGTAGAGTTTAATGAGTTTTGTATGATGGTTTTTACTGTCTTTTAAATTCTATGTACTTTTAAACTTCAATTATTACTTGTTCATCAGATGATAACACGTCTTTCTTAAATTCCCATTCATTTTCACAGTATATAGACAATGGCCTCTGGGAGGAATGAAGACTTCCCAAAACAAATGAGAAATTTATATTGTCTTCTGAAAGACAGATTTTTAATGTAACTTCTTACTGTAAAACTGGAAGTACTCTTAAATAAATCATTGTGTATGCAGTTAATCCCCTAGATGGTGAAGCCCTGTTATTTTGTAATTGAAATGCTAATACTGTAATGAAATACTATGCCAGAGCCAAAAGTGTTTGGGCTGCTGCTTCATTTTGGAGATGGTTTTGAAAATGACTTTACAGCAAAATTTTTTGTGACTGAAAATATGTTCAAAATAATTAGAAGCAATTTTGTTTTAGAATGGGCTTCCCTTGTGGCTCAGCTGGTAAAGAATCTGCCTGCAACCCCGGAGACCTGGGTTCAATCCCTGGGTTGGGAAGATCCCCTGGAGAAGGGAAATGCTACCCACTCCAGTATTCTGGCCTAGAGAATTCCATGGACTGTATAGTCCATGAGGTCGCAAAGACTCGGACACAACTGCACGACTTTCACTCACTCCCTCACTCACTCACTCTCAAAGAATTGTAAATTAAAGTCATTCCCTAGATCCTTTAAAGTCTCTCATTAGTTATAGTTGGACTGTTTATAACCAGTAATTATTTTATGGATATAAAATGCTTATTATGTTTTTGGAAAGAATATATATATATATAATTTTCCAAATGTGTCATAGACAACAATTTTACCAGCTATAAGGGACATTTTCCTTAATGACATTAGAAAGTGTAGAACAGACTTTTTGGCAGCCCAGGAATCACCCAGTCACTGTGTGATGCTGACCTTTTTAGTTCTGATGACTTGTTTGTTTTGCTCTTACCATTCTGTGGAATTATCTCCCATGACCTCTTTATTTTCATCACTTACTTTTTCAGAGAAATCTTCCTGCATTTTAGCTTTTTGTAGATTATGTTTTCTGGTTTCACTTAAAGGGTGTCTCCCAGTTAACTTATATATGCCTTATTTGTTTAAAGATGAATAAATTTAAGTATTTTTCTCAAAGAAAATAAGAAAGTATACATCATGAAGTCCATGACCTACCATAGTCTTATTTTGCTTTGTTTCTATATAAAAATTCAGAGTGGAATGAAAGGTGTTGAGCACTAATTTGACTGCTATATAATAATGCTTCAAAAACCGAGTCCAAATCTAGTCTAGCTTGAGACATGTAAGTAATAAACCTCAAGAAATCAAAAAATAATTCTAATTTATTTGACTTGTGTTTAATTAGGTGAACAGATTTCTTTGCACATTTTCAGGAATGTGGCATTTAAAGAATGAATGACTAAATGATTTTGGAAAATTTTATTAATTAAACTGAAAATTACTCCTCTGATACCAATATTTATGACTCATTTTTTGTTTATTTGTGCTTAGTCACTCAGTCGTGTCTGACTCTTTGCAACCCCATGGACTGTAGCCCACCAGACACCTCTGTCCATGAAGATTCTCCAGGCAAGAATATTGGAGTGGGTTTCCATTTCCTTCTCCATTGTTTATTTGAGTAAAAAATCACATATTACTTATTTTCTTACATATCTGCATTTATTTTATTTAGTATAGGCAACTTGGAACAATTATAGCTGAAAAATCACTTGAAATTAATAATAACCCTCGTCTCTGCAATGTAGTAGATATAGATCTTGCATTACTACACAGTGGACACAAAGATAAGATCCCATATAAAGATGTTGGGATCATTTTGGAAAGTTGTGAAGTATTCCAGATTTAGGAAACCATGGAGAAATATGGCCATACTTGATTCTGTCAAAGACCAAAAAAGCACACAACATTTACTGGTAGAATAACAGAATATTTTACTTTACTGGTTATTTTGGCCAAGTTAGCACTGGTCCAATCAAATTGATACTAAAATTGAAAAATAAAATACTGATAATAAAATAATAGCAATATTCTTAATATCCCTTAAGAATAATGTTTTTGACTAAAATACTCATTTTTTATACATTATCATCTACCTTTGTCCTAAGGATTAATTACACACACGCACACACACACACATACACACACACACATACACACACTGACATGTACAGACATGTTAAAATATGGGAAATGTTTTTAAGGTTTCTAAACATTTATTATGTTAATACTTCATTGCATTTTATAATGTTATCTGAATTTTAAAAACAAAATTATTCCCTCTGCATTATTAAAATATTATATAATAAATTTGAATTTATTTGCTAAAAATAAGTATGAAATTCACTGGTTGGTCTGTGACAAAGAGACTGCCTGCTAATACAGAAGATGCAGGTTCCATCGCTAGATGGGAAAATCCTTTGAAGAAGAAAATAGCAATCCACACAGTGTTCTTGGGATTGGATTTACCTGAGGAGCCTGCCCAGCTTAAGTCCAAGGGGTCACATCGTGTCAGGGACAACTTAGCTACTCAAAAACAACAACAAATTATGAAACAGAGCTATTTAGAACATTCTTTCCACAAAACAAATACACCCATTCATTCCATTCTTTAGTGATCACATATGAAATTTTTAGTGTTGAAATACTTCCAAGTATAATATTAAATAGCGATTATGACAGTTTTATTTCCTATTGCCTTCAATTTGAGGTTTAGAAAGTCTTCTGAACTCTAGATTGCTTTCCAAACACATAATTTTTTATAAAGATAGCACAAAATTATTTGATTAGATGTGTAATGACAATAGTTTTAAATATTTTATTGTTAAGGGAAAGTAGCTGAGAGAATGTAGCCTCTAGTTAGAAATAATTTATTTTGTAAATCACTCTAATTATATGTGATGTACTTCTTAATATTTATCTGTTAATTGTTGATTTATATTTTTCACTTTCTCTTGGATGTTTTAATGTAAATCTGTCACTGTTTAATCATACTATAAAAACAAATATCTACACACACACACACACACACACACACACTAGTTGTTTTTGTTGTTATCACTTGTTCCACAGAGAAACAGACTTGCTCTGAACAATTATGCAGTCTGAAGAAACAAATGCAAGCTCACATACCATATATACAAGTTTTTAGAATTTTAAGTCAAGGCAACAAACTGTTAAACATGTTCTATCCTTTAAACCTGACAAATATATGTGTGTCTACTTAAAAAGTATTCATAACCTAAAAGTTGAGGGTTGTGTTATTTGGCAGAAATTTTTAGAACTTAAACCCAGGGGCAACATCTCAAGTAGCACTGAGAGAGCTGCTCTGAGGAGGTGGTGGGAGGGGCCAGGTTATATAGAAATTCTACTACAGGTAGTCTAAACATTAAAATATGTGTATATATATATATATATATATAGTTAAAGAAAACCAGTTATCCCAAGTTATGGAATTTAGCACTTTCCTATATGTGGGATGATGCAAGAGTCTGAGTTCACTGAAATTGTTCCTTTGCTGTCTACCTCACCTACCTGGGGCCAGTTTCCTATGTTTTTCACATCCTGGAACTCCTTGGTGGTGATTTAGTCACTAAGTCGTGTCCTACTCTTGCAACCCCATGAGTGTAGCCTGTCAGGCTCCTCTCTCCATGGGATTTTTCAGGCAAGAATACTGCAGTGCATTGCCATTTCCTTCTCCAGGGGATATTCCTGACCCAGGAATTGAACCTGGGTCTCCTGCATCGTAGGCAGATTCTTTATCGAGGGAAGATGAGTGCACTTCCTTGTCTGTGATCTGGCAGCCATCAGACTGCAGCCATTCTCTATGGTGAGTCTTCCCTTGGGGCCCACCATATCGAATGGCTACAGTCCAATGGGTGCCAGATCACAGGCATTCTTCTCCTTCCTGAGTGCCCTCAAGGCTCAGGAATTAACATTGGAGTGCTACAAACACTGATGACTGTGAAATCCTTGTTTACTGATGTGGCAGGAAATATAAATTTCTCACATGCCTAAAAAATATGAAAAAAACATTGCTATATTTCACATTCTTTTGTGTCTCTATGCTCTTTTGCATACAGCACTAGTAAATAAACTGTATTCAATAAATCTAAAGGAAGAACTGTGAACTTGTGATTGCAGCTTAATATTTACTTTCCATTGTATTTTACTAGCATTTTCTGCACTCATTACTACATCCCCATGTAATGAACTTAGACAAAATGACCTCAAAATTCACTTTCTTCTAACTTACCATGGAAAATAATTTTAGAAAGAATATGTATATTTTAGAAAGAATTACAACAGAATATTTGATGACTCAAGATGAAGTTTTCCTTTAGAAAAGGAATAAAACACAACTAGTAGAAAATATTGTAATTTTTATCAACATAAAAAACTTAAAGAACATCTGTTCATGAAGATACACTGTAAATAAAGGTTTAAAAAGCATGTGAAGAAAATATATAATCCATATATGAAATTAATAGGACAAAACTTTTTCTCTTATTTTGCAAATGGTGTAGGAAATTTGCACTATTCTCACCAAGAAAGATTAATTATTGAGGAGATTGGGCTTAATTCCATATACAATAAGGAAAAATGGAAATTTATAGCCAAGGAATAGGATGGAAAATGACTAGAGGAGTCATCAGAGGTGAGGAGGGATTCTGAATAAACCTAGTTAATGGACTTCTTGGTGAAAGCAGGCCAGAGTAATCAGACATTACCTGGGGAAGGTGGAGTACATGGAACCAGATTAATTATCAAGGATCTGGCTAAATTGGATTAGCAAGAGTTTTGCTAAAATTGGGCAATGCATAGATGATCCTGGAAGTCCAAAAGTCAGGACTATTTTGAGAAGAGAGTTCACAGAAGCCTGAGTAGAGTTTGTTAAACTAGAGAATCTTTATCACAGCTGTTAAGGAGCCCAAGATCACTCTGCTCACCACAGGACAGGCCAATGAATCCAAGAAACCAGGTATTGAAGGAAGGAATACAACTTTGGTCAGAAAGAGAGCCAACTGAGAAGACTGCAGACTAATGTCTCAAAATAACCATCTTTTTAGAGTCTAGATGTCACATTCTTCCATAGAACAGAGGTGGAAGAGAAGTGAAGAAACAAAGTAAAAAGGCCATTAATCTTGCAAATATCTCCTAGAATGGCAAGTCTAATGTTGGGGATGTGTTAATTCCTGTCTTCCTGCCAAATGCAGGTGGACAGTGTTCTGAAAAAACGCACTCCAGTTTAACAATCAGGCAGAGGGGCAGATTCCTTTGGAGTAGACCATTATGTATGATTAATAACAACAGTGATGAAAAGTAAATCAAAGAAACAGTTTCAACACGGAGTCAGAATTGTTTCTTCTCTGCAACACAACCACTCCCCCAAACCCAATGCAAGATATTTCTTTATATCTCATAACATCTTCCAATACACTATTCAACTAAGTTATTCATTTTGTTACTGTTTATTTCCCATGCTAAAATTCAAACTCCAGAGCATGAATTTTTATATCCATTTTTTTGTTGTTGACTATGATTGACCTAGAATTTTTATTGCCCATAGTAGGTCTTCAATAAAAAGTTGCTGATTTATAATCTATTGAATAGTTTCTATTGAGCCTTTGACATTAAATAATTCATAAAAGTTACTTCTAACAATATGTGGAATATATCTTCAATCATAATTAAGCAGTGATTATTGTGTCTGTTATATTTTAAGACAGATATCAAACAGGTTCACATAATGCTGTAGCAAATGAAAATTGGCCATTTGGTTGACATTCCTGAATAAAAGGTGCTATTAACATACTATTTTGCCTCTTACATATAATTGATCTCACTGCTTCTAGAAGTCGTAAAGGCAAGAATTAAGTAATTTATTTCTGTGGATGTTTCTCCTCTCTTCCACTTAAAGCACCGGAAGAATTGTTGATAAGCAGGCATGAAATCTGACAAATATTCTCTAATTTCTTCCTGCTTTTCAAGTGAGTAAAATAGAGACAAAAATCAGAAAGCCAGAAACCTTGCCATAATGTCAAAAAAAGAGTAAAATGAGCCACTACCTCAAATAGACTATTTGAGATGAAATACACATTTGTATGTGGACATAATAAGCATTATATTTCTGAGTAACAAATTCATATACTTTAGACACTCTAGGAAAAACAGTTAAAATATATCAGTCAATGATTTTACTAAATTTGACTTACAGAATTCTAAGCACTTAGGGGATTTTAAACAAGAAAATACCCTCCGTGCCCTCAGTGAATTTACTGTATTGTAAATATCTGGATTCAATAATGCATTTATATGAATTTTAAAGTAGTGTACAGTATAGAGAGTATGTCAGAAGCACACACTAACTGTGGACTTCAAATAAATGTGAGGGCTATGAAGAGACCCCAGAAGATGAGATGATCAAGTAATTAACCGAGGTAGACAGGACACAACAGGAGAGAACAGTATGTGTAGAGATTGTGAGATGAGTATTTATCTGATCACTACAGAAAACTGAAGAGTCTCTAACTAAAGCTTAGAACTTCAAGGCAAGAGAGACGGGATCACTGTATTTCTCTTAAAACAAGCAGATTTTAAATCTGACTGATCATTAAGCAAAAGAGGGGAGAAAAGGACAGGGCTAGGAAACATCTTGTGATGCAGCATTGCTGACTGGCTGAAGTGCTGTCCTTGCTACAAATCAGTTCAGTATAGTTCAGTGGCTCACTCATGTCTGACTTTTTCGATTTCATGAACTGCAGCACACCAGCCTTCCCTGTCCATCATGAACTCCCTCCAGGAGTTTACTCAAACTCATGTCCATCAAGTTGGTGATGCCACCCCACCATCTCATCCTCTGTCATCACCTTCTCCTCCTACCTTCAATTTTTCCCAGCATCAAGGACTCTCCAATGAGTCAGTTCTTTGCATCAGATGGCCGAAGTATTGGCGTTTCAGCTTCAGCATCAGTCCTTCCAATGAATATTCAGGACTGATTTCCTTTAGGATTGACTGGTTGGATTTCATTGCAGACCAAGTGACTCTCAAGAGTCTTCTCCAAAACCACAGTTCAAAACATCAATTCTTCAACACTCAGAATTATTTATAGTCCAACTTTCACATCCATACATGACTAATGGAAAAAACAGTTATGACTAGATGAGCCTTTGTTGACAAAGCTTTTTAACATGCTCTTAGGTTGGACATAGCCTTTCTTCCAAAGAATAAGTGTCTTAATTTCATGGCCACAGTCACATCTGCAGTGATTTTGAAGCTGCCCCCAAAATAAACACTGTTTCCATTGTTTCTCCATCTATTTGCCATGAAGTGATCAGGCAGGATGCCATGATCTTAGTTTTGTGAACATTGAGTTTTATGTCAATTTTTTCACTCACCTTTTTCACTTTCATCAAGAGGCTGGCTCAGTAGTTCCTCTTCACTTTCTGCCATAAGTGTGGTGTCATCTGCATATCTGAGATTATTGACATTTCTCCCAGCTATCTTGATTTCAGGTTGTGCCTCATCCAGCCTGGCATTTCTCATGATGTACTCTGCATATAAGTAAAATAAGCAGAGTGACAATATACAGCCTTGATGTATTCCTTTGCCGATTTGGAACCAGTCTGTTGTTCCATATCCAGTTCCAACTGTTGCTTTTTCACCTGCATAAAGATTTCTCAGGAGGTAAGTGAGAATGAGTATTTATCTGATCACTACAGAAGGTAGTCTGGTATTCCCATCTCTTTTAGAATTTTCCACAGTTTTTTGTGATCCACACAGTGAAAGGCTTTGGTATAGTCAATAAAGCAGAAATAGATGTTTTTCTGGAACTCTCTTGGTTTTTCAATGATCCAGCAAGTGTTGGCAATTTGATCTCTAGTTCCTCTGCCTTTTCTCAATCCAGTCTGAGAATTTTGCTAGTGTGTGAGTGCAATTGTGCATTAGTTTGAGCATTCTTTCTATTGTCTTTCTTTGGGATTGGGAGGAACACTGACCTTTTCCAGTCTTGTGGCCACTGTTGAGTTTTCCAAATTTGTTGGCATATTGAATGAAGCACTTTCACATTATCATCTTTTAGAATTTGAAATAGCTTAACTGGAATTCCATCACCTCCACCAGCTTTGTTCATATTGATGCTTTCTAAGGCCCACTTGACTTCACATTCCAGGATGTCTGGCTCTAGGTAAGTGATCACATCATCATGATTATCTTGGTCATGAAGATCTTTTCTGTGTAGTTCTTCTGTGTATTCTTGCCACCTCTTCTTAATATCTTCTGCTTCTGTTAGGTCCATACCATTTCTGTCCTCTATTGAGCTCATCTTTGCATGAAATGTTCCCTTGGTTTCTTTAATTTTCTTGAATAAATCTCTAGTCTTTCCCCTTCTATTGTTTTCCTCTTTTACTTTGCTTTGATCACTGAGGAAGACTTTTTTATCTCTCCTTGCTGTTCTTTGGAACTCTGCATTCAGATGGGTATATCTTTCCTTTTCTCCTTTGCTTTTCACTTCCCTTCTTTTCACAGCTATTTGCAAAGCCTCCTCAGACTACCATTTTACCTTTTTGGATTTCATTTTCTTGTGGATGATCTTGACCATTGCCTCTTGTACAATGTCATGAACCTCTGTCCATAGTTCTTCAAGCATTCTATCAGATCTAATCCCTTGAATCTATTTATCACTTCCACTGTATAATCATAAGGGATTTTATTGAGGTCATACTGGAATGGTCTAGTGATTTTCCCTACTTTCTTCAATTTAAGTCTGAGTTTGGCCATAAGAAGTTCGTAATCTGAGCCACAGTCTGCTCCAGGTCTTATTTTTGCTGACTGTATAGAGTTTTCCTTCTTCCCCTGCAAAGAATGCAATCAATCTGTTTTTGGTATTGATGATCTGTTGATGCCATGTGTTGAGTCTTCTCTTGTGTTATTGGAANTAATGAGAAGCTGCTGTATAACACAGAGCATTCTGGCCAATTCTCTGTGGTGACCTAAATGGATGGGATTTGTTTGGAGGGGTTCAGTTCAGTTCAGGTCAGTTGCTCAGTTGTGTCCAACTCCTTGCGACCCCATGAACCACAGCATGCCAGGCCTCCCTGTCCTGGAGGGTAGGAGGACTTAAAACGGAGGGGATATATGTTTTCATATTTCTGATTCACCTCGTTGTACGGCAGAAACTAATACAAAATTGTAAAACCATTATGGTCCAATTAGGGACTATCCTGGTAGCTCAGCAGTGAAAAATCTGCTTGCAATGCAGGAGACTAGGGTTCGATTCCTGGGTCAGGCAGATTCCCTTGAGAAGGGGATGGCAATCCACTCTGACATTCTTGCCTGGGAAATCCCGCAACAAAGGAACCTGGTGGAGTTACAGTCCATTGGGTTGCAAAGAGTTGGAAACAACTGAACGTGCACACATGAACACTGGTGTTGGGAAGGGTGGAGTTGAAAGTATAATCAATTTATAAAGAGAAAAGCGTAGAAGAAAAGACCCCACTCCAACAATGAGCATGACAAGATTCCAGTCCAGTCCACTGTTTTGTAAACTGATTTCTTTGATAAATAACTGATTTCAGGTCTAGAGAATGAAAAGTACCAAGTAAGTCTCCACTAATTCTGTGTGTCAGAAATCAAGAATGTGCTCAAAAACTCATGGACACAGCTTTTAGAAACTCAGATTGTCTGAGTTCTGCCAGTGGAAGCATTTTGAGCTGGATGCTCTTCCTTTCTGAATATCCTGCCTTAGAAATTTCTTAGCTGTTCATTCAGCTCTGAGGGCTCTTTTCCAAATACCTCACTGGCTTGCTTCTAGGCTTGGTTCCAATATCCCCTCTCAGAGAGGCTTATCCTAATCACCCTACTCTGAATTTCCTGCCTTCTAGCACTTGTGATGCTACTTAATAAGCTCTATCTTTTTTTCTATTATATTTATAATCTTCTAAAATATTATGTAAATCAATCATCTTGATTTGTCTCCCCCTTAGAATTCAGTTCAGATGAGTCACTCAGTCATGTCTGACCCTTTGTAAATCCATGGACTGCAGCATGTCAGGCCTCCCTATCTATCACCAACCCCCAGAGCTTGCTCAAACTCATGTCTATCCAGTCTGTAATGCCATCTAACCATCTCATCTATCATCCCCTTCTCAGCAGTTCCTGTTCACTTTCTGTCATAAGTGTGGTGTCATCTGCATATCTGAGGTTATTGATATTTCTCCCAGAAATCTTGATTCCAGCTTGTGCTTCATCCAGCCCAGCATTTTACATGATGTACTTTGCATATAAGTTAAATAAGCAGGGTGACAATATACAGCCTTGATGCACGCCTTTCCCAATTAGGAACCTGTCTCTTTTTCTATGTCTGGTTCTAACTGTTGCTTCTTGAACTGCATACAGATTTTTTAGGAGGCAGGTAAGGTGATCTGGTATTCCCAACTCTTGAAGAATTTTCCACAGTTTGTTGTGATTCACACAGTCAAAGGTTTTAGTGTAATCAATGAAGCAAATAGATGTTTTTTGGAATTCTGTTAGTTTTTCTATGATCCAATGGATGTAAATGACAAAAAAACAGGAATTGTTTTTGCCTGTTTTATTCATTGTTACTCATTCACTAGATCTGGCCTAATTCATGGCCTAAAATAAACTCTCAGTTAATGCCTCTTTTCCAATAAGCTTATAGAATGCTAAACCTACATTTTCCTCTGAATTACAGCCAGTTCTTAAAATATGGTCATCTGCTTCATGAAACAGAAAAAGATGCATTTCAGAAAACAATTTGAGCAGTTTGAATATGCCTAGTTATTTTTACTGCACTTTCTTCTTTCATCACTTACTCCTTATAGGCAATCACATTTTGTCAATCTCTCTCTCCAAATGTCTGTAAATGTGTCATTTTATTTACTTGTTAACTCCCACCACCTTGGTTCTGGAGCTCATCATCTCACACCTGGATTACTGAAATAGCCTCTCTTCTGGCAACTATACACAAATCATTTTCTGAATCATTCTTCCCTGACTGAGCA
>SJYQ01006241.1:8164-22320 GCA_006410935.1 Redunca redunca | reverse complement strand
AGTTCTAAGAAATCTGTTTCTACTTATATTTACTTACTCTTGGAATCATTCTATATCTTTTACTCTGAGTATAGCATTTGATTTTTTTTACTATGATTTTTGTCTTCAAAATGACTAGAAGAAAAGCTAAAAGGAATACACTACAGGTAGGCTCCAGTTATCTTTTTTTGTTTGTTTTGTTAAGTCCCTCAGTCATGTCTGACCTTTTTGCAACCCCATGGACTGTAGTCCACCAGTCTGCTCTGTCCATGGGATTCTCTAGCAAGAATACTGGAGTGGGCTGTCATTTCCTTCTACACCAGTTATCATAAGGGTCTGGAATTATTTTTACAGAGTTGGAAAAACATGGAAGTTAAAAAAAAAAAATGCTCCATACTTCTAAACCAACATTATTGGGGAATGTAATCCAAATATTATGAGAAATTAGGAAGAACATTTTAAGGAAAGGATGAGAAACAGTGCAAATTTATGCAGTATTAAATGGATGCTTTTCTGATCTCACAATATCACTTAAGAAGCTGTAACAAATATTCCAAAGAAAGATGGAAGCATTTTTTCACATGCATTCATCTCCAGTTCATCAAAAATTCTCCCCAGGAGCAATTAACTTCCTTCCACATCTGGACTGCATGAACCTAAGGAAGGGTACAGTCATATTGCAACATGAAGCTGATTGTTACCCTTACAAATTTGGATGCTGTAGGTAGAAAAAAACAAACAAACAAGCAAACATTTAGGTGAGACAGGGAACCATAGTGGTGCAAAACCAGTATCAGATATACTCCACATCTGCACTGCTCAGATATGCTTTGTCATTCTGTTAAATCTCAACAATATCTGAGGCATAGGAAAAATGGTAGCCCCAATATCTTCAAAGACTTAGTGCAAGAAAGCTAGTGAGACAAATTAGAGTCTTTGCTGCTGTAACAATATGTATTGTTGCTGTAGTGATGTATGTATTGATACATACCTCTCTCTTTTCTTACTTTTTGTGTGTTTTCTTCACAGTCTGGTGACACTGTAGCTGGTAGGATTACAAGCCTTTTAGTATAATCTAGAACTTAATCACAGAGAGTTCTTTTGAGGATGAATTTGCTGTAATTTCAGTCTTTTGCTTGTGAGCATAGAGGCATCAAAAATGCAAAGTTAATCCTATTGGTTTCAGATCGCCCTTATTCCGTTAAAAAAATTCTAGATCCTTATGTCATTGGAGTCCGTTGGTAAAATATCTTCTCTTTTTTTACCCCCTTTGCCATTCAGTAGGAAGAAGTGATCAGGTGATGGCTTTAAAATGAACAGTGCTTTTTGGTAGGATACAGGAAATCTAAAAGGACCTCAAATCTTGCAGAGACTAAAGTTGCAGTGGCAGTAAACCATTTTCTGGCCCCTGGAACTGTTTTTAAATAGCTACTGAAGTGACTGCACCATATATTGTCTGTTGGATTAGCACGTGGAGAAGAGACAAAATTCTTGCAGAGATTTTTTTCAGAACTATTGCTGTTGACAAGCTGTTGACATGCTGTTTGAACATACCATTAGGATGGAGGTTTCCTGTAATATTGTATGTAGTAGTATCGATGGATTGGAGCACTTCCTTTGATATTAGAGTGAATTATTTATAAGCAAAATTATGCAAAATATCACAGAAGTAGATCCAGAATTCTTTGTCTTCAGATGGCAGTATTTTTTAAAGGCAATGCAATCAGGAAAAGCATACTTCTATTATAAATTTGTGTCAAACTTCTGTCTTTTAACAAGGGGAGCAATCTGAAGAAATCTATCTTTCACTTTCAAAAATTTTACCCTATTGAAGTCAGTGTTGCTTTCCTTCATGCTAGTTTGGAGGAATCCCCAGAGGCAATAACTGAACTAGGCTTTATGAGAAAGAATCCATATTGGTAGGTACATGCACATCTTTCATCTCTGCCATTATGACCACATGTTTAGGGTCATAGGATTATACACTTGTCTTTTTGATTGTTGAGAGTCTCTTGGGATGGACACTTTCCCAATGAGCATTAACATAAGAAATGAAATTCTCACATTGTATGTTCTCTCCATACAACCATTCACATCACTGTTGCCTAAACTCATTGTTTTTGATCTTTAAAAGGTGGTTCCTAGCANTCTCCATACAACCATTCACATCACTTTTGCCTAAACTCATTGTCTTTGATCTTTAAAAGGTGGTTCCTAGCAGTCAAGTTATTTACTGGTGCCCAGATCACTCTACCCTGTCAAAAGAAGAGATTGCCAGTTGATATCTAAAACTGAACACACACACACCTGAATTCATTTGGATATTTGGTGGCATGAATTCTTTATCTTCTTTCTGAATACCCTTCAGGTCTGGGTAGGGGTGAGACTGAGCACACCATTACTGAGTGGAAGGATAAAGACAGTAGACCTTAAGAATGAACAATCCCCTCTGCAACCATTCCACTCTCACCTTCCCAAAGCCATAAGCTTTCAACCACACCTAAAAGCACCTCAGCCCCCATCTCTTCCTCCACAGTCTGGCTTCTAGCCTGGGTGTCCCAGGTTGAGGTGTGAGTGACTCTACACCCACTAGGGCCTGAAGAGGTATCATGTGAAAGTATAGTGTGGTCTTTTCTTGGTTATAGACAAGGCTGTCCCCCAGACTTGCAGGACAATGTGAGAGGAAGGGAAAAGAGGGAGGAACAGAGAAATGGCTCTTTCACAGACAAAAGGAGGAGGCAAAAAGTTTTTTAATAGTTTCCTTACTAAAATTTTTTAAAAAATGCTTTGAGTTTATCACTGATGGGAATTCACAACTGGTTAAGGATTCTAATAAATCAAATTACAGTGATCTTGGTTTTGTGTCTAGAAACTGGATGAATCAGATTGGAAAAGCAAAAAGAAGAGTTGAGAAATGGGTGAAAGGTGCAGTAAGAAAATAAGTTCAATTTTGAACATTTCCTTAGTTCTCCATTGCTGCTTTATCAAATCACCATGAAATTCGTGACTTAACAAAAATCTTTCATCTCACGCAAATAACACAAATTTATCATCTCACATTTCTGTAGGTGACAAGCCCTGGTTGGCTGGATCAGTTCCTCTACACCTCATCTCACAAAGCCAAGATCAAGATGTCCTCATGTTAAGCATATATGGGGAGGTGTTGGAAATCATCTGCTCCCAAGCTCATTCAGGTTGTTGGCCAGTTCTGGGTCTTGTAATTTTATGACTTATGTTTCCATTGCCTCAGTGAAATGTCAGCCAGGGCTCACTCATTGCATTTAGAGACTGCCTGTATTCCTTCTTAAGCTTCTATACGACAGCCCTATAGCAAATGAGGGGTCAAATTCATCTCATCCTCCGATATTTTCAACAACCCTTCTACCAAATCTTTGCAACTGACTCCTCTGTTTTCCTCTTCTGCTTTTAAAGACTCAGGTGATTACCTTGGACTCAGTCAGATAATCTAGGATAATCCTCCTATTTTAAGGTCATGTGCAGGTTTTAAACAGGTTTCTTATCTATCCAGGCTCTCTGGGAAAAAAATAATCTCAATATAATCTTCTTGTGAGCATGCTAAAGATTAGTGTTTCTGGAAAAGACGTCAATCTTAGTTACCATCAGAAAAAAAACGAAGATCCTTTAGTAATAAAATATTATAGCAGAGTATTTCTTGCTACATTATTCTTCCTATAAACAAAAACAAAAACAAAAAAGACACAGCTTGTGGATTTATGGAAATATATTTCTTGAAACAGCTCCCTTGCATAATCATTGTCTCTTCATATATTGGCTGTAAAGTACCTCATCTTTTAATTCTAAAATGAAGCATGCTTAAATATGGGAGAAAAGGGGCAATTTCAGGAGCCGCATGTATGTTGTCTGAGCTCTTTTAAAAAAGAATGGTTTATTTGTACCTGATGTTTGTATCCATTGTAGTTCATAAAAGCTGATTCTGAATAAGAAATAGGATTAACTTTATTCTGACTTAACTATTCAAATCCTTTCTGTTATACATATATGTGAGATCTGAAAGGGTTTATAAAGAAAATCCATGGAAAGAAAAATCTTTAAAGAATGGTCATAGAAAGAAGAGTCTATTAAGAACTGGCCAGACTCTGGAAAACAATAAGGAGATTCCTTAAAAAACTAAAAATAGAACTACCATATGATCCAGCATCCCACTATTGAGCATATACCCAAAGAAAATCATAATTCAAAATGACACATGTACCTTGTGTGTGGATCACAATAAACTGGAAAATTCTGAAAGAGATGGGAATACCAGACCACCTAACCTGCCTCTTGAGAAATCTGTATGCAGGTCAGGAAGCAACAGTTAGAACTGGACATGGAACAACAGACTGGTTCCAAATAGGAAAAGGAGTACGTCAAGACTGTATATTGTCACCCTNTTATTTAACTTATATGCAGAGTACATCATGAGAAACGCTGGACTGGAAGAAACACAAGCTGGAATCAAGATTGCAGGGAGAAATATCAGTAACCTCAGATATGCAGATGACACCACCCTTATGGGAGACAGTTAAGAGGAACTAGAAAAGCCTCTTGATGAAAGTGAAAGAGGNTTTCAACTGTGGTGTTGGAGAAGACTCTTGAGAGTCCCTTGGACTGCAAGGAGATCCAACCAGTCCATTCTGAAGGAGATCAGCCCTGGGATTTCTTTGGAAGGAATGATGCTAAAGCTGAAGCTCCAGTACTTTGGCCACCTCATGCGAAGAATTGACTCATTGGAAAAGACTTTGATGCTGGGAGGGATTGGGGGCAGGAGGAGAAGGGGACGACCGAGGATGAGATGGCTGGATGGCATCACGGACTCGATGAACATGAGTCTGAGTGAACTCCGGGAGTTGGTGATGGACAGGGAAGCCTGGCGTGCTACAGTTCATGGGGTCGCAAAGTGTCAGACATGACTGAGCAACTGAACTGAACTCACCTTGTGTTCATAGCAGCACTATTTACAATAGCCAGGACATGGAAGAAACCTAAATTCCATCAATAGAGGAATGGATAAAGAAGAAGTGGTAGATATATATAATGGAATATTACTCAGTCATAAAAAGGAGCAAATGGGGCATTTGTAGAGACATGGATGGATCTAAAATCTGTCATACAGAGTGAAGAAAATCAGAAAGGAAAACTATATCATATATTAATGCATATAGGTGTAACCTGGAAGAATGATATAAATGAGCTTTATTCACATAGCAAAAATAGAGACAGACATAGAGAACAAAAGTATGGATACCAAGGGGAAAAGGAGTGGAATGAGAGGACTGGGAGATTGGGAGTGACACATATACACTATTGATACTATACACAATGTAGACAACTGATGGGGACATACTGTATAGCCCAGAGAACTCTACTTTATATACTGTGATGACTTAAATGGGAGGGAAATCCAAAAAGGAGGGGATATATGTATGTGTATGACAGATTAATTTTGTTACGCACTAGGAGCTAACATAACATTGTAAAGCAACTCTACTGCAATAAAAAATTAGTTAATAAAAAAAGAATTGGCCAAACTGGAGAATATCATACAATAATATAATGGTTAATTTTTTGGATCAACCTGATTGAGCCATGAGGTACTCAGACATTATAACATTATTCTGGGTATGTCTTTGGATGAAAATTATATATATATATACAACAACCAGGACTTCCCTGGTGGCTCAGATAGTAAAGCATCTGTCTACAATGCGGGAGACTCGGGTTGGATCCCTGGATCGGGAAGATCCCCTGGAGAAGGAAATGGCAATCCACTTCAGTACTATTGCCTGGAAAATCCCATGGAAAGAGGAGCTTGTTAGGCTACAATCCACACAAAAAGTCGGACATGACTGAGCAACTTTACTTTCACTTTCATACAACAAATTGCTGTCCGTAATATGGATAGGCCTCATGCAATCACTTGAAAGCCTGAATACAATAAAATGGTAGATCCTCCTGTGACTAACAGCAAATTTCTCCTCTCTGATTGTTATTGAACTGGGGCATTAGATTTTTCTGCTTTCAGATTCAAACTGAAACCCTGGCTCTCTCTGAGTCTCAAGGCTGCCAGTCTTCAGATTGGAGCTCCATCATCTCCTCTTCCAGTCTCAGGCTTTTGAACTTAGACTGAAATTGTATAATCAGCACTCCTGGGTCTCTAGCTGGACAGCTGCAGATCTTGGGATTTGTCAGCTTCCATAATCATGAGTCAATTCCTTATAATTCTGCTTTCACTGTATGTTTCTCTAGCTAGCTGGAAGTAAATACTTTAAGGAAAAACAAAGAAACAAAAAATAACTTTAAAATACAATGCAAAATCAATAAAAAGTTTTCAGTGTTATCTTTTATTTATTGAAATTATTTTTAGACTGTTTTGTTTATATGTAAACTATCAGATCTGTTTCTCTGGAGAACTCTGATTAATTCAGGTAGAAAGAATGAAAAGAGGATATTTAATAAATAAGTAGATAATAATATCCAATGCTCTGTTAGATTCAGTTACAAAAAAAGAATGATAAAGGTGGTTAGATCAGAGTGACAGGACTTTTACGTTGTCACTGAGAAAAGAGAAGGTGAAAGGATGAAAAGAGCAAATGTAGAAAATCCTATTAAAAATTGTTGCTTATCTTCCTTACTAGACTGTATTCTTGGTTACAGAAAACAATCTCCATCCACATCTGTTTTATTTACCACTTTATTCTCAGCAACCAGGGAAATCTTAGCACATATTCAAAAATATATTTTATAACACTATAATTTCTAACCTATTGTGCATATATCATTTTATTTGCTCAATGACAATGTCAAACAATCTTATTATAATACATAAAAGAAAATTGAATCTCAGGCAAGCTTAGTTACAAAACTAGTTAATTGTAGATTATGGATTGATCTCATATTTTCCTTTTTTCTATTTATTAAAATTATTTCACATACAANAGCCAACATTATTGAGTGATGGGTATTTTAAAATCTATATTCATAAAATCTAGGCATGACAACTCTTAAAAATTTCAGGTGTAGTAAGATATTGATGATAAGATATACTGTCTTATTATTTCAATATTCTAGTAGCTAAATCATGTATATGAAAGTGAAAGTTGCTCAGTCATATCCGACTCTTTGTGACGCCATGGACTATATAATCCATGGAATTCTCCAGGCCAGAATACTGCAGTGGCTTTTCCCTTCTCCAGGGGATCTTCCCAACTCAGGAATCAGACCCAGATCTCCCACATTGCAGGTGGATTCTTTACCAGCTGAGCCACAAGGGAAGAGCTAATTATGTATGTATGTGTGTATATATACATATGTGTGTGTCGTGTATATATTTAAAATATTACCTGTCATTTAACTAAACAAAATGTATAATTTCTGTGTCCCACTTAGTAGATTGGGCTTCCTTGGTAGCTCAGAGGTTAAAGGGTCTGCCTGCAATGCGGGAGACCCATGTTTGATCCCTGGGTTGGGAAGATGCCCTGGAGAAGGAAATGGCAACCCACTCCACTATTCTTGCCTGGAGAATCCCATGAACAGAGGATCCTGGTAGAGAATTTCTACTGGAAGCAAATGATTGAACAGGGAAAAGAAAAACATAAAAATTCACTCAAAAACATAATGCAAAATTAGTACAAAATATACAATGTTATTTAACATTTACTAAAATTATTATTATGTTTAAAAACAATTGCTTAGTGAATATACCCAGGTATAAAGAACAGTGTTCTGGAGAATTTCACCTTTTGTTTTACCATCACACAGTGCTTCTATAAAATTGAATCATATATTTGACACAGAATAAAAGTGAATTAAAGTGTGCAGAAAGTTACGGCTTCAAAAGTCAGAGAAACTGATTTCAAACCAATGAGTCTGGGCTTTTTTTTTTAAGAAATGATGCTATATAATATTGACTCATTTGAAGAAGTTAAATAAAATAATAATAATAACAACAAAAGAAACATTTACTTTCCTTTCTGTAAAACCAGCACTATATTAGAAAGCTCTAAGAAAATAACAAAATATTCTTCATCCACAGATGCTTCCAGACTAATAATAAAGCCAATTAAGCTCAGCAATATTCTGTTCTGTTTCAAGTGGGTGCAATGAATTCTGCTAGGCACTTTGAGTAATGTAAAAAGGAATGATATACTTTCTCTACCCTCTAGGAGATCTCAATTTACTGGCAAGGGGGTGGGGGTGGGAGGAAAATNAGTAATGTAAAAAGGAATGATATACTTTCTCTACCCTCTAGGAGATCTCAATTTACCGGCAGGGGGGTGGGGGTGGGAGGAAAATAAAGAAGAGAGAACTCTAATGAGTAATGTAGTAAAACAAAGAAATTGCAACAGGAGAACAAGGAAGGTGAATTTAATTCTGAGACCAATGATTAAAATGTGGAAATATAAAGACTCTTATACAGGGTCTTGAACAATAAATTGATATTTACCAGGAAGAGATTAGCAGGGTGGCATGAACAGCAGACAGATGCAAGGTCTTCAAAGGGAAATGAGTAGAATGAGGACAAAGAAACAGGAAAGTACATTCTGCAAGCCAGGAGTGATAGACTGTCTACTACATTGTGGGCCTGGTATGTGTGTGTGTAATGTGCATATGTGTAGCAGTAGTATAAGTTTAACAACTGTGGTCGAAGATTTTTTAAATATGGTTGAACCACCTGATTTGTCTTATTTGCTAAGTTCTCTGGTATAAATGTCCTTGGTGGTCAAGTTACCAAAGTGACATCACTGATACAGAATTGGGGTGAGATGCATTCTGTTGATTCTACATATAAACTGGCTCCAGCTTATTACTGTGTTCTCATTTATGTGTGTGTGGTGCTGTTGTTGTTCAGTTGCTAATCCATGTCCAACTCTTTGTAACCCCATGGACTACAGCATGCCAAGCTTTCTTGTCCTTCACTACCTCCTGAAGTTTGCTCAAACGCATGTCCTGTAGCATGTCGCTACAGGAGCTTTATCATCTTGGCCACTTAGCAGGCTAGAAAAATAAAGGAAGTAAAAAAATAAATAAATAAAATAGCTACCACTTCTTATAAAAATAATTCTTTTTAGAAGTCCCATCCACACCTCTATTCACACCACATAGTCTAAATCCTAGTCACATTGAGTATATAAATGTAAGAGAGACTCTGGAATTTTATGTGTTGTAAAATTGTAACCTTAAATAAAAATCATTAAAGAGCTATAAAGTAGATCTGTAAATATAGGAGATATGTGAAGGCAATTTGCAGCCTCTGCCACCAGATATTATGGTAGAAAAATAAATTAGAAAATATATCAGGGTCAGAACTAAACATCAACACAGGCAATTTAATACTACTCTATACCTACCACCATCAGATTTTCACCTTTATTATAGTTCATGAAACTACCTGCCATTGCTGGAAAGGATATTTGACTAGCAATACAAAGACTTTGTTAACTTAAATACTCAACTGTCTTATAGGACATAATTAATGAAAAACTAAAGATTCTGAAGATTTTGAAGACTACAAATTCAATGGGTTTCCCTGATAGCTCAGTGGTAAAGAATCTGCCTGCATTGCAGGGGACTCAAGTTTTGATCCCGGGGTCCGGAAGATTCCCTGGAGAATATAATGGCTACCTGCTATAGTATTCTTGCCTGGGAAATCCTGTGGATTGAGGAGCCTGGCAGGCTAAAATTCATGGGGTCCCAAAAGAGTCAAACACAGTATAGCAATTGAACCACCACCATCATGTCTATCCATACATAAACTAAAATTTTGTTTTTGCCCCACCAAAATGAAACCAAGAAATGATGTCTAAGATAAAGAGAGTTTGTTCCACTGTTTTAGTATCGCACTTGGCACCTGGAAGGTTGGCATACAAGCAGAAAGTATTATGGAGATTGTGGAAGTGGAGACAAAGAAGAAGGAAAGTCAATAGGATAAAAAACAGAAGAAAAGATGGGACTGTCCAACTGCACAATGGTGGAAAGGAAGTCCATGTGTATTTTTGACTATATAAGAATAAAATTTTATTTCCAGTTAACATTTTATTCAAAGTACTTAACGTTTTTGTTACAAGTGAGCTTTTAAACATGCAGTCACTGGAGGTGCTTGAGGAAAATAGAAAAAAAAAAGCAAAGTTTAGGTTTCAGCTTAAAAAACTTATTCTGGGAGTAAACTGCAGAACTCATGTATCACGAATAAGTGGACATTGGAGGCAAGTCAATTGGCCAGGAATCTAACCCAACAATTCAGGAAGGAAATAAATGGATTCAAATTAATGCAATAGTATTAGGTGGCACAGTAGTAAACCATCTCCTAATGTAAATTAAGAAACACAGAAGACACAGGTTTGATCCCTGGGTCAGGAATATCCCCTGCAGAAGAAAATGGAAAATCACTCCAGTATTCTTGCCTGGATAATCCCATGGACAGAGGAGCCTGTTGGGCTATAGTCCATGGGATCCCAGAGAGCCTGACATGACTGAGTGACTTGGCACACACTCATATTATTACAAGGGGAAGGATGAAGTGAAAAATTGTATAAAGTTTTATCACTAGGATTTGCAAGTAATTACCTAAGGGAATTTGAGGAAAATGTACGTAAATTTTCCAATGTAGAATACTGGTTCTTCAACAAGATAGAAAATGCATTGGAAAGAAAGTATTTTTGCAGAAAGAGGTACAATCAAATTGAGTAATATTTACTGTTAAGCATTTGTTAAATATTACAAATATAGGCATTCTTTAATTCTTTAATCTGAAGAGATAAATATAGGTATTTATTCAAGTTGGAAAACACCTGCTAGAAGACAATGTTAAAGAAAAATATGTGGCAGAAAAGAGAAGAAGCTAAGACTGGAATTTGAGGTCATCTTCACTATAAAGATTAACACAGAAAGGAGAGTGGCACAGAAATTAGCAAGCAGTATTGAAAGTTATGGGCTTCCCAGGAGGTTCTAGTCTCCTGCCAATGCAGGAGACACAAGAGACTTGATTCTACTCTTGGGTTAAGAAGATCCCCTGGAGTAAGAAATGACAACCTGTTCCAGTACTTTTACCTGGAAAATTCCATGGACAGAGGAGTCTGGTGAGCTGCAATCCATGAAATTGCAAAAAGAGTTGGACATGACTCAGAACACACACACATTGAAAGTTATAGGAACAACTCATCTGCCTAAATATTAAATTTTGAATGCTCTTCTAAGCTGTATCTTTTTCTCATAAGAAAATTAAAGGCAAATATTAGAGAAAAAAACATTAATGATGATTAAGTCCATCAGGGCTTTTGATTGCATGCTTCAAACAATGATTCCAGGTTCCAAAGAAAAATCAAAGGTTTAGAGGAAGGACAGGAAACTAGAGGCAGATACCAGAACTGATTACCTGGTGTTCAACAAGAACAGAAGACAGTGCCCATACGGTGGCCCCTACAGTGTTTGCCTCTGAGATAACTCTTCTTCCCTGCTCCTCCTATTCTCCAAAGTACCAGCAAAGGGATTTGTTGCCCTTCTCTACGACACATGCTTGCCCTGTAATGGGGCTCAGAGAAGGAACTGGGAACACGGGCACCTTGTAGTTCTGAAGGCAGCACCTCCTCCTGTACTGCTGCACTCAGTGGAGAATTTCACAGAAAGAAAGTGAAGGGGGCAATAGTCAGTGGCGGGATTTCAGGGAAACTATGAATGTTCATGATATGCTAAGGGTTTGTATTGAGGCACACACTGAACTAAAGGATTAAAATGCATGCCCTGAGATAATTATGACAATTGATGTGGCTTTATTATTCTTAATGTACAGAGTGAGACATTAAAGTTCAGAGAGATTAAATACTCTAAGTGACACAATTTATAAATGAAGCAAGAATGAAAACTCAGCAAGTCCAGCTCAATAAATGAATTACACCAGATTTAGGGCTGTTGTGCTTTAATGCTTCTCTATATTATTAACTTGCCTTGGAAAATTCAGCTAATTAGAGACTGAGTTGTAACTAAAAAGAGTTAACAACTATCAGTATCAGGGGATGCATTATAAAATGTTCTCTCTCAGGTACTTGGAAATAATGGAAATCAGAATTAGTGCTCAGACCAAAACTATGCATTGAAAATATAATTAATGAGGGAATAAATAGGACATTAAGTGACACGTCTCTGTTTCCTCCAAATTTTGGTCGAGATCCAGTTGATGCTAGTGGTAAAGAACCTGCCTGCCAATGCAGGAGACGTAAAAGACTGGAATTCAATCCCTTGGTTGAGAAGATCCTCTAGAGGAGGGAATGGCAACCCACTCCAGCATTCTTGCCTGGAGAATCCCATAGATAGAGGATCCTGGTTCATAGGGTCACAAAGAGTCAGACAGGACTGAAGCAATTTAGCATGCACACATCTTAAGATTACAAAAAGTACTGGTGCTACAAGGTCAGGTGATATCCCTGTCTATCACTTAATTGAAAGTATGGAAAAGGAAGCAAGAGTATTGAACAAAAAGTTTAAATGGTGGACATTTATTTGGGAAAGGGTTGAATCCTAAACATTTTTATTTCCCCCTGTTTATTGGGATGTGAGAATGCCTGCTATCTTCCTCCTTACTTCCAATCAAGAGAGGGGTGATTTAAAAAGAAATAGTTGGAAAACATGACCTGTGCCCACCAGAGACTGTGGGGTATATCATCCTATAGATAAGGGAGCTAATGTGGCCATGTATGAGGACAGAATGCAGAGAGAGCAACCTGACTTCTAGATTTGGATAGCTTTTCTCAAGATTCAGGTGGACCTCATGAAAGGTAGCTGAGTTGGATTTACCTTGAAGATACTCTGGCCCAAGTGAACAAAGTGCCAACATGAATCACATCAGAAAGACTTTTGGGAAGTGTTTGGGAAAGGTGATTGATAAGAAACTGAAACACTTTTATCAGAAAGAAATGCAATAGAAATTTATCAGAAAGATCTTCAAATATTCTTGGAAAATTCCCATGAAACAGCGTGAAAGAAGTCTCTAGGATCAGATTTTAACCAGACTCTCTATCTCTCCTTCCCTTTGCCTCCTGGTACTATCCAGGATCTGGAGGCTAAAAGTAAAAAAGGAGAAAGAATAAAAATGAAAATGGGATCAACATGCTAATCCTGTCATGCCCCACCCACCCCTAATAGTAGACATAAAACTAAGTCCTGGTGGAATTATGTGAGTTTTGGTGCAGGGGGAGAAAAATTGGAGAAAGAATTAAGGTTTATATTAGACATTTCTTAGAATGATATGGTGTGTCAGTAAGTGAAGCAAGAAGAAAAATTAAGGGATATACCTTAGTTTTTGATTTAGGGAAGGATAATCTGATGGAGCAACTTAAGAATGAGAACAATAAAAACCAGTGTTGACTTCTGCTGTCTTACTATTCCTGCTCATTCAATAAATCAGCTTAACACATTAAAGATCATCTGAAAAAGACAAACTGGTTCTTAGTCTGTGAAGTATGAATATAAATGAACTGAATTCATAAACCTATCTAAATAAAAAATGGGCCAACAATGGGCAATGGACATGGACATTTCATGGAAAAAAACATTATTAATGGCATTTTAAAACATTCACCTAAGAAGATGAAAGAGAAATAAAGGAGGGGTAGGATAATTAAGCAAATAATTAAATATAAAAATAATCATAAAGATATGTCAATATTATTTAAGTGCTTGTCACAGGAGGTACTTTTCTAAACAACATGATGGAGTCATTTATTTTAATCCTCTCAAAAGTAATGCAAAGTAAATATTATTTCCATTGTACAAAATAAGAAACTGAGTCACAGAGAAGTGAGACAACTGGTCCAAGGTCATAACTATTTAATGTCATTCAGGGATGCCTGCAAAACTATAATAATTAAAAACTCAATTGTTGGAGCAAACTACAAGTCTCAAGAATCCAGGATAGAGACAGTGAATTTGCCTAAAAAAGGATTTAGTTTGGCCTTTTGGCCAATTGTATTATATCAAGCTAACCTAATTTTTCATTTCAATGAATCTATTACAAATTAAGTCTGATCTCATTAATGTTGTCTAAGTTGAATGCTTTGGGGAAAAAAAAAATAACTCTATTAAGCCTTAAAGACACAATTAGTGAAATGTATTAGATGTGATTATAATATGATGGATTATTTTTATAACCATATCAAGCTTAC
>SJYQ01006240.1:108453-132686 GCA_006410935.1 Redunca redunca | reverse complement strand
TCCGGTGCAAAGAGACACAAGGTCTACTCTGCCTGTCAGCTCCTTTAGGCATGGCTATCTTGTACCTCTTCTGACAGATTCTTCACCGACTGAGCTACCGGCGAAGCCCTTCTGACAGTTCATGACTTTGCATGAGATTAGGGTTCTACCTCGATGAATGAGAATAAATCAGTGAGTGAATGAAATTTTAACAATGCTGCAACAAACAATTCATGCAAAAAATACAAAACCCCAAATTGTCCAAAAAAGCACAGGGAAAAGTAAACATCTTTGTTCTTCCTATTTCCCAGCCCTTCAGCTCTATAAGCCATCAGTGAAAACGGTTTCTTGGAAATATTTTCAGATTTATTTTGTGCACATGTCAGCATTTCTGCATCTACCCTCTTTATGTTTGTTGATGTTATTGATGTAGGTGGTTTCGCATTGCCATTGGTGGCATGCTATGCTTGCTAAGTCACTTATTAATGCAATAGAACTGCCTTGTTCCATTGCACCTAAGTATCATAATGATTTAATAGTCCCCAGTAGTTGGCCATATCAGTGTTATGTGTATTTTCCTAGTGTTTCAGTGAACATCCTTATTCTTATATTACTGTACACAAGTGCAAATTTATCTGCAGGATAGATTCCTAGGAAATTGAATTGCTGGGTCAAAGGCCTGTTTGTGCATTCTTTGATAGATATTACCAAATTGCTTTAGTAGAGATTGTACCCATTTTACTATCACTAACAGTGATAAAAGTGGCATTTCAAATTTGCTTAGAAGAGGAGGAATGTTCACTGTAAGTGATTCTGAGACAAAATTCCCACTTCAGTCCTTTTACAGAGGTATATTTCAGATGAAAATACAAATAATATGGCCATCAAAAGCACTAAAATAAAATGTGATGAAGCTGTTTAATAACTTAAGCAGTACAACTCCAAACCTAGAAGCCACTAAAAAATCAATAAATCCAAATATATGGATTTCTGTAAGAGAAAATAAAATACCATAAACAAAATCAAAAGACAGACTGGAAAAGAACAATTATAATACTAAGGGCTGGTTTCCTTAGTGTGTAAAGAACACCTTCAAACCAATAAGAAAATGACCAATGATGGAATAGAAAAATGACTAAACCCACCACACACACAGTAGGTATCTAGAAAATATATTTGGGTTTGTTTTCTTTTAAATAAGATATTATATTTTGGCTTTAACTTCTTTTTTTTTAAAGTTAAATCTGATAGTTTTATAGATAACCAAGATTCATGTGCTATTTATTAGTTGCACTAAAGTACTCACCTACCTTTCTTATTTAAAAAAATGTTAATTGAAATACAGTTGATTTGCAGTGTTGTGTACAGTATAGTGATTCAGTTATATATAAAAATATTCTTTTTTTACATAGTCTTCCAGTATAGGTTATTATAAGATATTGAGTCTAGTTCTATGTCTGCTGTTATTTTGTATATAGAGGTCTGGGTCTGTATTGGTTAATCCCAAGTTTCCCTCCCCCCTTACCTTTTTGGTAACCATAAATTTGTTTTCTTTGGCTGTGAGTCTGTTTCTGTTTTGTAAATAAGTTCATTTGTATCAGTTTTAAAAGATGCATATAAGTGATACCATATGCTATTTGTCTTTCTCTGTTTGACTTAATATGATAATCTCTAGGTCCATCCATGTTGCTGCAAATGGCATAATTTCATTCTTTTCTGTGGCTAAGTAATATCCCATCGTGTGTGTATGTGAATACCACATTTTCTTTATCCATTCATCTGTCAGTGGACACTTAGGTTGCTTCCCTGTCTTGGCTACTGTAAACAGTACTGCAGTGAACATTCGGATGCTTGTATGTTAATTCAGGTTAGAGTTCTCTTCAGATATATGCCCAGGAGTGGGGTTGCTGGATCAGATGACAACTCTATTTTTAGTTTTTAAGGAACCTCTTTAGTGGTCTCCACAGTGGCTATACAAATTTACATCCCCCCAGTGTGTAGCAGAATTCCTTATTCTGCATACACTCTCCAACATTTATTATTTGTAGACTTCTTAATGATGGCCATTTTGACTGTTGTGAGGCGATACCTCACTGTAGTTTTGATTTCCTTTTCACTAATAGTTAACCACATTGAGCATCTTTTCATGTGACTGTTGGCCATCTGTATGTCCTCTTTGGAGAAATGTCTGTTTAGGTCTTCTGCCCATATACTGATTGGGTTGTTTTTTTTGATCTTAAGCTGTATGAGCTGCTTTTATATTTTGGAAATTAATCTCTTGGTAACATTGTTTGCAAATATTTTTTATACTCTGTAGATTGTCCTTTTATGGTTTTCTTTGCTTTGCAAAAGCTTTTAAGTTTAATTAGGCCCCATTTGTTTATTTTTGTTTTTATTTTCATTACTCTAGGAGACAGGTCCAAAAACATACTACTGTAATTTATGTCAAAAAGTGTCCTATCTTTTCCTCTAGGAGTTTTATGGTATCTGGTCTTACATTTAGGTCTTTAATCCATTTTGAGTTTTTAATACGGTGTTCAAGATGTTCTAATTTCATTCTTTTACAGGTAGCTGCCTAGTTTTCCCAGCACTACTAACTGAAGAGACTGTCTTTTCTTCACTGAATATTCTTGCTTCCTTTGTTGTAGGTTAATTTTGACCATAAGTGAGTGAGTCTACTTCTGGGCTTTCTGTTCTGTTTCATTGATCTGTGTGTCTGTTTTTGTGCCAGTATCATACTGTTTTGATTACTGTAGCTTTGAAGTATAGTCTCAGGTCAAGGAGCCTGACTCCTCCAGCTCTGTTCTTCTTTCTCAAGATTGTTTTGGCTACTAGGGATCTTTTGTGTTTCCTAGAAATTTAAAATTTTTTTGTTCCAGATCTGTGAAAAATGCCATTGGTAATTTGATAGGGATCACATTGAATCTGTATGTTGCCTTGGGTTATAGAGCCACTTTAACAATATTGATTCTTCCAATCCAAGAACATGGTACATCTTTTCATCTCTTTCTTTCATCTACGTCTATAGTTTTTGGAGTACTGGTTTTTGCCTCCTTTGGTAAGTTTATTGCTAGGTATTTTATTATTTTTGGTGTGATGGTAAATGGGATTGTCTCCTTAATTTCTCTTTCTGCTCTTTTGTTGTTAGTGTATAGAAATGGAATGAGTTTCTAGATATTAACTGTATATCTTGCAGCTTTACTGATTCACTGATGAGCTCTGGTAGTTTTCTTGTGGCACCTTTAGCGTTTCCTGTGTATAGCATCATGTCACCTGCAAACAGTGACAGTATTAGTTCTTCCTTTCCGATTTGGATTCCTTTCATTTCCTTTTCTTCTCTGATAGCTGTGTCTAGGATGTCCAAAACTATTAGTATGTTGAATAAAAGTGGCAAGAGTGGGCATCCTTGTCTTGTTCTTCATCTTCGAGGGAATGCGTTCAGCTTTTCATCAGTGAGGATATTAGCTGTGGGTTTGGATGTGTGTTCTGTGTCAGCCCTCTGAATTATGAATCCCAAGCTGGAACAGCACAAGATGGGAGGCTGGATGACCAGTTCAGGACTGTTGAGGTCATCTAGGTAAGAAAATGATAAGGGCTGGAACTAGGGAGGTGGTTTGGAGAGAGGGGTAAGTATACAAATTGAGAGATATTAAAGGAAGCCAAATTGATGGGACTTGATGAATTAAGTGATATATAGAGGAGCAGGGGCAGTCAGAAAAAAACTCCCATTTCTAACCAGGGACTATGGGTGGATGCTGAAACAGTCACGGAGACAGACAGAGAAATGGGTTAAGTTCAGATTTCTTGAGGTCTCTGTGGAACATCCTGGAGAAGATGTACAGTGGCAGTTGATATGCAATGCCAAGTACATAGCAAGCTCTCAGTAAATACTTACTGAATGAAAGGACTAAAAGGAAAGTAGGTATTTAGGGAAAGAGGAAAGAAAGAGAAGGTCTAGAGCTCAGGAGGCTGACCTAGGCTTAGGATTTAAAATTCATTCACCTACAGATGGCACTTGAAGCTCTGGACCGTGTGAGGTCATGCGGGGGAGTGTAGATGGTGTATGGAGAGATGAGGATTGAAGACAAAAACCTAGAGCATAGACAGGTGAAGGATAGTCAAAGAATGAGTTCTTCAGAGAGAACAAAAAGAGTAGCCAGGGAGGTATTAATAGGAAGAAATCCAGGAAGAAGCATTATCTCCAAATACTGATGGAGTAAGTTTCCTCTTGAGGAGGACCGAGTCAAGAGGAAAAGGAAGACATCTCACATTTTTCTAAACACCTGCTTCATGATAGCAACTTTATTTAACCCTTGCCATTTAATTATCCCCCCAACCCTAAAAAGTACAAAATCTCCCCATTTGACAGATGAGAAAATTGAGGTGCAAAAACGTTATGGGGGTAAGGTGAAAGGATTAGCCTAAGCATGATGGAAGAGTGTCTACTCTTCTAAGGCAAGCAGGAAGAGGGCAGAGCTTAAAGCATGAAGATGGAGAAGGGAAAATTATAGGTTTCCATGTTTGAGGACCTGTTTCCTTTGTGCCCTCTTTCGCTGCTCTGCATCACACACTCAGAATTCAGGAAGGTATTGACAAAGTGGGAGCTGTGCCCCAAAGGTGGAGACATTCCTATCTTAATGCCACATAGAGCCAGTACAGACCAGGGGCTCAGGGAGGTTTCATTCCAGCTTCCTCTTGATCTGAGGCTTTCTGTATCAAAAAATTAAAAAAACATTTTACACCTTCATCCACCTTCTGTGGCAGCTACTTGATCAGGAGACCCAGGCTCCTTATTCTTCCATCTTCAAAATGCAACTTCCACCTCATGGTCCAAGATGATTGCTGCTGCCTTTGCCATCAGGTCAGCATACTAGTTAGTGGGGAGAAGGTAAAGGGACAGAGCCTCATTTCAAGCTCACCTTTCTTTGAGGACACCTCCCAGAAGTTGCACAAACCATGTTCATTCACATCCCATGGAAAGGTGGGACCATTCCCAGCTAAAAATCATGTTCTGTTAACTGTAAAAGAAAGGGGAAAAATCCAGCAGTTTCTGCTGGTGATGCTGAAATAGGTATGCACATAGCTATAGTGCATAGCTAAAATGAAAGTGGAACAGAATTATACATATTAGCTCTGACTTTAGGCAGGTTACTTAATTTCTCTGTGCCTCAGTTTCTTCATAATGATAATAGTAGGACTTATCTCCTAGGTTTACCTAAAGGTTACCTAAATTGTTATATATGTATGTATGTTTCATACATACATAATGGTTACATAAAATAAGTTGTAAGTCCTTAGAAAGTGCTATGAAAGTGAAAGTGAAGTCGCTCAGTCGTGTCCGACTCTTTGCGACTCCAGGGATGATAGCCTACCAGGCTCCGCCGTCCACGGGATTTTCCAGGCAAGAATACTGGAGTGGGCTGCCATTAGTGTTTATTAAAAACAAAGTAAAAATAAGCAGAGTCAAGTGGGAATTACAAGGATGCATGTATTGGTGGGGAAAAAAACAATATTTTATGAAGAAATGTAGAACATCAGCTCACTGATGTTCTTATTCCTTCCCTGGGCACCCTGAGCCCCTGGCCTATTGCCTTGCACAGAGAAGATGCTCAAAGTACTGGTTTCTGAATGGGTTTGAAAGGTTAGTAGTATTTTTTTAGGTGGGTTGGAGGCAAGGAGAATGCTCTAGGTGGAGTTAACCATATGAACAGAAATAAAAGGTGAATGCTTACCGTATCCAGCACAGTAGCTAGCGTCTAGAGCGTGGCATATCAGCTAGTTTGGTTTGGCTGAAATCTGTCAGTTGGGTCCAGGCAGAAAGACACATCACTTTAGGAAATGTAATATGGGGAACTGTCACATAGGTGATCAAAGTGTAGGTAACCTAGAAATTCCAACAGTAGGAAACCTCCTATTACTCCTAGTGCCAGCGGGACATGGGAGGAGCTGGTGTTCCCAGAACCCAGAATCCTGAGTGGTGGGGGACTGCCTGGTGGGAGCTGGGAAATGGCAGAGCTGCAACCCAACCCAAGCCAGAGAGGGAGAGAAACACCCTCTTCCCTTCTGTCCTCCTCTCAGGTCAGTGTCTCACTGGAAAGTCAGTTTGGCATCTGGGAAATAGCATTTCTTGAAGCCCAGAGCAGAGCAGTGAGAGAAAAAGGCAGATGACCAGCAAAAAGGCAGTCTGGAGCATAAGCAGGGGAGTGATGAACATAAGCCCGTGGCGGTGTCCTTTTATGGAGTCCTGAAGTCAGATCTTGAATGTAGGGGTTGCCTCATGTTTTGTTAGGCAGAGGTAGGCCACAGAACGTAAAAAAGCAGAAAGGCATTGTTAAAACCATTTTAGGAAGACTTCCTCAATGGGGAAGATGGAGAATACAGAAATAGTAGCTTCCCTTTGAGTACCTGTCATGTGCCAGGTACGGTGCTAAGCATTTATCTCAGAAAGATGATGTGTCTGGTTCTGGATATGCTGAGAGAGGACGTCACAATAACATGGATAGGCATATTACAGAGTTAATAGGAAATTTGCATCTGGAGCAGAGGTGTAGATATGTAAGGGTGGGCGGACCTCCTTGGTGGTGTACTGAATAAGAATCTGCCTGTTGATGCAGGAGACATGGGTTCGATCCCTGGTCCAGGACGATTCCACATGCCGTGAGCAGCTTAGCCCATGCACCACAATTGCTGACGCCTGCGTGCTCTAGGGTCCACGAACCACAGCTACTGAGCTTGCATGCTGTGATTACTGAAGTGCGCGCCTAGAGCCTGTGTCCACAAAAAAAGAAGCCACACTTACAAGCCTGCTCTCCCCAACTAGAGAAGACCCATATGCAGCAACAAAACTAAGTGCAACCAAAAACAAATTATTTAAAAAAAGAGATGTAAGGATGGAGACTTTGGTGTTTTCTCCAGAGAAGTGAGAGCACAGCAGCAGAGGGGGAACAGGACATTCAGGTTAGACAGTATAGAGGAAGAAGATAAGAGGGCAGGCATTATGGAAGACTAGCAAGCAGTGCTGAGAAGGCAATGGCATCCCACTCCAGTACTCCTGCCTTGAAAATCCCATGGACGGAGGAGCCTGGTGGGCTGCAGTCCATGGGGTCGCGAAGAGTTGGACATGACTGAGCAACTTCACTTTCATGCATTGGAGAAGGAAATGTTCTCCAGTGTTCTTGCCTGGAGAATCCCAGGGATGGCAGAGCCTGGTGGGCTGCCGTCTATGGGGTCGTACAGTCGGACACGACTGAAGCGACTTAGCAGCAGCAAGCAGTGGGCAGAGTAAGAAAACCAGTGAAGAGAAAAAGAGTAGAGAGAGAGGAGAAGCAGAAAGTTTATCTTCCTGCAGGCAATGAGAGAGGCTGGAGCTTCAAGAAGGAAGGGTCAGTGATGTCAAGTAACATTTCCTGGCCAGAAGAGATGAAGACAAAGATAAAAGCTATTGAATACAACAGCTGGATGCATGGAGGAATGGTTTCTCTTGACGGATTAGGTCACAGAAGGAACAGTGGGTATTTCCTTGTCTGGGAGTGGCAGGTACAAGTAACAGGGGAAAAAAAAAAAAGTAAAGAGATAAACGTCTCACCAATGGATCCAGATTGATTAGGGAGGAAAAATGTATCCTGATGGGGGTGGAGGACTGGGAGGGGCTGAAATACTTGAGATCAGGAGTTTATAGTCTTTGGAGTCTACAGGACTTTGGAGCCACCTGAGATAATTCCAAAGTGCAGTAAAGGTTGGGTTTAGAGTGAACTGGAGGGAAGGCTAACAGAACCGACTGGGATAGTCTAAGTCCAGAATCTTGACCACTGAACAGTTTCAAGCAGTGAGTCTAAGTCCATGATGGAGATTGACTGAGGTGGAGTGGAAATAGGGTGACTAGAATTGATGAGACTGAGCCTGAGAAACTGCAGGCTTGTCTTGGTTCAGTTGCCTTTGGACAGATCAGGATAATGATTTTCACTAAAGGAAAAACCACGAGTCAACCTTAAAGGACTACAGTTAGGTGAAACATGTGACAGCGTTGAGTCATGATTCAGCAGTCACCGAAGCATGAGGAGAGGCACTGGGCCGGTTGTGTGCTCTCTTCCCCTCACTTGGACATCCACTTCCCCCCTGGCAGGTGGGGGCAGAGGACAATTGAAGCAGGTTAAGTGGCAGACTTGGCTGAAAGGGCAGATGTTACAGCTACATCAGCCAAAGTTTGGATGAGCTTTACATTACAGAATTAAGCCATGACTTGTTCTCCTAGCTGTCTGTTTCAGAGCCAGCCAGTTTGATTTGTGTACACATAAAAATGTATACACATACATTTAAGGTAAAAAATAGGTTTTCCTGATAAAACCTTAACATATAGAAAAATTTTAACTAGTGTACCTTGATTTTGTTCTTAGTACATTACTCCTGTGAACTTCCCTGAGTTATGGGGGTGGAGGAGTGGATGTAGGAGGGAGGGACTGAAAACTTCATATACACATTTCTTCATATAGATGACTGCGTGCACATATTTCTCTCCTGCCACTGAAAAAGGTTGAGGAACGCCTCAGTATTTGTAATAGTCCTCACTGTTTTGGGGAGCTAAAGTTCATATGGTAATTGAACTAAATCTAATTATAGTTTTCATAATCCATGTTTCACTTTTCTTCCCTTAATGAACAAGACTTCAGAATTTGAGTACAATGCATGGGATGTGAGGTCAAGATTTTGGCACCTGAACCATACCAGCTTCTGCTTTGCAATTCTGCCCAGGAGGTTGTAACCATAAGGAAGATGAATCAATGGAAAACAAGGTATACCACTCATGTAATAGCTTTACAAGAGCACTGTGACTGCAGACTTCTCAGTTAAGCTGCGATTGAATGACTTATGCCCCTACCTTTCAGAGAGAGAGCCTGGCTCAGGAAAGCCCATTTGGAAGAGAGAATGATAGGCCTGCCCACTAACAGGGCAAGAGTGACCAACTGCAGATGGTTTCTGACCTGTTAATACATCAGCCCTGTTTATTTGTGAAAGTGTAGCGTAATGGGTATCTTGGGCTCACCTCACTCTGGTTAGCAACTCCTCTTTCCCTAGGAGGGGTAACTAGGAAGGAGGCAGATGGAGAAGAGCAGGACTTCCTAGTTTCTGTGCAGTGCCACACAAAAGGTGTGGGTCATGTTTTGGTTTTCTAGCCAATTTCTATGCTGTTGTTTAGTCGCTAAGTCATGTTCCACTCTCCGGCGACCCCATGGACTGCAGCCCACCAGGCTCCTCTATTCATGGGATTCTCCAGGCAAGAATATTGGAGTGGGTTGCCATTTCCTACTCCAGGGGATCTTTTGACCCAGGGATTGAACCCATGTGTCTCCTACAGGCAGGAGGCGGGTTCTTTACTGCTGAGCCACTGGGGAAGCCCTTCTATGCTGTACTACCATTCAACTGAAGATAAATTTCAAGAATGTGTTAGCCCTTCGAGATCTGCTCAGCAGCCAGCTGAATGACCTCATTTGATTCCATGTGGAGTACAAGCCATCTAGCCCAGCCCTGGCCCGCTGAATCATGAGATTGAGTAAAACAGTGGCTGTTTTGAATCACTAAGTCTGGGGGCAATTTGTTACAGTGATAATGAATGAACACCTATCACCTGAACCTATACGTTTCCCCTTTCTCACAGCTGGTATTCAGTGTTTATTGGTAAGTTTACATTTCAGAACCACCTCTATAGTTATCTAAACTCACATTTCATAGTTTGAAACATTCCAACTCTGATAAAACACTGATCTGCTTAAGACAAGTCATGCTACTGACCCTGCTTATGGGAAATATTATAATTTGAATGCATTCCGTCTTCACTTTTAAACAATGAAACCTGAATTTTACATTCTAGTCAGATGCTTTAGGGAGTTTGTGAATCATTTTGTTTCAATCCTAACTGCATGCTTTCAATAAGATGTTGTAGATGGTTATTCTAAACAGTAGTTGTCATTACTTGAGAGACTGAACTGAATGAGCACCTGCACATATTCCAGAGATGGTACTGAAAATTTTTTTGTGAGTTTTTCTTGTATTTGCTATATTTAGAATGCAACCCCTTGAATTTATCCCAGTTGCTCAAAGTTTCATTAAATGTTTCTGTACAGCCTTTCTTCCTTTTAAAAGCCTGCTATTTATTCTCTGAACAGCCAAGCATGGCTTGTAGTCTGACAGCCTTGTTAGGGAACCCATGAGACATTTCCTCAGGTCTTAAAAATAGGTATAATGGTGTTTCTCTAAAGCAGTTGTTTTTAATCTCATGGCAGAACACTGAACAGAGCTGATTTTTGTGTTAGGATTCTAGGAAGCTGAGAACCTGCCTTCATCAGCTGCTAGTTTTCTAATTTATTCCATCTTCATTTTCCTTTCCCTAATTTCATTACTTAAGGAAAAACCCGCCCCCCCTCCCCAAAAAGAAACCAACAACAAAACAACCAAAACTAGCACTGCAGACTACTTTTTAAAATAAGTTGTCTTAAAAGCATTTCAGGTGTCTTTCAAGAGCTCCTTAAGGTATTCTGAAGGCTCTTCTTTCATTACACTGTATCAGCACTTAGTATACTTCTGATAGTCATTAGCCTTCAAATAGCTCCAATAAGTGAACTGAGTTTAGTTGACATAAGCCAAAGTCACTAAACCTGTTTCTCAATGGTGGTTTTGCTTAAAAAAAAACAAAAAAGGTAAATATATCCATTATTCAAATATAGATTTTTGTAGAAGCCTGAGGGCACTAAGAGACTTCCTTCTCATCTTTACCTAGATATACTTTGATACTCTGTTCTGAAGATTTAAACTTGTGAAGATCATATCTGAGATATGGCTATGCATCTTACCAGTTTTAATCCCTTAAAGTAAATGTTAATAAAGGTGACTTAAATTGATTTTCAGTTGAAGTATTTCAGTTTATTTCAGTATTTCACTGAATAAGGTATTTTACATTTGTTAACAACTCTCTACTTTGTTCCAAGTTATTTATGTGCTTAAAAAAATACATAAATGAAGGGACTTCCCTGGTGGTCCAATGGTAAAGACGCCATGCTCCCACTGCAGGGGGTGCAGGTTTGAAACCTGGTCAGGCAACTAAGATTCTGNGGATTGGAGATTTCCAATTTTGTGTTCCCTGTAAATGCACTTTAGTGTCCCAAATATCTGTCACAACTGCAGTTTTGAATACCAGATAATTCAACCTATTCTAGCATTCATGAGTCAGAAACCAGCATGCAAGTTACAAATAGAGAAAATGTTGACCCATCCCCTTGAGCCTGAGAAAAAACTGGGTAAATTCTCAGTTGCACAGAGAAACACAATACAAAAGGGCCACCAGTTTTGAGTGTTCCAACACCCTAGTAGCATGAATTGAAGAAACATTCCGCTAAGAATGTCTCCTTCTGGAAGAACGTGTATGGGGTAAATGCTTCTTGTTTTGATAGTTCATTCTCTCATACCAGGTTCTTAATGTAAAAACTTAATACTTTTGAAATAAAAGCTTTACTATAAAAGAGAACAGATACAGATGCTTCCCTCACTCCGCCTATAAATGTCATTTAGTTTTATTATTACTAGGCTGCTTGTGATCCTAAGCAGTAAACACAAAATAGGAAGTTTCTTATTTACCGAAATCCCAAGAAAGCAGTATGGTAGAAAATAGAGGTCCCGTGAATAACGACATAAAGGAAGCAATAAGCCGCCAAGAGGCATGAATAGAAATGACTAGTGTTACTTGGGTGTCATGAGTTGCTTAGCCAGGATGTGTATTTCTGCCACTGGAGACTTTACCTCCTGGCCAAGTTAGAATTATTTGAATACTATTCACTGGAACACAGCATTGAATATGGATAAAAATCTATCTTACCTCCTGTTCCAGTTGCTAAGGAAAGAAAATAGCTCTCCTGCTTCTACCTTTAACCCAAACTTTCCAAGTAGTCTATCTTTTAAGTCCTTTTCATAGCTTCATTTAGTTCTTTGGTCATGTATTAACATACACATGCTCCAACACTTATAACATTTCTTTGATTTCAACTGACTTTTACACTTGCAGCAAGATCTCTATATCCCAGCTTTACCAGTTTTCTGGATTTGAATGTACAACTGACATAGGGCATCATCTCCTCCCTATGTATGTATATCTCTACATAATAATTCCAGTATTGCTTATGTAGCTTTGAAAATACTACTTTAAATTTTTTGAATGTTAGCAAACTTTGTATTTTCTAAATATTTTGATTGAGGTTCTTTTCCTTTTTTCCCTCCTCAAAGGGTCTAAACATGAGTGGATCTTTTGTAGACACACCTATTTTTATTCTGGGCGGCATGTGACTGATTCTCTCTCAAACCAACTTTTTAAAGAGAAATCCCCCCAACAGAGCCAGTCTATGTTACTTTATGTGACAGTCATGCTAATTTTAAAATTATCTTTAGTAAATAAATAAAGAGGAGATGTACAGTTTTGTGATTTGCTTGGTCAATCTTAATTACGGAACTTCTTCTTCTTCCGAAACTTCTTTCCTGCTGCATTTGCTGCCTTTTCAGCCATTATCTCTGAGTATTTCCTTCGGTTATACCTAAAAAGAAAAACCAAACCTTTAAGACCTCAAGTATGACACACCAGACATTAGAAGTTAATGTAACCTTTTGGTGGTGTTTGGGGGGCAGAGGGGGTGGGGGTGATGGGCAGGTGCTTCTAAATTTTTTTTTGCATTTTCACTATCCATCACATCTGTACCAAGTCCCAACATGAATAAGAAGCCACACTAGGAGCTGGAGACAGAGCAGTGAACTAGCCAGCCGCAGTCCCTGCCCTCAGAGCTTGTAGTCTAGTAAGAAAAAAGTGGCCATGGTAGAGGCAGGCTTTTGGAAACTTTCATTCAACCACTAGAGACCCATGCTGTAATTTCTGAGACTGCTATCATGAAGATTACAAAATGTAGGTCAATATATGAAGTAAGCAAAGACTCAATCACCTTGTACCCGACACCTCTGTGGGACAGAAAGAGACAGGCTTAAGAGAGAGGAAAATGGGAGGAAATCTGACAGTTTGAACATGGGGCTGAAGGGAGAAGGTGATGTTAAGGACTTGCCCTAAGGGATGAAGGGCAATGCCATTCAGTCACGAGAAACAGGACACTGGGAGGGGAGGACTAGATAGGAGACCGAAAGTTAGCTCTCAGAGGGGCTTATGAGATACTCATTAGATGTTCCTGAGGCAGCAGCAGGTTATGTGGCTCCGGACTCAGAAGAGATCCAGACTATACATACATTTGAAAGTCAACAGTATATAGATTAATACAACTTTGTGGGCATGAGATTTCCAGGGAGAGAGAAATAAGCGAGAAAAGAGCATTGCTTATTTCTAAAAGTTTCACCATTACCCAGAATCATGAAAAAGTTTACATAACACTTGAATTAAATTTGTCTTCCATGCCTATATATTAACCTAATTTTAAAAATCCCTGATGAATATTTTCACTTTTGCTATTAAACCAGTCTGGAAGTTCAGCAGAAGTTTCTTTATATGAGGCACGCTTTAACCCTATGCTATACACATACCTGCTTCAAGGGCATTTAAACATCTTAACTGCCCCCATCTCAGGGGGGGTAAAAATCCAGCTGCATTCACTAGCTGTGCCTCTCTCGTCTTGCTCACAACATCTCTTACTTCTTCAATTCACTCTCAAATACCGTCCAGTCTAGTTTCCTCCCCACCACTCCCCTAAAAGCCCCTGACAAGGTTACTGTGACGTCCACGTACTAAATTCAGAGGAAGATCTTAGTTCATAGCTCACTTGCATTCTCAGCAGCATTTATTCCTGTTAACCACTCCCTCTGGCTTCTACCCGCCTGTAACCCTCTCTTTCCTTGACTTCTATGACACTGCTCTCCTGGTTTCTTCCTGCCTCCCTGACTTCTTTCCTGGTCTCCTTTGTGGGTTCCTCCTCTAGTCAGCCTCATTTCCTTCTAAAGCAGTGGTTCTGAATCGAGAATGCTTATGCACACCAGGGAACATCTGAAAAACGTTTGAAGACATTTTTAAGTGTCATGAATTGGGAGGGAGGGGAGTGCGCTACCAGCATCTAATGGGCAGACACCAGGGATGCTGTTAAAGATTCTACAGTGTACAGTCCTCCCTAGGAATTATACCACCCAATATACCTAATAGTTCTGTTGAGAAACTGTGCTAAAGCATTTAAAAATTATCTTGAATTTAAAGTTTTTGCACATTCTAAAGGAAAACATATATTATAAAGTGAAACATAAATTCCTTTACCTTCTGAACTCAGAATCAGCCAGCAGTTCCTCCACAATAGTTCTCTTCCTTTGTTTCTTGGGAAGTCGTGAATGGTAGAAGTCAGCAGGATTGTCAACAATGGTTCCAATCTATGAATGAATGGTTGAAATAAGTCATGTAATACCTGAAAGCCAAGCTGTTTTCATATCTCAGGGGAGCTCTAACAAAGTTTATTTATAGAAAGGAATGGAAAACACAGCTTATATTTTACCAATATTAAAGTTAGTTTTGCCATTTCTTAAAAAAAATCACTTATTCAACCTGCACTGGGTCCTATTAGTGACATTTCTTCATTAAAATTTTTGAGTAAAACTAAAATTCCTTCTATGTAAGTGCTAGACTGTAAATTCTTGATGAATAGTCTAAATAGAGGAAAAGTGGGACAGATAAAAATAACACCTTTTTAGTTTTCCAATTTAACAAGACTGATACACACATTCTACTATATACCTGTTAGATCTCCTAGGTTATCATAAATGCTCCCAGCTTAGAACCTTCTTACTGAACACTTGGCATTTGTTCATACATTCAACCAAGTAAAATATACAATGTCTGCTATGTGCCAGGAACTGTGCCAGGGTTAGGGAAACAAAGAGTATCTGGTCCCTGCCAGTGAGTGGCCAGTTTTATAGAAGATCCAAAGGGACATGGCTAAAAATGAAAGCATAACCTAGTATTATGTTGAACAAAACACTCTAGATTCTCTGAAAACAAAGTGGCCAATTCTACCAAATGGAGGTAAAGAAGGTTTCACAAGGATGACATTTTCGCTTGGATTTGTTTGGGTAAAATTTCACCAAGTCAACATGGCAGAGCCAAACACTAAAGTCAGAATGACTAGGTCATCGGTGCATATCCTGAGAAGACTGAGCAGCCGGGTGTGTTGGAGCTTAGAGGGCTATGTGACCAAAATAAGGATTAGTGAACTGGTGTGGGTGCAGACTGTAAAAGGCTACATCACAGGATAGAGATTCTATCCTACAGGTTATAAAGAATCACTGGTGGTATTACTGAATATCTTGATACCACTGAGGTGTATCATTAATATATGGTACACCCATCTTACAGGTTCCATATTTAGAGAGCTCATCTGGAAACCTAGTTACCATTTGGAACACTGTCTTTCGATGAGGAAAGCCATTACAGGCTGATGGCTATCTGAACTGGGTTCTGGCCATTATTATATGGTCTGAGCAGATATACACTGTAAATACACATTTAAGAGGAAACAAGTCACTATAATGTTTCCCAGACTAAAATCCTCAGAACATCACTACTATTACTCTGTTTGCTTCATACCTGGAAGTACTTCGGGAAGCCATCTCTATCATTTTTCTTGTAAAACCTTTTTGGGTCCATGCTAGCTCTCATCTTCAGTGCTTTGAGATCATTTTTCAGTTCATCTGTCAGTTCTGGCGCTTTCATACCAAACCATCCATCACCTGCTGTTTTTTGTCGCTCTTGCTGAAATTCAAAATTTCAAAAACAATCAGAAAATTCTAATTTTTAATAAGTAGTATATAACTACGCCTCATTTCAATATTATGAAGAAAATTTCATGAATTAAAAACAAGTAAGGTTACTTTACAGGAATGTATGTATTACTCTCCAGATACACCTTTCATAAAATGAATTAAATGACAAAAACCCATTTCTCTTTGATACGTTAGATACAGCACTATCTGTGTCATAAATGAAGGCTCCTTAAAATTAATTTTGTATCTCAGTAAGAACTGCTAACTTGTTGGGAGAATAGCCGACAATGTCGATTTTTTATTGTCTGAGATATCCTACAAGATGTAAAGTATAAAAACATTCTTACTTCTGGAGCCTTTCTGTAAACATTTAACATTTTTATTCAGTGACCTAGTTGTCTCTTAACAGTTACCCTCTCCAACATGCCCAGAATTTGTGTTATTTCTAAAATTCAAAACCTTTCTACTTTTTGGAAAATTTACAGCAAGTTATTTGCTTAATTTCATTCTTTTGTTCATCAGCAAATATTAGTGTTTACCACCTGCCAGGGTGCTCTGGTCATATCAGTGACATTACTGGAGCACCATCCTCAAATTTCCTCGTGTACCATCCATAATTTCTTTATGCTTACTAGTTGAAATAGAAGTAGTCCCCTGTATTTTACTCAAGAAATTCCTTGCTCTCATTTGGCAGACTAAATAGGCTGTTGTTTTTAGCTGGTTACATTACTTCAAGAGCCAGCAACAGAGTTCCCAGCCTTCTGTGAACAGTGCCTGTAAGCCACGACACTGTATGGTGTGGACAGTGGCCTCAGATGCTGGCTGCCACTGTTTTTAACGCAGGGAAAAAAGAGCTGTATCCAAATGCACTAATCGCTGCACTTTCACTTTGTGAAAATTTACATGAAATGTGTTTATGAAACCGTATTTTATGGGCTCTTAGACATCTGTGATAATTTTTTTGGAAACATATTTTAATTGTACAACCATGTTAGACAAGCTGAATATATATATAGTCAAACACATTAAATGCTCTAAGAAAGAATCACTGTACTTACTCTGCGTTTTTTCTGAAGTTTATATTTTGATTCCCTATATGGTGGGACACAGTAGTTTTTTTCAAATTCAGGAGTAATGACAGTTTTCTGCAGAAGCTACAAATATATTAAACTGGTTTTAAAATAATGTCAAAATGTCAGTATTTTTTCAACATTTTTGCCTTAAAAAAGCAACATCTCGCACACTGATGACTCCAGATACATTAACCTTCTTTATAGACAGACATACTACTGCCAAGTTGTTCCTGCTCTTAAATCTATAAATTATATAAAAATAAAAATGCTTTAGGAGACAAATTGAAGGGTTATTTTAGGGTATCCATAAAATTAATATTCATCTCAAATTTCTTTTTCTAATTTGAATTTGCACACACCAGACATACATTAATGTGTCCACTCGCACTTAACTGGTTTGCAACTAGCCACCTGCACCAACCAACTGGAACACAAAGACAACAGAAACAATGCTACACTGTTCTGGAACTTCCTGAAAAAACACACACACACACGCCTGACTAGCCTAAGTTGTTCTGATGCTGACAAAACAGCTTTATGTGATCTGAGACCAGCTAGACTACTGATAAGAACAGCAGTATAGATTTTGATTAAACAACACATGCTTTTAATGGTACACCAATTAAATCATGCCATCAAGCAAATCTGCTTTTTGCAACTCAACAACATATCAAAGATGTTCTTTCAATGTCAATTCATACAAAGATCAACTTCATTCATAGCTGTTATGCACAATTTTTCTTGATACTTAGTTTAACAGTCTCCATTAAACTTTTTTCCATTAAATATTATAAACATCATCTCTGAATACTTGTGATTATTTCTGTAAAACAGATTCCAAAATGTGTCATTTAAATTTTGATAGGTACCACTACATTGCCTTGAATCCAAGTAGTATAAACTCCTATCAGAAGTTAATCAGTACCTTTTTTTTTTAAACATAGCTAACACTGATGATTATTATCTCTGTGTTTTGTCAGTGGTACCTCATGAGTGTTTCCATTTGCTGCTGATCAAATTTTTGTATTTTTTTTTTAAGCTGTGTATAAGTCGTCTTCTGTGGAATGCCTGTATTTGTTTGGGAGTGGGGGAGGAGGGAGGTGTTTTTTTTCATTTTTATACAAGGTTGTGTTCTTTTTAATTTGAAGAATTATATTCTGTATCTTAGTGGTATTAAACCCATGGCCTTTTACTTATCTTTGTTTAGATGTTTTTAATTGTGTAAGTTTAAAAGCTTTATGTAGTCAAATCTGTTAATCTTTTCTGAAATGTCTTCTGCATTTTTTGATTACCTGCCTAGGGTAATTAAATACTGTTTTAATACTGTGTATGTGACTAAAAGGAACCTCAGCCTCATTAGTCATTTCCCTAGAACAAGAACTAAAGACAGTTCACAAAGCTGTTAGCCCGCAAAACAGTTCACAGGAACACAGCAAATATTAACTTGGTCAATAACATTTGCAATTATTAAATCCTCAATTCAAATTTAGGACTAGAAGTTGCTGGGTAGCACAGCAGTGGTCTAGACTTTCCTATCAGTCAGAGAAGAGTGCATGACATTTATTTTATAGGTTATTAAGAGCTGGTTGTGTATCAAGTACTATAGTAAGGTTTAGAGTGGTTCTCAACTGAGCAACTGGCAATGTCTGAAGACATTCTAAGGTGGGGGGCATGAACTGGTAGAGACGGATGCTACTGGCACCGATGGGGTAGAGGCTGGGATGCTGCTAAACATTCTACAATGCACACGACATCTTCCCACAGCAAACATCAACTTTGCTGAGGTTGAGAAGTCCTGTTTTTTTCAGTGCTAAGAACAAAGCAGGTAGACAGAGCCAGATGAACAGAGGCACCTTGAAATGTCTGGGGAACCACTCAAGGACTTAAACAGGAGAATGTCATGGTCAGATGGTATTTTGTGTTTTCAGAATGAGAAATCTAGCAAGACCATTGACGATGGCTTGAAGAGGAGGCCAATGCAGTGGTCTAGATAAAAAGTAAAACAGATGTCACTAGTCAGTGACAGTGGGTTGGAAAGGAGGGAGCGGAATATTAATAGGAAGTATATAAGAAGCACTGTCCTTTAAGCTTAGTTACTGATTACAAAAGAGAAATAGATTTTGGTGTCATTAACCAGGATAAATAATACAAGAGGAGAAGCTGGTTCGGGCAAGGAAGAAGAGAAGGGCAATTACTGAAGTCAAGTGCCTGAACACATCTGAATGAACAAAGAATAGGCACCTGAGTTTAAAGACCTGTGTAGGCTGCAAGACTAGAAAATACTACAGATTTAGGAGGAAGCCATTCAAGGTGGCAGCAGAAACTGAAGGCTTGTGTAAGGTTACCTAACGTGTAATTTCCTTCTAAAAATGTACAATTTAATGTCTATGAGCACATATGCTTTTTCCTGGTGGGGTTAATGGGTATTCACAGCTTTCAGATTTTCAACAGAGTCCAAAGCAGTGAGGAACGAAAAATATAGCAAGAAAAAACAAAAAAACTCTGGGATCATAACTGGTGCTTGCCAGAAGAGGAACACTGACCCTACATTAGTTTTCAAATGTCACCTTTGGCTGGGATTTTATGATAAAAAAGAAATGACTCTCCTGCAAAGAGAGAAAAAAGGAGCTCTGTAGGCTAATGTGGTTTCACTGCAGGAAAACTAGTCTCTTACCAAGGACTAATCATTTCTAGAAGTGACTGGTGAGTTCTGTGCAGCTTACCTCATCTTTCCTTTTCTCTTTCATCTGTGTTAGGGTTCTCTTGTTCAACTGTAACTTGTCTGCATTGAAATTAATATACAAACCACCCAGCTCCTTAATATTCAGTCCAGTATCTATGCTGCTGCTCGTCAACTTCAGACTGAAAGAGCAATGATCACTTTTAAGTGATTAAGAAATAATCTTTACATTGTTTAGCAATTCAAAATGAAAACTGAGACTTTTCATTTAGAAGAAATTATAGGATAAATAATGAATTAAGCCTTTTGAGAGCACATCCAAATTTATTCCCCAAATTTTCTTAAAAGAGGATTAAGGCCATATTATATGTCAACAGACTTCATACACGTATTTTACAAGGAAAGAATTAAGAAAAAAGGAAATACATTTGGCATTTAGCTCAACTTCATATGTAGGTAGTAAATTAATAAATGTCCACATTTTTCCATGTCAAAAGCCAATGAGACACACAAGGCCTTTTCTCTGTACTTCTAAGTTATCCAAACTTGGAATTGTTTCCTGAGTATTTAAGGACATTTAGTAGTGCCTCTAAATCAAGTGAGTTTTAAACAACAGTGAGCATCTGTATTTTCCACCAGAGCTTAAAAGAAATGTAACTGTCATACCCTAGATCCACCAAATCAGAATCTTCAGCAGTTGGCTTGGGCTTCTGCCGTATTTACGTAATTACTAAAGTCTTTTTGTATAAGTACACTTATAAACACTTGGACTTAGTTTCTTCCCTAATTATTCATATAAACTGAGCAGTTTAAAGTTTCCATAAACAACCTCTATTCAATTACAGTGCCTTGGCAGTGATTCTCAACCCTGAGTGTATGTTAAATTATCCTGGGGAAAGGGTATGGCTTGTAAAAAATCAGTCCACCTGAGACTAGTCTCGGAGATTTCACTGGTTTAGACTGAAGACTGGAAATCTGTTTACGTACAGTTCCTTAACCAAGGATACCTGTATTTTCAATGGATACACTGCCACCAAAGGACTGTGCCTGGGAAAAACAAATTTGGAAAACAGAAAAACTAAAGAAACCGCCTCCAAAGAGTGCTTTTTAATGCCAGTAGATGGGATTATAGGTTACTATTTTTCTCAGTTTTCCTCTATTTTCATTTTCTCTACAATCAACATGCATAAAAAAGCCAAGTTACCTTCCTTCCCTTTTGTATGTTGCTCTTAATAATCATGCAAGAAAATCGTTAACAGATCATTTTTAATACACCATCAAATGGAGTACTTTTAGCTCTCACCAGTGGGAAAAATATGACTAACAAAGGCACCCACATAAACAACCCTGACAGATAAAGAACCCAAAGCAGTACTTTTTTCCAGTTCCTATGCTTTGTAATATTTCTATGGTAAATTATTGCCACTTGAAGCATGTATCAAAAGCTTAATTTAAAAAAATTAAAGATAAAACTTACAGTTTAGATTTTGTGTTACTTAGCAAGTTGTCTTCATCACTAAACTCATTATCTTTATTTCTGTCATGGTCTGATAGTTCTTCTTCACTTTCTTCCTCTTCCTCTTCTTCCTCTTCCTCCTCCTCCTCAATGGCAACCTCACCTGCCTTGTCTTCTTCATCCAAGTAAAAATTTTTATCAGCACTCAATCCGGGAGTAGTGTCAATCACAAACAATGCATTGTCACCTGACAGATTTTCTGAGTCTCCATTTAGGGACTCTTTGTTACCATTATTTTCAACAAAACACACAGTGTCCTCTTCATTCTCACTGTGTTCAGACTGCTGGCTTTCATCACTGCTGAGAACTAACAAAACAGAATCATCTTTATCCTGAGTTGTATTGAACTCAAGATTACTTGGTTTGGTATCACTCTCAGAATCTACCTCCTTTTCTTTGCTCATGTCTTCACTAACACCTATAACTGTGCACTCTTCTTCATCACTATCACTATCATCACCAGGTTCTGAATAGTCACTTGTTTTTACGGCAGTCTTTCTCTCTTCATTCCATCTGTCCATTTCCACAATGGCAAACGTTTGAGCTAACGATTTCATCACAGCCTCACAGTTCAGAGTTGAAGACTCTGATGTGGTTTTGTCACTTTCAGGGGTTGAATGCCTTTGAGAAACTAACTGCTGAAGGCCAGTATCCTGAAGTTCAGAAAGATTCTTCACCTGAGAGTTCTTCTCATTACCTTCTTTTTCCCCATCTATTATTTTTTTGGCTGCTTCATCTAAACTTTTATAATTCTGCTTTGTTATTTCTTTGAGAGGTGAAATACTGCCCTGCTTTTCCTCTCTTACAGTAAAATTTCGGGTTTTTTTCACTGCTAGTTTTTTTCCTGAAGTTCCAAAGAAGGAATCATCATCAGGGTCATTACAAATTTCATTATTAGAGAAATTTGGCTTATTTATCTGAGAAAGTGATCTTGCTAGTAAACGAGAAGTTTGTCTGTTAACTGAATCCTCTAAATTCACAGGTGTATGTATGATTTCCTTCTCATTTTCTAGTACAATCTTAGTATCATTCTCCTCAGTTTGTGCCTGTAATTTCCTTTGCATACTCCTTGTTGTTCTCCTAGTTGCAATTCCAGAAAATGAAATGTCTGAGCATGATGACTCAGCATCAGAAATAACTTCCACATGGGATTCTTGCTTTGGCTCTCTTTGGGATTTAGCCTTACTTTTTCTGGTTGTTATTTCTGTGGGAGGCATAATTCTAGAAATACCTGAAACATGTGAGTCTGCTTCAGAGACTTCTTCTTCAGTATGAGACTCACTTACCCGAGTTATTTTCAGCCTTTTCCTTACACTAGAAACTGGGGTGCCTGCAACTAAGATCTGTCTTCTCCTAGTTACTCTGAAAACAGGATCCTGGACCTCAGACACAGAAGAACAATTTGACTCTGCTTCAGAGATCTCGCCATTTGTCGAAAGTTTGTTCATTTCTGGTAATGAGCTTGTAGTTCCACTCTTCCTGGTTTTAGGAGCTGGACTTCGTTCTGGAGTGGTCTGTGATTCAGCAGTATTTGGGTTATCAGGTGAAGACCCCTTCCTGCCTTTTGGGTGCACCTGAAGTCTTGTGACAGCAGAATTCTGTAAGCCAAATACACTGTAATTTAGGTAGGGCTGGGACAAGGGCAAAGTGAATGAGGCACTCCCTTCAAAAGCAAATTTTAAGGGGGAACTGGAAAAACTCAGTAAACAAAATTAACGTAAAACAGTAACTACCATCACCACCCACAATTGAAAAAATCAATAGCTAGATACTGGATCTGACTTCGGATTTGCAGGCCCTGCCTCACTAGCGTCACCTCAGTCCTGACTTCAGGAAACAAATAACTGCAAATAAAAATCTTCCTCAGGCAAGGTCACAAATGCCTGGTGGACCTACATTCCGACACACATACAGGAAAAGAACAAAGAAGCCAACGATGGGTTCAGGAAAACAGGCCAATGAAATCGGTCGCTGTCCTTTTTGTTTCATATCTACGTGGACTAATACTCCCTTCCCTTCATCGCAGCATCAGAAGCAGCAGACAATTAGCACCACTGAATTACGAGGTGACGTCACCGCAGTCCTCTCCCCTCCAGAAGGAAGTGCTGTCGGGGCACAGTCAGTCTTCCCACGTGAAAACGGTGCCTTCTCCAATCCACGCTTGGCGGCCGAAATTAATCCTCCGTTAGCAGTAAGGTTAAAAAGCAAGCAGTTCATCTGCATTACGGAACTGAACTACGCAAATCAAGTTACCTAATCTATTACCTGCCAAGCATTACTTTAAAAGATCCCAATGTGGTCTTTAGAAGCTACAGGCTTAGAGAGGAGCCTGGCACGCAGAAGCGCGCCGCCAGCTGTGGCTTTTCTGCCGTTCCTTCCCCAGGCTCCACGGGACCCCTGCACCGCCCACCTTCCTCAGCACCGCTCTGCGAAGCAGTTAGAAAAAATGAGGGAGACTTTCGAGTTTTCCTACCTTCTGCCGCAAGCTTTCAACTGACGTGGCTTGGTTCCCGGCCCGAGGCCGCGCAGACCTAGTAACCACCATCTTCCAGGCGTGCGGCCCCCGCAGCTTCCCTCTGTTCCCGCGCCCCGGAAGTACGTCAGAGATGCGCCTACTCGCGTTTCCTGCGAGAATCTCGTAACTCAAGAGAATCTCGTGCCGCCTCGGCCCCTCGGACCTAGGTCTAGGCAATCGGAGCCGGGATTCTGAAGGGCTCGGGTTTTAGAGTTCAGTACAGTGCCGGACTCCCATGGATGGAGGAGCCTGGTGATCTTCAGTCAATGCGGTTGCTAAGAATCGGACACGACTCAGAGACTTCACTTTCGCTTTTATGCATTGGAGAAGGAAATGGCAACCCACTCGTGTTCTTGCTTGGAGAATCCCAGGGACGGGGCGGCCTGGTAGGCTACAGTCCGTGGGGTCGCAAAGAGTCGGACACGACTGAGCGACTTCACTCACTTGCACTCACTTCACGGTGTGGTAGAAGACAGCCCAGGCTGGTGCAGGGGGAGAGTTTCCCGCAATGATCTAGGGCCCTTGTCCCTGCTGCTGCTGCTAAGTCACTTCAGTCGTGTCCGACTCTGTGCGACCCCACTGGGGCAGCCCACCAGGTTCCCCCGTCCCTGGGATTCTCCACAGGCAAGAACACTGGAGTGGGTTGCCAGTTCCTTCTCCAATGCATGAAAGTGAAAAGTGAAAGTGAAGTCGCTCAGT
>SJYQ01006240.1:73524-106210 GCA_006410935.1 Redunca redunca | reverse complement strand
TTGACTCTGGGTAGAAAAGTTAGAAAGACTTCTAAACTTTCTTAAGTTTAAACTAAAGAAGTTCTAAACTTGAACTTTTTAGGTTCTAAAAAGAGACACAATTAAATGAGCCTTAGACTTTTATCACTGAAAATCAAGATCCTATTTCAGTTACTACTAGGCTCTGGTAGGGAAAAGTCTGTCATCATTCATTCAAAATAGAATAACTTCACTTTTCATTTCACACTGCTGTCTAAATGTTCCTGTGAATGAAAAAATTATTAGCTGTTATTTGTGATTTAATTTCTAGCACTGGTTATTGGATGCTCTATTATCATACTGGCACAATGTGGTCTTCAGAATTCACATACATGAAAACACATTTTATAAGACACCTGGGTCCTTTTTTTGACTATGGTTTCTTGGATGAGAATTCAAAACAGACTCATTACAGAACAAATTACAAGTTATAGCACATTGTGTTAAAATAAGTGTATTTTGTAAGTCCAGTATATTTTGGACAAATAATAATAAGCTGCAGCTTCTTGTCATGTTTACTGGAAAAAAAGTTATATAAATTCTTTATACCTTGGGTCACTGGATACACATCTCCCCAGAAAAACAAATCTGTTATATATACTATTGTTCACTTAGCTTTCAGTTTTAAGCAATTATTTGGTAGTATCATCACTCTTTATTTTATGGCTTTTTAAACATTAAATCCTTCAATATTTGAAAAGTATTCACTATATTCTGATAGTTCACCAAATAAAGAAGTGAATATCAGCTTAGAAAAGATGAAGCCTTAAAAAATCAGTTTTTTAAAGAAAGGTTATTCAAGAACAGAAATTAAAAGTATAGAAGCAAAACAAAAAACACATTTAAAAAAAGCCACGCATGATCTCCTTCATGAAATGAATCTATAATCTTGGTTCCTTGTCAAGAGTTGGTTGAAAAACACACAAAAAGGTCCCCCTGAAGTCTGGATATATTGGCAATATATGTTTTTTTTTCCCTATTTTCAAAATAACCTTTTAAAAATCCGCTTTTGTAAGCCTAGGGTTTTAAAAAATAATAAATGTGATATTTAAGTACCCTCCTAAATATCTTGGCCAATTCACTGTATAGGCTTAAATTAAAATGAGCATTTGTTTAAGACTTATGTTACATGAAAAAATGTACATTTCTAAATTAAAAAGTTAACTATGTATACTTAATAACATTACATACAATTAATATAAAGGCTACAGAAGGCTTTAGGAAGCTGAAAGTCTAAACAAGTTTTAGCAGGTAAGTCAGCCGATTTCACATTACAATTCTAATCAAATTATACAACTAGTAAACCACAAAACCTTACTTAGGACAGGAGAAGAGTCTTGTTTGTTTATATAATATTGATTTTTAATGTGTTTGAATATGGAATCACAGCTCTTTTCCCTAAGCTGAAAAAACTTGGGCAAATTAGTTTTATATGAGTTACATACATGTGTGTAGATGTATGTGTATGTGTGTGTATGTATATATGTGTGTATGTATGAATATATCTATTATCATTAGCTTAGTTTTACAAACCATATGTTAAAATACATGGTTTAAAAGTATTAATTGAGATACAAGAGATTAAAAAAATTTTTTTTCAAACTATTTGGGTCACAGATACAAATTTATAGAATTAAAGAGACCAACAGTATATATCAAAGGTCACAACTTACTTATTTGCTATTTTCTGGTTCTTAATCTAATGAGGAATCATATTAAATAATACAGTCTCTTTTAGCTTTAAAGTTTTGGTTATACTGTTCTCCTTTTAAATAGTTAAGACCGTATCTCAAACAAAGTTGTCTAAATAGACAACAGTGACCCTGAACTAAAGGTTTTTTTCACCTCTTTTTGGGCTTTTAGTCCCTTGCAGTCGGTTACTAGAAGGGAACAAGTATTGCATATTTTACTTGATTGTTTCTTCACCCCTGTGCTCCCTCCTTCCTCCTTCCAGAGCCCACAGTGCCCAGCACATGGTAATTGCTCAACACTTACTGAATACTCTTGAATGAGTAGAAAGATACTAAGGACAGATTGAGAATTAAAAAGAATCTGGATGTGACAATAGCTGCTTTTATAAAGCCCCCAAACAATAAGATCAAAGCTCCTAGTCTCCTTTACATATTTACTTTGGTCTGTCCTTGTAATAAAAGCAAGAGCAATTATGGCACAGAATACAAGGTTAAGTCATTGCAGGTAAACTACAAGCAAGGACACATAAAAAAAATGTAAGTTTCCATTCATGTAGTGAAGAAATAACTTTTATTTACACTATTAGTAGATCCCAGCTACTCCAGTTAGTCTGAGATATAATCATCTTATCAATGACAGGAAAAATATCTTCCAGTATTTCAGTTTTAACAATTGTAATTAAATTGCTTAGTTATACTATAGAGTAAGAAGCAATTAATGAATTTTTTAGAAATAAAAAATATGTATATATATTACCCTGATGCCTAGGCCAAAATACAGCTAATGACAAATTTTCTTGATTGCTATTGTCATAAAAATAAAGGAAAAATATATTGCAAGTATATTCTTTATAGATAATTTCAATTAGAAAACAATAGTTTAATGAAAACAATACAGTGGTTCATGTGAGTGAACTGATATGGAAGCAAGAGAAGTATTCAAACTTGACAGATAACATATTGTCAAATATAACTAAAGAATATTTGCCTCCATGGCACACTTACAGGCAGTAATTAGATTTTTACACATCTCAATTTTATCTTATACTCAAGGAAAATACAGGTCAGTAGGTTATGGTCCTAAGCTGCAGTTAGGAAACCTTTCTTTTAGCTTGTAAGATGTAGCCTTTTGATTTGATAATTCCTCTACTTTTAACAATGACCGAGTACCGCAGTAGCCACAGAGGCACCCACTCATGTGCTCGAATGTCAGGGATGCTCTCCTGAAGTGCTTCTTGGAAACTTGCTTCAGAAAGCAGTTCTTAAAACAAACAACAAATAAAAACCCAAATTGTTAAACTTGAAATCAAAGCACTTTACTATGTAGGTAAGCATTTAAATAAAACAAAAGAAACACCTCAAAACTGAATTTATCCTTAATGTGTGCTGCTGCTGCTAAGTCGCTTCAGTCGTGTCCGACTCTGTGCAACCCCATAGACAGCAGCCCACCAGGCTTCCCCGTCCCTGGGATTCTCCAAGCAAGAACACTGGAGTGGGTTGCCATTGCCTTCTCCAATGCATGAAAGTGAAAAGTGAAAGTGAAGTCACTCAGTCGTGTAGGACTCCTAGCGACCCCATGGACTGCAGCCCACCAGGCTTCTCCATCCATGGGATTTTCCAGGCAAGAGTACTGGAGTGGGGTGCAATTGCCTTCTCTGTAATGTGTGCTATGAATAAGAATCAGAATATCAGAAAAACCCAGGTAGTTCTTTAGAAATTATCTCCATCTGTAACCTACCCAGTTTAACTCATAATTTCTGATGAGAGGAGCCTGAATACTTGTGTTTTTTTGACAGTCTCCAGGTGATCCCAATGTACAGTCAGGGACAATAAAGGAAAGGACAAAAGGAAAAATATGGACCATTCTACTACTGTGTATTTCCATCAAACTATTTTTTCTGTATATATTTATTTTATATGTATGTATGTATCCATATCTTAAAAACCAGAAATCATACTGTAGTTATAGCCTAATTTACTTATTTATTCACATATATTATGGATATTTTCCCATTTAATTATTCTGTGAAAGCATTTTTCATAATTCTCCCAATATATTTTATAGATATAATTTCTACATTTTCTTATTGTTGGCAAAAAAATTAGGTTTTTCCTAATATTTTGCTAATAAAAATAAAGCTTGGTGAACATGCTTAAAATGCATGCCTGGCTATGGAATGACAAGGTCAAAGTACAAGTACCTTTGGAAGGTTTGATACATGGTGTATTGCCAATTGCTTTTCAGAAAGACTGTGCTTCACACTTGATACTGGAGTGCCAATCTTAACCATATCCTCACCAGCACCAGCAGTCATTTAAAAATTCTTTCCCGATGGTTATCTTTTAATCTGCATCTCTTTAATGAAATCATTATTTTCTAATTCCACATTTATATCTAAGACCTCTACCATTGCTCCGATTTACAATTCCCCTCCTCACTTCCTCCTCTCTAGTCACACTGGCCTCATAGCTGTAGCCTGAAATCCTCAAACATATTTCTACCTTGGGGCCTTTGAATTAGCTGTTCCCTCTTCCCTGAGCACTCTTCTTCAAGATACCCACATGGCTCTCGCCCTTCTTGGAGGTCTGTGATTAATGTACCCTAGCACAGAGGCTGGAGAAGGCAACGGCACCCCACTCCAGTACTCTTGCCTGGAAAATCCCATGGGCGGAGGAGCCTGGTAGGCTGCAGACGGTGGGGTCACTAAGAGTCCTACATGACTGAGTGACTTCCCTTTCACTTTTCACTTTCATGCACTGGAGAAGGAAATGGCAACCCACTCCAGTGTTCTTGCTTGGAGAATCCCAGGGACGGCAGAGCCTAGTGGGCTGCCGTCTATGGGGTCGCACAGAGTCAGACACGACTGAAGTGACTTAGCAGCAGTAGCAGCAGCAGAGAAGCCTCCCCAACCATCCTATATAAAACAACACCCCCTAACCTGGACACTCTTCTTCCTCAGGCAACTTTTCTCCATGGCACACACCACCATTTATCACATTCAACATTTATCTTACTTGTGTCTCCTCCCATCAGAATATAAATTCCATGACAGCTGAGATTTTCCTGACTTGGTCCTGTATTTCTCGTACTTAGAATGCCTGGCACATAGTCTACTGAAGAAATCACTCAATATGGAAAGATCCCACTAGGGTCAGAACCAATCCTACAGATAGGGATTAGATGACCATCTATGCAATATGATTTGGGAATGTCAAAGAACCTGCCTGCCCCAAAATGAACTGCTGTGATATTTGAATAACAGCAATACTAAACTCTCAGTAAATATTAGCTACTGTCACGTGCCAGGCACTTTTCTAAGTACTTCACATGTATTAACTCTTTTGATCCATATGTTAACCCTAAGAGATGGATATTATTTTCCTTTGCAGGGGGAAATCGATGCAGAGACATTAGATAACTTGCCCAAGGTTTACACAGCTAGTAAATGGTAGTTTTCATAAATAAAATGGTAATTTTCCAAATATTTGTTTGTGGATCTGTTTTTCAGATTGTCTAATCGAGGAAACCTGAGGGAATGAGGCATACTATAGACTTAATGGGAGTGAGGAGAGGAGTAAGGCCAATAAAAAAGGAAAGGTCTTAAGTCAGAATCACATACTTGACAAATGTACTCTGACTGTAGTTAAACGGTTACCACAACTTCTAGGACAAAGAATAATGGAAAATAAACCTTTCTGAGGAATAAGGGTAATTATAGAAGAGAGGAAGGCCTTTAGGTGACTTATAAACAAGATTCTATTTTAGATGACAAATAGAGTTAAATGTTTAATAACTTGCTTGCTTAAAAAATAAATCTTACTGGGTTACTTCACTCTGTATAATAGGTTCCAGTTTCATCCATATGAAATGAGTCACCAGCCCAGGTTCAATGCATGATACTGGATGCTTGGGGCTGGTGCACTGGGACGACCCAGAGGGACGGTATAAGGAGGGAGGAGGGAGAGGGGTTCAGGATTGGGAACACGTGTATACCTGTGGCGGATACATGTTGATGTATGGCAAAACCAATACAATATTGTAAAGTAATTAACCTCCAATTAAAATAAAAAGAAACTTACACAAAATCAGAAAACTATGTTATTCACTAACTACATTCTTTTAATTCAACTGTTAAATCTTTAGATTTAGTAAACACGACAAAACTTTTAAGGGAACTGCTCCATTACAGACCAAAGTGTCTGAAGATCCATTTATAGTATGTGCAGGATCAGACTATAAATTCTACCTAAAGGGCTTAGAATCAAAGAGACATCCTAAAGTCGAATTACACTGGTAAAACAAAAACACACTCTCCCCAAAAGGATTAAATTTCTCTTCTCCTATACATATGTAATATATTTTTCCATGACAATGATGTATCAGCACATGATCCACATGCCCACATTTAGATAAATGGAAATAAAACACTAGACACCTTAGACTTTTCCTGTTTTCTTTCCCACTGGAAAAAGAATTACCTGTTTTTCAAGTGGAGCGCAAATGGGGTACAGGCTCACCGATCAGCTGTTTCTAACAACTGCTGTTGGTAATAATTACAGTTGGAAAAGCCTCCACAAAGTAAATAGGAAAATTAGATAATATATGCCAACATATAGGAATTTAAAATTTAAATAGCTTATATTTCAGAACAAATTAGCACAGCAATTCTTTGTTGGATTTTCACTAAAATGACTTTTAAAAAAATGAATCTACGTATGTGTGAAAGCTCTGCTGGAGAGGGGAGGTAAAAGTAACTATGTCCTATTCTGGTATGATTTAAATGGAGGCTGATAAGAAAGTAAAGTTTTGGACCTGAAATACTACAATACTAATGTTTCAAATCAGAGAGAGAGTGGGGAAAAGACTCTAAATTCACTCAGGACCTAGGTCTAAGTTCAGACTTCAGGCTAGGCCAGCTAGGTGACCTTGAGGAGTTTCTTAAACTCTAAGGCTCTATTTCCTTATCCATAAAATGGCCAGTTTCAGTTGTGAGAGTTACAGTCTCTGAGGCATGTAGCATGATGCCTAGCATTTGAGAAAGAATAACTATTAAAACTCCTCCTCCACTTCCTATAAAACAGTAAAAAAAAAAAAAAGAGAGAGAATGAGGCAGACTGTTTATAATAAGGTTTAAGAAGTTATCCATAAGCATCCTGAATATAAATGGAATCATACAAATGCCATCTTTTTAGAAATGAAAGTAAAAACTGAAAGTTTTTCTTTAGGAATCATTTATAAAATTTCCTCCGATTTTTATTAAATGAGAACATCTATAAAAGTGAAAGTGAAGTCACTCAGTCGTGTCCGACTCTTTGCAACCCTGTGGACTGTATGCTACCAGGCTCTTCAGTCCATGGGATTTTCCAGGCAAGAATATTGGAGTGGGTTGCCATCTCCTTCTCCAGGGGATCTTTCTGACCCAGGGATCGAACCTGGGACTCCTGCATTGTAGGCAGACGCTTTACAGTCTGAGCTACCAGGGAAAGTGTCATGGAAATTTGAAACTTTCACAAGATAGCTCTCACTTGACTATACCAAAAAGAACTATTTCATAGAGCCTGTATATTTACTTAGTAAAACCCCACCTCTGCTCACTATGAAACTGTGAAACAATGAAAATGGAGTAGACTGCTAGTAACTAAAGTGTAAACACTATCTTCCCAGCTTTCCAACTTATCTTGTAAAATGTTGATAAAAAAGTATCCTACAAAAGGCAGACAAGCCATTCTCATTAATCAAATAACATTTCTGATTAACATCAAACATATATGTCTTGCTGGTAATGATTAATAAAATACCTAATCAAATACCTATCCTAAGATGCTTAAGTTTCAAATTAAATTTTATCTGCTGCTTTTTCCAGATATTTATCCTCTTTAATTAAGTGGCCTTTTGGTGCAATCTCTGCTGTACTAGACAATATTATCTGTGACACTAGTTAGAGTATCTTACAAGATCTGTGTAGCTTAGTATTTATAAATCTGAGCAGAATGGATGTTCAGGAAGTGATCTCTTCATTTCTTTTCCCATTGGTACAAAGACAAAATTAAAGCTTTCTGAAACTAAAATAAAGGCGTATGTGTTTTTAACTATTAAGAATAGTTCTAGGTGACAGCACTGTACCTTTATCATTGTACAATTAAAAATTAAATTTTAACAAGTAGCTTATAAAATAAAAGCACCTGATCAATCTCTACAAATGAAAATCTCAGTCTTACCTTTTGGATCATTATGAGTCAATAGCTGTATGTCAAACTGTTTAGCAAATGCAGTCAAATCAGGTGGCATCACACAGCAGGAGGCAAGATTAACTTGGTTACTATTTGGTTTTACCTAGAAGTGAAAAAGAAAAATCGTGACATCTCCTTTAAATTAAGTACTTTGAAAAGTAGAAAGCAATAAAAGGACTCAATTTTAGAACATATGAAATATCACATCCTACAGTGCTTCAAGTTTACTTTTACATGAATTTATTTTTTACTTTTACTTATACTTGTGCCCAGAGAAGGCAATGGCACCCCACTCCAGTGCACTTGTCTGGAAAATCCCATGGACAGAGGAGCCTGGTAGGCTGCAGTCCATGGGATCGAGAAGAGTTGGACACGACTGAGCGACTTCACTTTCATGTATTGGAGAAGGAAATGGCAACCCACTCCAGTGTTCTTGCCTGGAGAATCCCAGGGACGTGGGAGCCTGGTGGGCTGCCGTCTCTGGGGTCACACAGAGTTGGACACGACTGAAGCGACTTAGCAGCAGCAGCAGCATGCTTGTGCCAGATATTTTTATTTTTTAATTGGAGGCTACTTGCTCTACAATGTTGTGTTGGTTTCTGCCTTATATAAAGCAACGCAGATCAGCCATGACTATATAAGTATCCCTTCCCTCTTGAGTGTCCCTCCCACCCCACCTCTCCATCCCACCCCTCTAAGTTGTCACAGAGCCCCAGGTTGGTCTGCGTCATAAAGTGGCTTCCCACTAGTTATCTATTTTATACATGGCAGTGTATATATGCTTCCCAGGTGGCTAAGTGGTAAAGAATCCATCTGCCAAGCAGAAGATGCAGATCCAGTCCCTGGGTTGGGAAGACATTCTTGTGGGGGAAATTCCATGGACAGGGGAGCTTGGTGGGCTACAGTCCACGGGTTCCTGAAGAGTCAGACATGACTTCGGGACTAAATAGCAGCAGGAGCAGTGTATATATGTCAATGCCACTTTCTCAATTCATCCCACCCTCTCCTTCCCCTGCTGTGTCCACAAGCCAGTTCTCTACATTTGTACTTCCATTCCTTCCCTGCAAACACGTCCATCAGTACCACTTTTCTAGATTCTACATATATATATACAAATGTATGTGTGTGTGTATATATATATATATGCATTAGTATACGATATTTGTTTTTCTCTTTCTGACTGACTTCACTCTGTGTAACAGTTCTAGGTTCATCCACCTAACTATAACTAACTCAAATTCATTTCTTTTTATGGCTGAGTAATATTCCATTGTATATATGTGCCACAACTTCTTTAACCATTCATTTGTCAATAGATATCTAGATTGCTTCCATGTCCTGTCTATTGCACATATTTCTGCAACGAACACTGCGAGTACGTGTGCCTTTTTGAATTGTGGTTTTCTCAGGGTATATGCCCAGTATCGGGATTCCTGTGTCATATGGTAGTTTTATTCTTAGCTTTTAAGGAATCTCCATACTGTTCTCCATCATGGCTGTATCAATTTACATTCTTAGCAACAATGCAAGAGAGTTCCCTTTTCTCCATATCCTCTCTGGCATTTATTGTTTGTAGATTTTTTTTGATGATAGCCATTCTGATTGGTTTGAACTGATACCTCATTGTAGTTTTGATTTGAATATATTTATTAATATACATTTTTCTGACTCACGGTACTGGTAACAGGAAAGGGAAAAATAGCTCTAAGGAGAGGGGAATAAGCTAATATATTACACTGTTAAAAAGTCTCATGCTGCCATCTAATATATCAGCCTTGAAAACAAACATGATTCTAAGTGTGATGGTTCCACCTAGAAAGGAGATATCTTAGAGAGAGAGGATCAAATACAAATGACAAGTATATTTAATGCTGAAGTATATAATATGGTTATTAATCATATACATTTGAAAAAGAGAAGAATTAGGTCATTTCTAATAGATGCTCTGGTTAATTTACAGATACATTTCAGATCACCCAAGTGATCTTAGCGATTCAGCAGAATCTTAGCCACATTCTGGCTATCACCAAGTCAAAGGGACAAGGAGGCAACTTTTCTCTAGGGTTTTCCTGCCCAGAAGAAAATGAAAAGGCTGGGGATGAAGTAAAAGGAATAAAGAAAATAGAGACAGCAAAGGTAAACTACTTGTAAGCAACTTCCCTAATAATTGTGTAGGTTATTAGGCCAGAGTGGCAGTATTTAATTTATGACTCCTACTCCATATCAAGACTTCCCTGGTGGCTCAGATGGTAAAGTGTCTGTCTACAATGCGGGAGACCCAGGTTCAATCCCTGGGTTGGGAAGATCCCCTGGAGAAGGGAATGGCAATCCACTCCAGTACTATTGTTTGGAAAATCCCATGGACAGAGGAGCCTGGTAGGAGCTCCTCGAAAAGAGTCAGACACTACTGAGCGACTTCACTTTCACTCCATATCAAGTTATGTGAACTGAAGGTCTTACATGTCTTTAAATAACAGAGCAAAATATATGTTATATATGATATTCTCTTACTAGAACCACGGTATAATAATACCTAAAGGAAAACATAATATTTTTATCACATAGTTAAAAGTGAAGGAAAGAGCCTTAATTCATTTGGCTATGAATGTTTCAACACACATTTTCTAGAGTTTTTTGTCAAAGTCTGCCTCAAAACCCCCATATGTGGAACAGGGCCCCCACAGTGGTGTCTGCCATGTGCACGATGTTTAACGGGATGCAGCAAAAAGACACCCTGTAAGAGACAGGGTGCTCCTGGAGTGCTCGCGATGCAGATGTCTTTTACCTGTGCCCACTGATACAGCTGCTCCAACTGGGTTTTGTCCAGATCAGAGGTCCCAATAGCAACAATCTTTTTGCTCTGAACTAAGTTTTGTAATTCTTCCCAGTAAGGCTGCAAATGTTCCAAGGAAAGATTAACTCCATCTTCAATAGGAGGTGAAGCAATGATCACAGAATCCAGCTGTGCAACTCCAAGGACTGAACAGGCTGATACGAAGGAAAACACAAAGAAGACAAACGTTTGTACGTAATAAAGGCAAGTCGTTTCTAATGTCCTTTGCTCCCCCACTGAATTCTGTCCATAGTTCACTAGTACTCTATTTAACAGATTTCATTAGGTTTCATAATTTACCTGTCATGTATAACAATTCCATCTTTTTCAAAACAATGAGTGTCCATTCATCTACTTGGTCTGTGTGGCAGACATGTGGGTTTCCTTGACCTGCCTCATTCCTGGGGAAACTCACAACTACTATAGGCTCCTCATTTCCTAGGCCCCAGGACTTTTTGGCGGCTTCTGACCTAATAGTCTATAATTGTCGGGTGTGCTGTGCGTGCATGCTAAATTGCTTTAGTTGTGTCTGACCTTTGGGATCCTATGGACCGCTAGGTTCCACTGTCCCTGGGCTTCTCCAGGCAGGAATACAAGAGTGGGTTGCCATGCCCTCCTCCACATGATCTTTCCAATCCAGGGATCAAACCCAAGTCTCTTACATCTCTTGCATTGGCAGTGGGTTCTTTACCACTAGTGCCACCTGGGAAACCCTATAACTGGTAGTCATAGCAAAGAATAAGCTTGAGACTATGAAAAACTGAATTTATGGCCTTAACTTACACATTAATCTAGGTGGCTCAGTGATAAAGAAACTGTCTCCCAAGCAGGAGATGCAGGTTCGATCCCTGAGTCAGGAAGATCCCCTGGAGAAGGAAATGGCAACTCACTCCAGTATTCTTACCTGGGAAATCCCATGGACAGAGAAGCCTGTCAGGCTACACAGTTTAAGGGGCTGCAAAAGAGTCAGATATGACTTAGCAACTAAACAACAATAGATGTAGATAACTTCTTAGTTTTTATAAAATGAATTTATTTTTAACGATTTTTGTTCCTTCCATAGTTAAAGAGTTATTTAAACTGTTCAATGTATGTAAATACGAGAAGAATGTTTTAAAAGAAAAAATACTCATTAATTATAATGCTATATAGTAACCTCACCATGAGATGAAAATAGATAAAAATGCTTGTTTTTGTTGTTATTCTTTTGATATTTCACCTGTAGTACTAAAAGAGTTAAGATATGATTAAAGAGAATTTCTATCTCCAAATATATAGTTTACATGTAATTATGTTACATCTTTTACATTCCTCTTATATATATCAAAATATGACCTTACATTGGTTGATGTGATTTCCACAGAAGCCTTAAGAAGTTAGGCTAGAACTTGAAAAAGTAAAATTGCAATGAGCTCATTTTTTTTAAAACTAGACCTGAACACAAGATATAATTAATACACTTACAGTAATTTAAAGTTCACTATGAAAATAAAAGTTAAAATTTTGCTTACCCATGTCGACTGCATTTCTAGTTGATGATGAAGAGTTTGATCCTACAATGAACAGCTTTGCTGAGTAACAAAAAGAACAAAACATTATTATATTTGAGCAACATTCTACTACACAGCAGTAACACTGCTAAAATACTAAGAACAGATAATCCTGAATGAATTTTTTCCTTCCCTAGCTGCATTGTTTTATAGTTTTAAGACCTAAAAGTGTATTTCCGTGGTAATTTTAAAAAGATATGCTAGTTGCCAATCAGTATCTGATTGTCAAAACAAAAAGGCAAATATTAATTCTCCTTTATTGGAAAGCAGGGCAGATAAATATAGAAGCATTCAAAATATATATGTTTATGAACTAAACATTAATGGAGCATATTATATACCTGGGCTTTCCTGGTAACTCAATCAGTAAAGAATCTGCCTGCAATGCAGGAGACCTGGGTTCCCTCCCTGGGTTGGGAAGATCCCAGGGAGAAGGAGATGGTAACCCACTGCAGTATTTTTGCCTGGGAAATCCAGGCAAAATCCAAAATGGAGAGAAGAGCCTGGTAGACTACAGTCCATGAGGTTGCAAGAGTCAGACACGACTTAGTGACTAAACCATCACCACATTATATACTTTCTCCAATAAACTAAAGTCTATATAAAGATTAAATTAAATTGCTTGTAATGAGAAGAAAATTTAAAAAACAAAACCAAAAAACCCAAACAAATATCCCACAGTTCTACTTTCCTAATACAATCATTTTCAATTTTAGACAACGGTACCTTCAAGTTCTTGGTCATATGAAACGTATATATTTTGTACTTCTATGTATTTGGTTTATTACCCTTATGTAACAAATATTTTTTAATATTTCTATGCAGTATTTAGGGAAACTGCCAAAGTCTCATCTCCAAAAGCAATTACTGTTTAGACTTTTACGCACTCTGTACTTTTTGCCTTTTTTTTTTTGGCTCTGCAGCTTGTGGGATTTTAGTTCCCTGACCAAGGGTCGAACTTAGGTCCTTGGCAGTGAAAGCAGAGTCCCAGCCACTAGACCGCCAGGGAATTCCCTGTACTCTGTACTCTTAATGAATAATACCTATGGTAACTCTCTGTTCAACTTTATGCCTAAAGCATTTCTGAAGATCAGAAATGTAATTATGGGTCAAAGGATATGATTCTTTTGTTAGTCTTGTTTTATTTATCTCTTACTTAAAAAAAAAAATCGTCTCAGGTTACCAGACCATTAAAAGTTAGAAGTTGCTCTCCTAACAATATAGGATGCTATTAAAAAAAAGATATATATTTTTGCTAATTTGATAGGTACAAAATGAAGCTTTGGCTTGATTTGACTCAATATTATATATACTGTATATATATAAATATGTATATATTTACTTTATGTAATAAACTCACTGTTCAAAAATCTAAATTTACTGAACAAATTACAGTAATAGGAAAGCAAGAAGAGAGAAAATCATAAAGGGTAATAGAGAGAAAACAGGGTTAATGAAATACCCTTATGTAAAGTGCCTGGCATTCAATATATACAACAAATTTTCTTTGTACAACATTTCTTATTGTCATTTCCTTTCTACTGCTGGATAATCTTCCTAAAATATTGCTTTCCGCATGTTACTTCTCTATCTAAAAGCCATCACAACTTCTTTACCAGCTGAGAGTCGATCTTCACCACTTTGCTTCAACTCAGCTCTGTAATTACATTCTGTGAAAACCCTCTCCATCATTACCCCACTGGCTATATGAACTGGGTATCATTTGAGATGGTCTCTGCTTTCCAAAAGAGGAGGCATTTTTAGGTAGGTGAAAAGAGGAAAGCTCTTGATGCTTATCAAAAATCTCAAGCCTTCCAGGAATCAAGGACAACTTGTTAGAGTTCCAAGATGGATTCACACCATGATGAATTCCAATACACCACAGAGAAATGCTGCTCTGATGATCTTTCAACACAACAGTAATGTGAAATTAACAGAAAGAAATGGGTTCTGTAGTCAGGCATACCTTGATGGACTCCTGGTTCAACCATTTACTTGCTACACGACAGCTTTCAAGTTATTTAATGTCACTTGAGTAATGGGGATAATAAACCTACCTTGCAGAATTGTTTTGAAAATTCTATAGAATAAATATAACCAATATGGTTATAACCATAACCATAATGGCAAGTACAATCTCTGGTATAAAGTGAGATTCAACAAATGGTAGTTATTAGAGTCAATGCTCTAATTCATCTTACGTGTTCATCCTAATAAGAATAATAATAAAATGACAACAACTACAACACAGCCACCAATAGTAATAAAAAACAGTTTCCTGGCACTTTACTTTGTGCCAAGAACCATGCTCAGTGCTTCTTTTGTTCTTTCATCTAACTTACAAGGAAGCTTGAGAAACAGGTGTACCTCCATTTTATGAAACTGAGCTCAGAGACGTTAAATCATTTGTTAGCCCTAGATTATGTCAGTCAGTAATCTGCACATCCAGGAATTTCAATCTAGTTAAGCTCAAGTATTTAGTGACTATGTTATGCTGACTGTAAGCTGAGGACAAGAACAGCTTTCATTCCTTGAACTTAACACTATCTCTGGAAAGTAGCAGGAATCCCTCCACCTTTGTTGAATGGGTACAGTATGTATTTTATTTTTCTTCATGTGACTTGTTGCCCAGACTGGTTTCCCTGCTCCCAAGTGACCTCAGCCATTGCTTTGTAGTGTCACACCAGGAAGGGAGGACTTATGCTGGCTTCAGGTGAACACTGCTCTTAAGCCTTCCCTTTATTCCTTCCTACACCTTCTTCTACTGTTCTGATTAATAATGTCTCACATAAATTAGTGAGAACAAAATGAAGAGTTGAAGTTCTATTCTGATCACTGAAGTAGCCAACAGTGACCTCCTATAATTCCTTCTTTAAAGCTGGCTATAAAACTATGTTATAAAGAATCTCTATATTTCCTACACTGAGTGATCGAGTTACTTATTACCAGAATCAAAGAAAGACTTATCCCCATGCCTAACAAAACCTATTATCCACTGTAAAACAAAATGAACTGTAAAGGCTGGACTTTACCAGAAACTTTCATTTCTTCTCTTTCATCGGGATTTATCTTTTCTACTGCATGAGATACAGTACATTCCAAGACATCTGGAAACTCCTATAATAAACACATGATATTTACAATAAATATAAAATTAATGTTTTTACTTAGCTATATATTTTCTACATAACACTTTAGCAGCAGAGAATCCATAAGACAATAAAGTTCTTTACCTGATTGGCTTCAGAAAGTTTATAAAGCCCTGAAATAAAGGTAAAGTGCTCTGTATATATGTGTGTGTCCAGTTTCTGGGAAAAAGTGTCTCATTTTGATGAGATACTCAGGACGGGGGTGGGAGAAGGATGTATGACCAAAAACAAATGAAGAAACCAGCAAGCAAACTGGGCAATATGTGAAGAGTGAGAATCATTAACACAGTCAATACTTCTACTCAGAAATCAATGAAAAGTAGTATTTTCCTTCTGGATATTGACATGTTAAAAACTTCCCATATGTCAATCACAAACATTTTAACCCAAAATATATTTTTTTCTGAATGCAATGGAAACAAAGTAAAGGCAATTCCAATGCATAAAAATGAGTAGTTAATGAGTGAAATGTAAAATATTGGTACATAAAAATCACTAACAAACTAACATTTATAAACTTAAAACAAAGTAAACAAGATTTTCCCATAATTCTTGAACACAGAATGCCTGACCACATGTTAAGTATTTACAAGTCAAGCACAGAGTGAATGATCATTTCAGAGAAAGGGGACTGATAGAAGACATTAATGAATGTCTGCCTAGCACCTTTAGTTACAAAGTTGCAGTATGCTCAGGGAAACAATTATTTTTAGTACATGTCCTCTTCCATACTTTTTAAGTAGTCTCTGTAATTTGTGACAAGCCTTTGGCTAAGCTGGATTCCAAAGAGTGGTTACAGACTGTGTTTTGTATATTAATATTTTTGATAATAGTCATATACTGATATTCAATGAAACACTTCCTGTTTCATAAGTAACTGACACTTATAAAATTATTTTTAGCAACTATGTTTTGCTTATAGTCTACCAAAGCAATCTAGAAACCAGAACTGTTTGATAGTCATTCCTCTACTAGACCAAATATAAACTGGAACTAAATACACTCTGAGAAGACTGTGGAATCTTGGTAGCTTGTCTTACTGAAGAGTTGACTACGGAGTTGGATTTTCTCTTTCATGCTTAAGCCTATTGGGTCAAACTGCCGTTTCAGCAAATGGACCACAGTGATTTTCATGCTAGTTGCCTACCTGACTTCCTGATCAAACCTGAGAAAATTAATTTCCTGCTTAATACATGATTTTTTCATTCACCGTTCACTCACCCTGATCAAATCTGGGCTGATTTGGGAACTCCACTCATTTAAGGTCTTTTGAATACAATCTCGAAGCTGCAAAAGAAATGCATTTTTAAGCTGTTAACCATATACTACACTTTTTATGTACTTCTACAATGAAAAAAGGTTGAAATAAACCTTCACCTAAAGTTTAAAAAAAAAAAAAGGACTGGATTAGTCTGATAAGTAGGAAAAAGAAGATACCCATAGGAAATACAATACAAATCAAAATTTTAATTCTACAAGATTTTGTTTCCTTTAACAAAGATCAACTTATATCTGTTTTTATCCTACTCTTAATTCTCAAATGTTCTTGACCTAAAGCAGTAATCTAATCATTTAAAAAGTATTTTTGCACCGATGAAAATTTAAGGAAACTTTTGAGATGTAAAAGCATTCATAAAGAAACAAAATTTCAAGAATAAGGAAATTTATAAATGGAGGAACTGTAATCAAGCCCAGGCAGCCTGACTAGAATGAACCTTAACCACTATGTGCCTACAGGAGAATCACCTGTGGTATTCAATAAATGTTTAAATTCCTGAGCCCCATCCTAGATCTGCTGAATCACTTTCTAAGGGCAGCAGAACTTTCCTTTTAAGAAGCATCCAGGTAATCAAAATGTACTCTAAAGTCTAGAAACCACCACAGTCCTATCTCACAGGAGTCAACTTGCATAAACTCAGTTCATATAAGTCCTCTTCTAGACCTTAGACCTGTCATCAATGTTTTCTTACACAATTTTCTTACACTAACATTGTAGTATTCTGTAAATTCATTCAAATGTCTAGTTATCTTTTATCTCTTATGACAGTGTATTTCCAACTTATTTAATAGTGGTCCAAAATAAGACATACACTAACACACTGAGTACAGACGTACATACATATAACAACAAAAATTCACAAAGTAATATTTATGCTTATTATATACTAGATAGTCTGGTGACTTCTACGAGTTAGAAAAAAATATGCTGCTCCATGAATCATTGAACTGACTTCTGATCACAAATGGGCCAACACTAGCAGTTTGAAATCACTGCCTTATAAATACCAAGGGCACAGTACTTTGCAATCTGTGGGCAATCAATGAAAAAATAAATGAGTAACTAGAAGCACATCCCTGAATTGCAAAAGCACTTTCCTAATACCAACAACAACAAACTTCTGAACTCACTATCTGATCAACAGAGATTAAACTTCTGAACTCACTACCTGATCTGAGTGCTTATGATAAAAACCAACACAAGAACTTTACTACTTATATTTCAGTATAGATAATTACAAGGGACAACTGGTTTATCAAGAGCTCAGAATCACCTATTTAAGATTTACAATATATAACAGTAATTCATGTGCTAGCCACAATAACCCATATGAATTCAGTTTACAGGGTCTAGATATTTATAATCAAATTTAAGTCATTAAATAAAAAAAACGATTAGTTGATAATCATTTTAGATAGAATTACAAGTCAATATTCTCTGAAAAAATAAAAATTGAGGCAGCAGGAACAATTCTATCAGGAGTGCTGTGGCTCAAGTCATGGGAGAAACTTTAGAAATTTTCCTCTGGTAGGATGGTTAACTGGTGGAACGCTTTTCAGATGAATTTCTCAATTTGTGAAGATAAGTATATTTTCAGAGTGTTCTCTCCCTTCTGTCAGGACAAGTTATGGAACAGTCCAATGTTATAATAATATGAGAAATTCAGTGACTATCACAAACTGAGTGATTTTTAATCTTTTATATGTTATCTATACTGAATGAACATTAACTTTGTACTTTTTTGTTTTCTGCTCTCTTCATTCTTACCACACATAGTATCATGGAAGATGAGCATCATCATAATTTAGTGTATCATTAGATCTGGAGTTGTATAAGAGTTTAAAAAAAATCCTACATGATCAAATACCTTAACAACAAACAACTGTTCAAAACAGTCCAATAATGGCCCATTTAAAACACAAGATTTTATTTCAGAAAATTACAGTGAAACAAAAAATCTGGGCAGAGATTACAGAATAATTAAAAAACATAACATTAGACTAGAAAAGACCTTTTAGGAAATTTAATGATCTCTGGTTTACAGCTCTGGTTGCTGCAAAGTTCTTTACATAGAAACAAAACACACTTTTCCTATTCTAATCACGTTTTCTTCACATATGCTAGCACCAAGCTTTCCTCAAAAGTTTTCAAATTTCTTAATTTTGTCCCTCCTTCACCTCACCCAAAATAAAATACACAAATCACAGTCTTCTGAAGAATGTTTCTCAAACTGAGGGTGTAACTCATTACTGCGTTAACGAATCAAGTTTTTAAAAATTAAAATAAGAAAAAATTAGAATACACAGTATATAGTAAAATCTTTTCAAAAGATTTTGTTTATGTGTGTGTGTGTGTGTGCACGCGTGTGTCTGCACGAGCATGCAAACATGAAATGGACTGTCAAGGCAAAATGCTTTTTTACTGGGTTTGCAGTCAAACTGCAAACTACTACTTTAGCATGTGTTGAGTGAGATAAGAGAGAGAAAATGAATGTCACCCAGTATTATCTATGTACAAAATGCTGTATTGAACCATCAACTCTGGAGAAGTTAAAGGTCTAGTACAAAACACAGAAGTGTCTATCTTTGGGAGAAATAGCACAAGTGAGGGTGTTTTGTTTTTTCAAAAAACAAAAAAACAAGAGAGACAAACTGATCTGCATCCTGGACACAGAATATGGTATGGATTCTGATTCATATTAAAGTTGCAACCAAGAGTTACCATCCCCCCCATTAGTCCTCACTGCCGGTAGTAGGCCTGGGCACAGGTTCAACTCATACTCAGAGGGATGCTACTGCTACTACCTAGTATATTTACCAACATCTTATTTAAAACTGATTAGGAACACAGTTGATAGCACCATAATTGACATATCTTGGGAATTTTTTCTTTTAATCAAGATTTGTTTTATCTCTCTGAACCAGATGGCAAGGGAGATAAATGCTTGCATGGGGTTTCATATAGGATCTTTTATTCCTCACCGTGACCTGATGATGATATAATCCAACTTTCAAGTCATGGAAATAGGCTCGCAAGGGTAACTTTCCCAAAGTCACAGAACTCTTAAATTAAAAGTTTGTTTTATTGTTATTTTTTTAACACTAAAACCCGTCCTATACCACCAACATGCCTCAGCAATTAACTGTGCGTAATGATCGACTCTTCATTTCAGGAAGGACAAGCGATGTAACAAATATTCAACTAGAGTATAATTCCAGATTTTTCCCTGCCACTTCAAAATTGTGGTCAGTCTTTAGCCAAACTAATCTTCCGCAAGAGAAATACATACCTTTTTCCAAAGCCGGATTTGAGTGTTCAGTCATTTGCCTCACAGCCAGAGAGAAACTACAGTCAACACCCTTAAAGCTAAGTGGATTATTACTACTACCTCATCTGAGTCTTCGGCAAGCTAATCCCCCCAATTTTTCTTTACCTGGACGCCGTGGGAGAAAGGGAGTGAGCTAGAGAGGGGGACGAAGTGCGGGATCGGCCCTCTCTGACCCCCTCGCCCGGAAAAGCGATCCAATAGGTTCGAGAGTTTGGTCATCAGCCTGGAGCACCGACAAGAGGCGTCACTTCTCATCAAGTTGCACCTGCCGAATTTGTAAAGACGCAGTGCCCCCCAACAGCAGGTTCGGACGCGACATCTAGCAGACAGCAGCCCCGGCTTCCTCTCGCAGGCAGAGCCCAGGTGCGCGCCTCGCCCACGTTCCCAGCGGCGCCCAGAGCCCGATCACCCGCCCGCGGAGCCGCCCGGCCCGGCCCGCGGCCTGTCCCTGGAGCCGGTCTCCGCCGGCGCGCTCGCCGCCCTCACCTCCTCGCTGTGCGTGGACGGGCACTTCTTCCGCAGGCGGCCCCAGTTCAGCAGGTTCCCCGTCTGCAGGTGCAGGGTGCTGGCCCGCGCCAGGAGCGCTCCGGCCGCGCGGCTGTCGGTGCCCATGACAGCAGCCGACGGAGCGGGCCCGGCGGCGACGGGGCCGCAGGCGGGGAAGGAGGCCGCCCGTAAAACGCAGCGCCCGAGGCCGGAGAGCAAAGCGCGAGGCTGCTCGCCCCGCGCGGCGAGACCCCGGCCTGCGCTCGGGCCCAAGGACAACCGAGCGGCGGCGGAGCTGCGGCCGGGGAAGACGCGCTGATGGCTGAGGCTCTCTGCTACAGCGGCCGCCGCGGTAGAGTGGACTCCCAACTGAGGAGCCGTTTCCTGGAAGACAATGACTAAGCAGAAATTGCGGCGGAGAAAGTGCTTCGTAACCGTTACCCGTCCCGCGGCGGCGCCGGGCGGGGCGGGGCGGCGAGCGGGCTGCGGGGCGCCGGCCCGCGGGTGACTGGTCCTCGGCCTGGGGCGGGCGTGGCGCCGGGCGGCAGGCGGGCGCGCGGCGTAGAGATCGTGGGGCACGCGGGGAGGGGCGGCATGGCGCGGGGCCCAGCGCGGGGCCCAGCACTCGGCAGGGCTCCCCCTGCCGGCCAGAGGGCGGTGCGCCGGCCCGCTCCACCTCCATCCGCTGCGCTAGCAGTCTCACCTCCCAGCCAATGGGCTATCACGCTGGTGATAGACCTAAGATACTGCTCTAGAAAGAGAAGGTACCAAGGCATTGAAATGCCCGCCGGTTTCAATTCTCAGAAGCAGTTCGTTTTCCTTTTTAAGGGGTTTCCCCCAAACTGCTCATTTTTCTTCACGTCCATTGATTAAAGGTCTATTGGTTTACTCTGTTTGCTAGCCAGTGTGTGAAGTAAAAGAGTAAGACAATCTCTGCCCTTGAGATTCTTCAACTGTAGTTCCAGATACGATTTAAGCATATGAAACAGTGAGTAATACTGTAAGAATATCATAGTTTCCGGATGAGATTAAAGAGAATGCTTAAACTGGTGAGATCAGGGAAGATATGAGTTGTTCCCTTAGAGTTTGTGATTCTTTCAGTTCAGTTCAGTTCAGTCGCTCAGTCGTGTCCGACTCTTTGCGACCCCATGAATCGCAGCACACCAGGCCTCCCTGTCCATCAGCAACTCCTGGAGTTCACTCAAACTCATGTCCATCCAGTCGGTGATACCATCCAGCCATCTCATCCTCTGTCGTCCCCTTCTCCTCCTACCCCCAATCCCTCCCAGCATCAGGGTCTTTTCCAGTGAGTCAACTCTTCCCACGAGGTGGCCAAAGTACTGGAGTTTCAGCTTTAGCATCAGTCCTTCCAATGAACACCCAGGACTGATCTCCTTTAGGATGGACTGGTTGGATCTCCTTGCAGTCCAAGGGACTCTCAAGAGTCTTCTCTAACACCACAGTTCAAAAGCATCAATTCTTTGGCGCTGAGCTTTCTTCACAGTCCAATTCTCACATCCATATATGACCACTGGAAAAACCATAGCCTTGACTAGATGGACCTTTGTTGGCAAAATGATGTCTCTGCTTTTTAATATGCTGTCTAGGTTGGTCATTTTACTTCTATTAAATTTCATATGTAGTAGACTTGGTAAGAACCGCGAATTTAACATTTATTGAACTTTCCTCAACACATTTTTGCTTTTGTTGAGAGTAATCAGATATACTAAAAAGCAAAAACATAAACCTGTGTGGCTTGCAAATCTGACTTTATCAGGTACTGGTTATTTTAACTTAGACAAGTCACTTAGTCTCTGTGTTTCACTTTCTCCAGTTTTTGTGGATAATAGTTTAAACTTCGTGATATTGCTGATAACTGACTATTTTTGAGCTACTGAAATGGCTAGTTCCCATGGTTCCACCTAATACAACACTACTACATTGGGTAAGTGTGAGGACTTAATGAGGATTTTTTTTTAATTTTTTTTTTTAATGAGGATTTAATGAGAGACTTATGACAGCCTTCAGTACAGTATTTGGCTCATAGTAAATGTCCAGTAGGTGAGATCACTTAGAAATACTGACTCTTCTCTTTCCCACTTACAACCCACTTCTCACACTCACAACAACATCACTGTCATGTTTTTAAAATTTACATGTAGAGGGGAATTCCCAGGTGGTCCCCTGGTTAGGACTTGGTACTTTCACTGCAAGGACACAGGTTCAATCCCTGGTAGAGGAACTAAGATCTTGTTGGCCATGGGGCATGGCCAAAACAAAAATTCACATGTGTAAACCCCTTTGGGCTTCCCTTGTAGCTCAGTGGGTAGAGTCTGCCTGCCCTGGGTTCAATCCCTGGATCTCCTGGAGAAGGAAATAGCAACCCACTCCAGTATTCTTGCCTGGAGAATCCCATGGACAGAGGAGCCTGGCAGGCTACAGTCCATGGGGTCGCACAGAGTCGGATAAGACCTAGCGACTAAACCATCATCAAACTTTACTCTTCACAGCAACTCAGATAGGTGATTTGTTGAAAATCTTAGGTAGTACTAAGTTTTGGGGCCTCCATCAAAACCCAGATCCTTCATTTTCAAACTCCTTACTCTTCCATACTACAATTTATGCTATATAAAGCGTATTTATTGAGGTAATTTTAATTCTTAAATGTGTATAAGCATGATTTATATGCTTTCTGTGCTTGTACAGCTTTCTTTTACAGTATATTATACTGAATGATACCTTTGCCCTGGCATCATAATTTTGGAAGGAAAAAAGCTTAATCTTCTAAATTTATTTGTTGACAAAAACAGGGAATGCAAAATCAAAAGTATTTTGCTATATACAGTTACTTTGAGTGATTTTCACCCCCCCTCCTTCTATGGAAGAGGAAAAAATGCTGACACATTCATCTTTGGGAATGGTATAAATTTCAGTTTTAGATACTTTAAAATTCTGCAAATGTGTGTAAGTATAAAGAGTCACTAATATTGACTGCCCTTTTTTCATTCTTCTTGAACTTTCCAGGATCTGTTAACTACTGTCCAGGCTCTCCTTTAAAAACTACTTTCCTCACTTAGCTTGAAATAAACTACAGTACATGTTTCCTCACCATATTTGATCACAGAACACTTTTAAAAATTATAATGTGTCGTTGGAAGTCCAATAGAGGCTCATGAGCTGTAGATGTTTATGTTAAAGCACACAGCAAAAATGGTCTCATAAATAAATTGTTGTAGGAAGTGATTACATTTTTCATTCATAGTCTGTTTTTGTTTGATGTAAGAACAAGCAAAATATGAAAATTAAATTTATTTCACCTTATTAAGGGACCACTTGGTACATTTTATGCTTAATCAGTTAAAACTGATTGAAATTATTGACTTTTGTTTTAATTCCCAAAATTAATGTTACCACGTTCAGGAGTAACTAACTTGGTCATGGCCACTTTAGAAGTGAAGGTTTTTAAAAGGATTTCTCAGACTTCCCTGATGGCTCAATGGTAAAGAATCTGCCAGCCAATGCAGGAGACATAGGTTTGGTCCCTCATTTGGGAAGGTCGCAAAGCAACTAAGCAGCTGTACCACAGCTACTGAGCCTGTGCTCTAGAACCCAGGAGCTGCAACTACTGAACCTCCCTGTGTGCCCTTAAGCCCTGCTGCTGCTGCTGTCGCTGCTGCTAAGTCACTTCAGTCGTGTCCGACTCTGTGGGACCCCATAGACGGCAGCCCACCAGGCTCCCCCGTCCCTGGGATTCTCCAGGCAAGAACCCTGGAGTGGGTTGCCATTTCCTTCTCCAATGAGTGACTTCACTTTCATGCCCATAAGCTCATGCTTAGCAAAAAGAGAAGCCACCAAAATGAGAAGCCAGTGCACTGCAACTAGAGAAAAGCCCGCGCAGCAATGAAGGCCCAGCATAGCCAAAAATAAATATAACAAAATATAAAAAGGTTTCTCTAGGGTATTTCTGAAACCCAGATCGTTTGGAAATAACACGACTGTCACTCTCACACAATTTGGAAGAACAGACCGGTGGCTTGGAATAGAAAGAACATGAGTTAAGTACAGAGGAGTGGAAACACCCACAGCATGTTTTGAACATAGGAAAGAGAGGCGCCTGCCTTGAGCAGAAGTACCCCTTAAAGGTGAAGGCAGTGGGAGTGTGATTAATGGAAGACCATTATCAGCAAGCTGGAGTTTTTGGATTTGGGTTAGGAAGACTTTGACCTTGAGGAAAACAAAGTCATGACTCCAGGAAGTAAGAAAAAAAAAATCTATATTTAAAGTAATATTAATTTATTCAACAGATATTTCTTACATGTCTAATACTTGTCAGATGCTGGACTAGGCACTACAGATTAAGGGTGAACAAAGTGTGACTTTATCCGTGTCCCCACATAATTTACAATCCAGTAGCGGAGGCCACTTTAGTCATATGCTGCTGCTGCTAAGTCGCTTCAGTCGTGTCTGACTCTGTGCGACCCCATAGACAGCAGCCCACCAGGCTCCCCTGTCTCTGGGATTCTCCAGGCAAGAACACTAGAGTGGGTTGCCATTTCCTTCTGCAACGAATGAAAGTGAAAAGTGAAAGTGAAGTCGCTCAGTCATGCCCGACTCTTAGCGACTCCATGGACTGCAGCCATGAGTTACTTCTACCAAGAAGAGTGAGCAGATTTTTAACAAGGCTGTGTAGAATTATTTTTCAGAAGGTCAGAAGGCAGCACTTTGCTGAGAGTCCTTCTGGTTTTCAGGTAGGCCTGGCTCACCTCCATAAAGCAGGTCAGACCCATTCTCCGGATACCAGACAACTTGGCAAGAATTCTGGACAGGAGGCTCCTGAAATTCCAATATTTCACCCTGAATAGGACACAACACCCACAGACAACTATGGTAAAATGACCAACCGTCTTCTGGAAAATCCAAGCATGATGTTATCTAAAAATGAAGTTTAAATGAAATTCTGGGCTTTGGAATCATTCAGAGCTAGATTTATTTCCTGTCCTATCTCTTCCTTTTGTAAGGAATGGGCTCTAGAGCAAGACTGCCTGGTTCAGAATCTCAGTTCCACCTCTTAGTGGCCATTTGCACTTGGCCAAGTGACATAACATTCTGTATCTTGATTTCTTCTTCTGTAAAATGGGCTTAATTATAGTATTCTTGCTCATGTTGGTGCTATGAGAATTAAAATGAGTCAAAACCCATAAATCTCTTAGAATAGTGTCTGAAACATGTTCAATAAATGTTAGTTATATATGTGTTTTTGTGTCTTTAACATAAATGTGAATCCACTATTATTTTATGCAATTTATTTTAAATTTAATTATATATTACATGTATAATTTAATTAGATGTACATATATATGTATGTCGGAGAAGGCAATGGCACCCCACTCCAGTACTCTTGCCTGGAAAATCCCATGGGTGGAAGAGCCTGGTAGGCTGCAGTCCATGGGGTTGCTAAGAGTCAGACACGACTGAGCAACTTCCCTTTCACTTTTCACTTTCATGCATTGGAGAAGGAAATGGCAGCCCACTCCAGTGTTCTTGCCTGGAGAATCTCGGGATGGGGGAGCCTGGTGGGCTGCCGTCTATGGGGTTGCACAGAGTCGGACACGACTGAAGCGACTTAGCAGGAGCAGCATATATGTATGTAGGTCAATATGTAGATTTCTATTTCATGTATATTTTAGAAAGCTCAGTATTGATGACCAGGTAGGTTGTTTTCAGGTTTTTGCTAGAATAAACAATGTGGCCGTGAGTGTTGCTGTGTCCTGAAGGTGTGCGTATTTTCTGCTTTAATAGCTACCACTGAACCAATTTATACCCAAATCTAAATAGCATAAGACTACTCATTTCCTCCCATAATTCTCAATACTACATATTATCAGTCTTTTCAGTTTTTGCCAATTGAGTAACAAATGGTATCCCATTATTCTTTGATTATAAAGAAGACTTTTAAGATTTTTGTTGTTTTATGATATACTGTGATCATACTCCATACAATTTTGCACCCCAAGAAAAAGAAATGCAAAAAGGCAAAATGGCTATCTGAGGAGGCCTTACAAATAGCTGAGAAAAGAAGAGAAGTGAAAAGCAAAGGAGAAAAGGAAAGATAAATACACCTGAATGCAGAGTTCCAAAGAATAGAAAGGAGAGATAAAGCCTTCCTAAGTGAACAATGCAAAGAAATAGAACAAAACAATAGAATGGGAAAGTCTAAAGATCTCTTCAAGAAAATTAGAGATACTAAGGGAACATTTCATGCAAAGATGGGCACAATAAAGGACAGAAATGATATGGACCTAACAGAAGCAGAAGATATTAAGAAGAGGTGGCAAGAATACACAGAAGAACTGTACAAAAAAAGATCTTCATGGCCCAGATAATCACAATGGTGTGATCACTCACCTACAACCAGACATCCTGGAATGTGAAGTCAAGCGGGCCTTAGGAAGCATCCCTACGAACAAAGCTAGTGGAGGTGATGGAATTCCAGCTAAGCTATGTAAAATCCTAAAAGATGATGCTGTTGAAGTGCTGCACTCAGTATGCCAGCAAATATGGAAAACTCAGCAGTGGCCACAGGACTGGAAAACGTCAGTTTTCATTCCAATCCCAAAGAAAAGCGATGCCAAAAAACGTTCAAGTTACCACACAATTGCACTCATCTCACATGCTAGCAAAGTAATGCTCAAAATTCTCCAAGCCAGGCCTCAATAGTACGTAAACCAAGAACTTCCAAATGTTCAAGCTGGATTTAGAAAAGGCAGAGGAAATGAAAAGTGAAAGTCAGTCAGTTGTGTCCGACTCTTTGCAACTCCATGCACTGTCCGTGGAATTCTCCAGGCCAGAATACTGGAGTGGGTAGCCTTTCTCTTCTCAGGGGATCTTCCCAACCCAGGGACTGAACCCAGGTTTCCTATATTGCAGGGAGATTCTTTACTAGCTGAGCCACAAGGGAAGCCATCAGGGATCAAATTTTCAACATCTGCTGGATCATAGAAAAATCAAGGGAATTCCAGAAAAACATCTACTTCTGCTTCATTGACTACGCTAAAGCATTTGACTGTGTGGATCACAACAAACTGGAAAATTCTTAAAGAGATGGGAATACCAGACCACCTTACCTGGGTCCTGAGAAATCTGTATGCAGGTCAAGAAACAACAGTTAGAACCAGACATGGAACTACGGACGGGTTCCAAATTGGAAAAGGAGTACGTCAAGGCTGTATATTGTCACCCTGCTTATTTAACTTCTGTGCAGAGTCTATCATGAGACATGCTGGGCTGGATGAAGCACAAGCTGGAATCCAGATTGCTGGGAGAAATATCAATAACCTCAGATATGCAGATGACACCACCTTTATGGCAGAAAGCAAAGAGGAACTAAAGAGTCTCTTAATGAAGGTGAAAGAAGAGAGTGAAAAAGCTGGCTTAAAAATCAATATTCAAAAAATGAATATCATGACATCTGGTCCCATCACTTCATGGCAAACAGATGGGGAACAATGGACATAGTGACAGACTTTTTTTCCTTGGGCTCCAAAATCACTGCAGATGGTGACTGCAACCATGAAATTAAAAGATGGTTGCTTCTTGGAGGAAAAGCTATGACAAACCTAGACAGTGTATTAAAAAGCAGAGACATTGCTTTGCCAATGAAGGTCCATCTAGTCAAGGCTATGGTTTTTCCAGTAGTTATGTAAGGATGTGACAGACCGTAAAGAAGGCTGAACACTGAAGAAATGATGCTTTTAAACTGTGATATTGGAGAAATCTCTTGAGAGTCCCTTGGACAGCAAGGAGATCAAACCAGTCCATCCTAAAGGAAATCAATCCTGAATATTCATTAGAAGGACTGATGCTTAAAAGCTGAAGCTTCAATTCTTTGGCCACCTGAAACGAACAGCCGACTCATTAGAAAAGACCCTGATGCTGGGAAAGATTGAAGGTAGGAAGAGAAGGGGTTGACAGAGGGTGAGATGGTTGGATGACATCACTGACTCAAGGGACATGAGTCTGAGCAAGCTCCAGGAGATGGTGAAGGACAGGGAAGCCTGGAGTGCTGCAGTCCACGGTGTTCGAAGAGTTGGACACGACTGAGCGACTGAACAACAACAACTTCTTGAGACAAACAAGCTTTTAGCAAGAAGTGATGTAGACAGTTAAAAAAAAATCCACAGGTCAAGTTTCTTCTCTCCTGGTTCCTGTTTCTGTAGCAATTCCAATGAAGCATGTTAGATAACACTGCATACCTCTTCATAAAGCATTAGAAACTGCCATCCAGTTACTGAGTTGGCAGTTTGCCCATGGGACACAGACCACAGTGCCTCACAGCTATAGGAATTCAGTGCTACCTTATTTGATAATGTGTTTGTGATGAAAATCTTGAATTGCAACTCAATCCCCAAATTCCTTCTAGGGTTCTTTCCTGTATGATACAGCCTGCAAGCTCTTTCACTAACTAATTCTCAGAATCCCTTACAAGCTCTTGTTCTAGGTACAGATTAAATTACATAAATTCCATGTACTAGGTTTGGATTTCAAAGTAGAAGTTCACTGGAGGGCATCTTCCTGCATCGTCAGCTGTTGAATTTTGCCACAGCCATGGTCTGATGTCCTATCCCCAGCTTTGCCGATGTCACGGAGGCAGTTAGAACCACTTTCTGATCCCTGGATTGCAGCAGTGATGATTCCATGGCAACCTGCTCATCCCTCTTATTGTATCCTAGGAGAAGCTCTCCTGAAGGGACAAGTTGAACAGTGTCACCATGGGCGTTATTTCTAGAGACATGGTCCAGAGCTTGTTTGTCCAACCTTCAGTTATTTCCTGAATCAAATATTATCTTCTGCTTTAACAGAGTAGTTTCTGTTTACTCCAACTGAACCCTGACTGATACCATTTCTGTTCTTATAATTTCATTTAAAATGTGTTACTACTATGGGAAAAATGTACTACTATTTTAAGATGTAATATACATTTCTTTCCATCTCTAGCAAACAAATATCACTCTATAATTTTTAAGTATACATAAAGTATATACATTGATTGTTTATACATTTGGGCAAAGTGATAGCTTTAGTTTGCAATTATACCCACAAAATCACACTCATGAGTATGATATACATATTTTAAAATTATTACATGAAAATATAATAGAACAGTTCTAGGAAGATTAAAAACAGGGAAAAACTAAATTCTGATGTGCATTTCTGAGGATGATATTCACTGATAGATGAATGATAGACAATGCTAACCAGAGAAGCATATACAGGAATGGTTAGGAGAGCAGGAAAGCTACATCAGATGACTTTAGTTCAAACATTTGCTCCGCTTGCCAGAAGCATGTGTTTGGGTAAGCTTTTTACTCTCTTGAAGCCTCCGTTTTCTCATCTATAAAATGGGGTGGGGGTAATCCTAGCACCCAACTCATACAGTTGTTATGCAAATGAGAGAATATATATAAAATTCTTAGCATAATGTCTTAGCATGCGTAGCTCAATAAATGTTACCTATCATACAAATAAAATTTTTTTTTGCATGATTTACTTAGAAAATACAAGGCTATTGGGACAAGGATTCTAAGAGTTTCTGGCAAAGATACTGTACTTATTCAGTTCAGTTCAGTTCAGTTCATTCGCTCAGTCATGTCTGACTCTTCGCGACCCCATGAATCATAGCACGCCAGGCCTCCCTGTTCATCACCATGTCCCGGAGTTCACTCAGACTCATGTCCATCGAGTCCGTGATGCCATCCAGCCATCTCATCCTCTGTTGTCCCCTTCTCCTCCTGCCCCCAATCCCTCCCAGCATCAGAATCTTTTCCAGTGAGTCAACTCTTCGCATGAGGTGGCCGAAGTACTGGAGTTTCAGCTTTAGCATCATTGCTTCCAAAGAAATCCCAGGGCTGATCTTTTTTAGAATGGACTGGTTGGATCTCCTTGCAGTCCAAGGGACTCTCAAGAGTCTTCTCCAACACCACAGTCCAAAAGCATCAATTCTTTGGCACTGAGCTTTCTTCACAGTCCAACTCTCACATCCATACATGACCACAGGAAAAACCATAGCCTTGACTAGACGGACCTTAGTCAGCAAAGTAATGTCTCTGCTTTTGAATATACTATCTGGTTGGTCATAACTTTTCTTCCAAGGAGTAAGCGTCTTTTGATTTCATGGCTGCAGTCACCATCTGCAGTGTTTTAGCTATTTCTATACATCATTCTATATTCTCTGTGATGTGTTGGCTACCTTCTTCAAAGAATCATCCAAAATCCCCGAGGAAATACTCCATGATGAGAGAAGCGAGCTTTAAACGGCTTTGAAACTTGCTAATACTTGCTGACTCTGTACAAGTTGCACTTGAAATCTGACTAGTGTTGAGCCAACTTTGGGCTTTCATTAAATTTTGGCTTATTGGTTTGGGGGTTGGTGGACATTAGCAGCCAATGGCACCCCACTCCAGTACTCTTGCCTGGAAAATTCCATGGATAGAGGAGCCTGGTGGGCTGCAGTCCATGGGGTCGCTGTGAGTCAGACACAACTGAGTGACTTCACTTTCACTTTTCAGTTTCACGCATTGAAGGAAATGGCAACCCACTCCAGTGTTCTTGCCTGGAAAATCCCAGGGATGCAGAAGCCTAGTGGGCTGTTGTCTATGGGGTCGCACACAGTCGGACACGACTGAAGCGACTTAGCAGCAGCAGCAGCAAGTCCAAGCATCAGTGCGTGGTGGAATGTGGAAACCTAGATTCTGTCTTAAGTGTGCTCAATGATGCCTTCATCCCAAGATGAGCATGTTTGTCATTAAAATGACAAATTACTACTAAGAAACTGAAGGGCTTGGAGAAAACTTTGGGCTGCCGGGGAATCAGGTGCCCAGGGAGCAAGGGAGCAGGGCCACGGAGCAAGCAAGACCATGTGCCACAACTGTTGAGCCCTCGCACTAGAGCCTGTGAGCTGAAACTACAGAGCCCACTCGCTGCAACCGCTGAAGCCCATGCGCCCTAGAGCCTGTGCCCTAAGACGAGAGAAACCACAGCAATGAAAGAACGCACGCTGCAATGAAGAGTAGTGCCTGCTTGTCACAACCAGAAACAAGCCTAGGCAGCAATGGAGACCTAGCACAGCCAAAAATAGGTAAATAAATACTTTAAAAAAGAAAATCTACCAATATAAATCATCATGTTAGTAGTTTTAAATTGAAAAGCATATACCTACTTGTAAATACTGAAAATGCATTTAATAAATTTAAAAATGCGTAACGAAGAGACGGAGTTGAGATGCTCATGTTATACTCTTTGTGTGTGTGCATCTGTGTGCTCAGTACAGTCTGATTGTTTGCGACCCTGTGGACTGTAGCTGGCCAGGCTTCTTCGTCCATGGGATTATCCAGCTAAGAATGCTGAAGTGGGTTGCTGTTTCCTCCCCCAGGGGATCTTCCTGACCCAAGGATGGAACCCAAGTGTCCTGTGGCTCCTGCATTGGCAGTAGGATTCTTTACCACTGAGCCACCTGGGAAGCCCCAACACTATTTGGGACTGTCAAATACCATTATATAGCAGAAATCAAGGACTAGCAGGTTTAGGGGATGAGAACAGGAAATCTACCTTTTAAACAAGCCTTCCAGCTGTCACTACAACTAGGGTCCTAGGATCACTACAACTTGAAAACCATTGGACTTGTATATGTTTTTTTTTTTACATCTGACTACAGATACAATTCAGTTAGTTAAGGGATCCTAAATTGTTTTGTCCAGCAATTGTCTTTAAAAAATATTTTTTCATTATAAGAAGAATGTATTTTATCACAGAATATTTATAATATGCAGAAAAGTAGAAAAAAGTAATTTATACTACTCAAACATATCTACATTGGTTTTTAAACACATATTTTTATGTGTTTTTAAACACACATTTACATGACTATTACTCATACTGTCTCAACAAATATATCTTTTTTCAACTTAACATCTTAGCAAACATTCTCCAGTGTTATTAAAATTATTTTAAAGCATTGTTTGCATTTTAACCTGCATTTCTTATGATAAAATTAATACCTGTTTATTATAAAAGATTAAAATATACAAAGAAAAAAAGAATAAAATCCATAATCTTACTACCCTAA
>SJYQ01006240.1:58326-72617 GCA_006410935.1 Redunca redunca | reverse complement strand
ATAGATGTTTTTCTGGAATTCTCTTGCTTTTTCCATGATCCAGCAGATGTTGGCAATTTGATCTCTGGTTCCTCTGCCTTTTCTAAAACCAGCTTGAATATCTGGAAGTTCACGGTTCATGTATTGTTGAAGCCTGGCTTGGAGAATTTTGAGCATTACTTTGCTAGCATGTGAGATGAGTGCAATTGTGTGGTAGTTTGAGCATTCTTTGACATTGCCTTTCTTTGGGATTGGAATGAAAACTGACCTTTTCCAGTCCTGTGGCCACTGCTGAGTTTTCCAAATGTGCTGGCATATTGAGTGCAGCACTTTCACAGCATCATCTTTTAGGATTTGAAATAGCTCAGCTGGAATTCCATCACCTCCACTAGCTTTGTTTGTAGTGATGCTTCCTAAGGCCCACTTGTCTTTACATTCCAGGATGGCTGGCTCTAGGTGAGTGATCACACCATCATGATTATCTGGGTCATGAAGATCTTTTTTGTATAGTTCTTCTGTGTATTCTTGTCACTCTTCTTAATATCTTCTGCTCCTGTTAGGTCCATACCATTTCTGTCCTTTATTGAACCCATCTTTGCATGAAAATTTCCCCTGGGATCTCTAATTTTCTTGAAGAGATCTCTAGTCTTTCCCATCCTATTGTTTTCCTCTATTTCTTTGCATTGATCGCTGAGAAAGGTTTTCTTACCTCTCCTTGCTATTCTTTGGAACTCTGCACTCAAATGGGTATATCTTTCCTTTTCTCCTTTGCTTTTTGCTTCTCTTCTTTCACAGCTATTTGTAGGGCCTCCTCAGACAGCCATTTTGCTTTTTTGCATTTCTTTTTCTTGGGGACGGTCTGACACCATAAATAATTATAATTTTTTCAATGAGGACTTACTTTTAAGATCTAGTCTTTTATCAACTTTCAAATATGCAATGTAGTATTATTAATGATAGCTTACAGTGAACAGTGTTGGATTCTTGATCTCTGAAGAAGATTTAAGTTTGGGACCAGGGACCAGGCTTGATCACTCAAGAGCTTTTGTGTAGCAGAGTTTTATTAAAGCATGAAAAGGGACAGAGAAAGCTTCTGACACAAACATCAGAAGGGGGACAGAGAGTGCCCCCCTGATAGTCTTTAGCAAGGGAGTTATATATTTTTTAATTAGTTATTACAATAAATTGAAAGAATGTCTCAATATTGTAAAGATCTTACTAGACCCACTCTTATAATTTACATTTTAAGATAACAGAATTAGCCAGAAGGTTTTCAGGAAGGAGAAACTGTCCTGAAGTTTACTCAACCAACTCCTGAAGTTTACTCAAACTCATATCCATTGAGTCGGTGATGCCATCCAAACATCTCATCCTCTGTTATAATCATCACTTTAAAGAAAAAAACGTTTTATGTGACTAAGACTAAGGAATGTATAGAAAAAGAAGATGTTTGTCCTCTCCTCCTCCTTGAGAATTCCAGACCCCTATGGGGTGGAGATCAGCCCTGGGTGTTCTTTGGAAGGAATGATGCTAAAGCTGAAACTCCAGTACTTTGGCCACCTCATGAGAAGAGCTGACTCAGTGGAAAAGACTCTGATGCTGGGAGGGATTGGGGGCAGGAGGAAAGGGGGACGACAGAAGATGAGATGGCTGGATGGCATCACTGACTCGATGGACGTGAGTTTGAGTGAACTCCGGGAGATGGTGATGGACGGGGAGGCCTGGCTTGCTGTGATTTATGGGGTCACAAAGAGTCAGACACGACTGAGTGACTGAACTGAACTGATGGGGCTTCCCTGATGGCTCAGAGGTTAAAGCATCTGCCTCCAGTGCGGGATACCCAGGTTTGATTCCTGGGTTGAGAAGATCACCTGGAGAAGGAAATGGCAACCCACTCCGGTATTCTTGCATGGAGAATCCTATGGACAGAGGAGCCTGGTAGGCTACAGTCCATGGGGTCACAAAGAGTTGGACACAACTGAGCGACTTCACTCACTCACATCTCCTCCTTGAGGGCCCAAGACCCAAGACTGGAAGCGTGTATCTTTTAAGCTTCTTCTCCTATTTCACTCATTCCCTACCCCCTGCCTCTGGCAACATGCTCTGAACCTACGAGCCTGGGTTTTGCTTTGTTCTTTTTAGATTCCACATATAATAAGATCATATGGTATCTGTCAGTCTTTGTCTACCTCATTCCAGTTACATAATACTCTTGAGATCCATTTATGTTGTCATAGTGCCAGAACTTCATTCTTTTTCATTACTGAAAAATATTCCATTGTATATACATATTACATTTTCTATATCTACTCATCCATTGATTGACAACACAGAGTATTTCCATATCTTGGCAATTGTAAATAATGCTGCAATGAGAAGAGGGGTGCGTATATCTTTTCAAGGTATTGTTTCTGTTTTCTTTGGACAAATACTCAGAAGTAGAATTGCTGAATCATATGATATTCCTATTTTTAGTTTTTTGAAGAAACTTCATATTTTCCACAGTGCCTGCACCAATTACATTCTCACTAACAGTACCCAAGTGTTCCTTTTCTTCCATATCCTCACCAATACTTGTCCTTTTGGGGTTTTTTGGTAATAGACATTCTAACAGGTGTGAGGTGATATTTCATTGTGGTTTTGATTTACATTTCCTTGCTAATTAGTAATACTGAGTATCTTTTCATGTGTCTGTTGGCCAACTGTGTGTCTCCTCTAGAAAGATGTCCATTCAGATCTTTTGTCCATTTAAATAATTAATTAATTAACTAATTATTTAGTTCATCAACCAGGGATCAAATCTGTGCCATCCTGCAGAAGAATCACAGTCTTAACCACTGGACTGCCAGGGAAGTCCCTGCCCATTTTTAAATTATATTCTTTGCTGTTTTGAGGTTGAGTTGATTGAATTCTTTACATATTTTGGATATTAACCCTTAATTAGGTATATGATTTGCAAATATTTTCTTTCATTCAGTAGGCTAACTTCATTTTATTGATGCTTTCCTTTGTTAAGCTTTTTAGTTTGATGTAGTCTCAACTGCTGATTTTTTTGTCTTGTTGCCTGATATCACTGAGGTTACTCCCTATGTTTTCTTCTAGGAGTTTTATGGTTTCAGGTCTTTCTTTCAACTCTTTAATCCATTTTCAGTAATTTTTGCGTATGGTGTAAAAGTGCAGTCCAGTTTCATTCTTTTGCTTGTGCAGGTTTCCCAACATCATTTGTTGACTACTGTCCTTTCTCCATTATCTGTTCATGGCTCCTCTGTTGTAAAGTAATTGATCACTTACGTGTGGGTTTATTTAGGGACTTTCTAATCTATTCCATTAGTCCATGTGTCTGCTTTTATACTAATACCATAGTGTTTTGATCATTGTAGATTAGGTCTGCTCCCACTCTTTCTCTTCTCGTCCACTGATGAAGACTAAACTACGATATACCATCCAGTCGAGGATGCATATGCATATGTTCGAAGTAGAAAGTAAAGGAAGGAAACGGTAGTCACAAAATGTAGGAAAGTGAAGGTGGGGTTTCAAATTAGGAGGTGCACACAGCTAGCTTCTGGGGTGTTGCCAACATTTTATTTCCTGACCTGGGAGAGATTACACAGGGGTTCACCTTATAATAATTCTTTAAGCTGCACCAATATGTTTTACTTGATTTTTCTATAAAGATGATAAGTCTCACAATGTAAGAGTGTTTTAGAAATTCTTATTATACTCAGAGTACCTTTCAAGCATGTGTGTAGAGAGGTTTACAAATAGCCAGATTTGGATGCTTATACTTGTAAAGTTCAGATATCATTGATATGAACATTATTTTGGCATAGTTCACAGCTCATGGAAGCAGGCCTGTCAGGATGTTTGTTTCAAACCTTCTCTCCTGTAACATGTTCAGACTTTCAGGTAAGGCCTCCAGATGTCCTTCACATCCCTCCCTCCCACTCTTCTCAGCATCCGCATTCCTGCTGAGGTCAGCACAGCCTGTGCCTGGCTCCCCATCTGGGTAGCTTCAGTAGCTCTCCCTCATCCATCTTGACCTTTGCTATCAATCGAAATGCTATGAGTACTGCTGGCTGTTAAGCTGTGAAGCTATCTATCATCACCTAGCATTCCTCACACACAGCTTCTGATCCAGTACGCCCCCTTATCAACTACTGCCAGGGACTCTCACTGCCCTCTGAACAACGTCCAATTCTCCATAGGCCAGCAACTCCCAGCTCCAGTCTGCCTTTTGTCTCCTGCGGTTGACTTCCTAGTCAGGCCCTACAATGAAGGCAGCTGCACTTTGTGCTTTTCCTCATATGGACAACATTTTTCAGCCTCTATGATTTTATTCTTCCATCTCAACATTCCAAATAGCCCAGTCTTCCAGACCTACTTCACACACTCTCTTCCTCACAAAGCCACCCTCACCTCTGCGCTGCTGCTCTCACGGCCTATGCTCTTCTCCCTCAGTGTGGTCAGTTTGCCATCCATCTGGTTGTCCCCATTCCCACCTTTCTGATGCCCCATGTCCTTTTCTGCTTAGAGTCCCTTCTGGGATTTCCCATGACCTCCTCCATCTGGAGTCGGGGCCCTCAGACCCCCTCCCGTCCCGCTTAGGTCGCTCCTATGTGTGGACCCTCTGCTCTGACCAGAATCACCTATTCTCTAGTCTTGAGACACTTGGTGGGACCCATGCTGCACCTTCAGTCCATTCCCTCCCTCCAGCCTAATGGCCTTCTCCTTTATTTAGTCTAGTTTAGTTTAGTCACTCAGTCGTGTCCAACTCTGCTACCCCATGGACTATAGCCTACCAGGCTCCTCTGTCCATGGAATTTTCCAGGCAAGAGTACTGAAGTGGGTTGCCATTTCCTTCTCCAGAGTATCTTCCTGACCCAGGGATGGAACCTGAGTCTCCCACATTGTAGGCAAACGCTTTACCGTCTGAGCCACCAGGCTTGTTCAAACTCAGCTCATCCTTCAACACTAAGTTTAGATCGCACCTCTCCTCTGTGAAATGTTTCCTCATTACTCTGATTAAACTTTCTGTTTCCTACCTCCAAACTTTTGTGACATTTAATTTCTATTGACATTTGTTCCATTTATCCTTACATTTTCATTTTGGTACTTTATTATCTAGTTAATTAATTATCAGCTCCTGGAGCTGATGTTCTATTTCTTCAGTTCAGTTCAGTTCGGTTCAGTCGCTCAGTTGTGTCTGACTCTTTGTAACCCCATGAATCACAGCACGCCAGGCCTCCCTGTCTATCACCAACTCCCGGAGTTCACTCACACTCACGTCCATCAAGTCAGTGATGCCATCCAGCCATCTCATCTTCTGTCATCCCCTTCTCCTCCTGCCTCCAATCCCTCCCAGCATTAGGGTCTTTTCTGATGAGTCAATTCTTTGCATGAGGTGGCCAAAGTATTGGTGTTTCAGCTTCAGCATCAGTCCTTCCAATGAACACCAAGGACTGATCTCCTTTAGGATGGACTGGTTGGATCTCCTTGCAGTCCAAGAGACTCTCAAGAGCCTTCTCCAACACCACAGTTCAAAAGCATTAATTCTTCGGCCCTCAGCTTTCTTCACAGTCCAACCCTCACATCCATACATGACCACTGGAAAAACCATAGCCTTGACTAGACAGACCTTTGTTGGCAAAGTAATGTCTCTGCTTTTCAATATGCTTTCTAGGTTGGTCATAACTTTCCTTCCAAGGAGTAAGTGTCTTTTAATTTCATGGCTGCAATCTATTTCTTAGGCTTTCTCTATTTTTAGTATCTCCCATGGTTTTGGGTATTACGTCTCAGCACCTTAAGTTACTTGGTACAGATGTATTGATTGAATGCTAACAAAGTAACTAACTCAGTTCTGAGTAATTTCAGGGTTCCCTGGCTTGGGACCTGTACTTTTACCTCCATCCTATATTTCTTTTCTTGCTTGAAAATGGTGATAATTTTATTCCATAAAGGAATGGATGGGACAAAGCTAAACTGGATATATGCTCTATATTTTTCAGTGTTGTATGTTTTTATTATTGCTTAAAATAAAGTTGCTTCCTAATTCCGATGTAATAGAGGAAGCCAGTATCTCTGGGGTGAAGCTGCATTCCCCAGATAACTTGTGGTAAAAGCTGATAGGGTTTGGATTCAACTAGAGAGCTTAGGGAAAAAGGAAACAACCAACACAGAACTTCACAAAATTCTACTTATGAAAAGCCCTCAGAGTAGAGGGCTGAAACAAGCTCTGTGGCACACAGGGGAAAGGTTTTTGTCGTTTTAGTCACTAAGTTGTGTCTGACTGTTTTGCAATCCCGTGGACTATAGCCTGTCAGGCTCCTCTGTCCATGGGATTCTCCAGGCAAGAATACTGGAAGTGGGTTGCCATTTCCTTCTCCAGGGGATCTTCCTGACCCAGCGATGGGGCCCATATCCTCTGCACTGGCAGGCAGATGCTGTAGCACTGAGCCACCTCGGAAGCCCAATGTAGGGGATTTAGGTGACGCCTTTTCCTTTAGAAGTTGAAGCTGAGGAACGAACCCAGCCTGCGCTGTGTGCACCATCAGACCCCTACACCTATCTCCCCACCGGATATCTTCACTTGGTGGGCCCACCAGCACCTTGAACTCCTGCCCGCTGAATCTGGCTCCTTATTTCTTCTCTGAAACTCTTTATCTGTGATGGTACCGCCTTCTAGAGTTCTCAGGAACCACGGGAGCCAGGGAACCCTCCTGTCATTTTTATCGCTCCTACTGGTTATGCTGACTTTCCTTGTGAAAACCACCGTTGTTTTCCACTCCTACTCTGAGTCCCCTCAGTTCAACCAGTGCAGAGCCTCTTCCTGCTGTGAATTTCCACAATGCCATCTCAGTGATCTTTCTAAACTGCAAACGAGCATCTTTGCCACTGTTTGAAACCTATTTCTCTGTGCTCTCTGTTCTGAACCAGATGTGTCTCCTTGCCTGTCCCCCTGCAGACAAACTCATCCTTGGAAAGCCTGCCTGGCTGTCCATTCTGCTGGGCATCTTTGATTCTCCCGGTGAATTCTCTCTCCCCTCCCTTGTGTAGCTACCCTGTAGGTCCATGCAGCAGTCTCACAGTCACTCTAGTTAGGGTTTCCAATCTGTTTTCTGTACTTGACCACGAGTACCTGGGACGAAGAAGTGACTTACTCATTTTTGTGGCGTGACAGAGTGACCGAATTGTCTTTGTATCACTGTATTCAGCAGGTGTTCCAGCACCTGATAGCAGATGCTCAGTTAATGTCTGTTGACTTGACCATGCGAGTAAATCATCACAGGCTAGTGATCCAGCCAAAAGACAGGATATGGTGTCTTCTCATTTCAGCAGGTATCTTGGAGCCTCCAAACAACTAGCAGCCGCTGCATGGCTTTGCTCCGCTCTGTTACTCTGTGCGTCTGACAGGGCAGTCCTTCTCCTCTTGTGCTCCGTCTCCTTCCCCTCAGCCACCCCTCTGCATTAAGAAGCAAGTGTTCCCTACCCTCTGCATGGTGCAGTGGAAGGGTCACTGCATTTGGATTAAGTCGACCCAGGAACTCATCCTGGTGCCTCTGTGTGACCTTGGACAGGTCAAGCATTTTTTCTCAGTCTCAGGTCTTCCTACCGCACAATGGCAGGGCCAGTGAAGTTTGACCACAATGAGAAGTTTTAGAAGTGCTCACGAGTAGAGAGCACTTCTTTGACTTGTAGAGCACAACAAACTGTGGAAAAATTCTTCAAGAGATGGGCATACCAGACCACCTTTCCCGCCTCTTGAGAAATCTGTATGCAGGTCAAGAAGTAACAGTTAGAACTGGACATGGAACAACGGACTATTTCCAAACTGGGAAAGGAGTACGTCAAAGCTGTATATTGTCACCCTGCTGCTTTAACTTCTATGCAGAGTACATCATGAGAAATGCTGGACTGGATGAAGCACAAGCTGGAATCAAGATTGCTGGGAGAAATATCAATAACCTCAGATACGCTAATGATAACCACCCTTATGGCAGAAAGTGAAGAGGAACTAAAGAGCCTCTTGATGAAAGTGAAAGAGGAGAGTGAAAAAGTTGGCTTAAAAACTCAGCATTCAAAAATGAAGATCATGGCATCCCATCACTTCATGGCAAATAGATGGGGAAACAGTGGAAGCAGTGACAGACTTTATTTTCCTGAGCTCCAAAATCACTGCAGATGGTGACTACAGCCATGAAATTAAAAGATGCTTACTCCTTGAAAGAAAGCTATGACCAACCTAGATAGCATATTAAAAAGCAGACACATTACTTTACCGACAAAGGTCCATCTAGTCAAAGCTATGGCTTTTCCAGTGGTCATGTATGGATGTGAGAGTCAGACTATAAAGAAAGCTGAGGGCCGAAGAATTAATGCTTTTGAACTGTGGTGTTGGAGAAGACACGAGAGTCCCTTGACTGCAAAGAGATCCAACCAGTCCATGCTAAAGGAAATCAGTCCTGAATAGTCATTGGAAGGAGTAATGTTGAAGCTGAAACTCCAATGCTTTGGCCACCTGATGCAAAGAGCCTACTCATTTGAAAAGACCCTGATGCTGGAAAAGATTGAAGGCGAGAGGAGAAGGGGACGACAGAGGGTGAGATGGTTGGATGACATCACAGACTCAATGGATATGAATTTGAGCAGGCTCTGGGAGTTGGTGGTGGACAGGGAAGCCTGGTATGCTGCAGTCCATGGGGTCACAAAGAGTTGGACATGACTGAGCGACTGATCTGAACTGAAGGGAAGAGAGAAGCAGCTAGAACTGGGGCCTAGATCCTGCCTTCAAGCTCTGTCTTGATGTGTTTTTATTTGCTCATATATATTAGTAATATTTAGTTTGAACAAAGTGTTCCTCAGTCAAAGCATGTTTGAAAATCCCTGGTGTAGATTAATTTAAAATCCTTTTCCTCCTTCTATTATCCAGACTTCTTCATTTGCTAATAAGAGAAAGGCCATCCTAGTCTTCTGAAAAGGATTACTATTGGCGAGGAAGATTTCTCCCTTTGTAGTTTTCTTAAAATTGAAAACTAGTCATAAGTCCAGCTGGTTATCTGAACTGACATGATTTATACAATCCTGACTTGTTTGTATGTTTATTGTCTTTCCAACCTTCGTTCTCAGTTCATGCTGAGATTTGCCAGTTGACTATAAAACACATCTCTGTGGTGAGGTCACCCTGGAGATTAGCTTTCTGCTCTAAGAGATCAGAGGCAGGCCCAAACTTGCTTTCCTGTGAGTTGAGTCGAAAGAGAAGCATTCGACATTGGCAGAATTCATTTTAACATTCAGCATTTAAAACACATTTATTAAAAAATATTGAGATGCAAATTAAAATTCAATGCATTCAAGTATAAAATAAAAAAGGCTTTTGCTGGATACCTACTGTATGGAAGGTGTGCTGGGGGAGATGTGGGGAGTAAAAACAGTAATGTCTTCTCTCAGGGAGTCTATAGACCAGAAATTGCCAAGAAATAATTCAATTAACCTAAAGATTTGAGGTTCATGTTTGTTTCCTACTGAAAATTAAAAGAGAACTTGTGAGCTATTGTGACCTTGTTGGTATGCCTTAAGTTCAGACTTGCTGTGGGGATCAGAACCTGAATTTTCTGTTTGTTCATTAATGGTTCAAGGGACGGAAGGCATGTTACAAATTCTGTGATAACTGTTACTCAGTGACTGACCTGCTGTTTGTTTCATTTTTTTAAAAGAAGCACACTCACCAGAGAAAGTGCGGACTTTTGCCTCCACATTTTTCCACGTGAAGTCACTCAGTCTGGAACACTCTTCTCCTTATCCTCAGATCTCCGTCCTATGGTTTAAGTCTCTCCCAGGCAGCACTAGTGGCAGTGAACCCACCTGCCAGTGCAGGAGACACAGGAGTTCTATCCCTGCCCTTTGGGTTCTCTCCCTGGGTTGAGGAGATCCCCTGGAGAAGGAAACGGCAATCCACTCCGGTACTCTTGCCTGGAGAATCCCATGGACAGAGGAGCCTGGTGGGCGACAGTCAGTGGGGCTGCAAAGAGTGGCAGATGGCAGCACGCAGCAGCACATCCTTTGGGGAGCCATCCCAGGTTCGGGTTTATGCACCCTTTTGGTGTGCTCCAAAATAATCTTATACTTACCCTTGATATAGAGAGCACTTGTATTTGACTGTAGCAGTCTATTCCATTATCACTACAGTCTGTAACATTAACTTCTTTGTAGGACTTACTGGGTACTAAGCGTAAACACACTTAACAATGTACGAATTCACTTAATCTTCTCATCACTATGAGGTAGGTGACCATCATCACCACTGTACACATGGCAAAACCAAGATACACAGGGGCTAAGTGACTTGCCCAGGGCAACAGTAGCTAGTACACGGCAGAGCTGGGATTCTAATCCAGGCAGTCTAGCTCGAGTCTATATTCCTAAGCATGATGCCAGGACAGTCTTGCTTGCAGGTATAGCCCAGGGGCGCAGCAATTTGCTTGGCACGTAGAAGACATTAAGGCACTTCCTGCTTGGTGGCCTGGTCACTGAGAGCACTAACATGAGGGTGGGGCAGAGATTTCAGGAATGCTATAGACCCAGGGCTGAGGGTGTGATGAAGAGGGAGCAACTCCTGCTATCTGGGAGCTGAGGATTGACCATGCAGGCTCAACATTCTCCCACAAGGAGCCAGCTGGGCTCTGCCAGGCAGCGATTGCCCTTTCTGGTTTGTTCAGACAACCTGGAACTGTCTTGTTCTGAACGTTGAGCTAGTTACCAGATGACTTTAATTTCAAGAGAAATATTATATATTAGATTTGTAGAAATCATTAAAAAACAAATATACTACCATATGTAAAATAGATACCCAATGGACAATTGTTGTATGACTCAGGGAACTCAAACCGGAGCTCTGGAAGGGTGGGGTGGGTTGGGAGGTGGGAGGGAGGTTCACGAGGGAGGGGATGTAGGTACACTTAAGACTGATTCATGTTGATGTATGGCAGAAACCAACACAATATTGTAAAGCAATCATCCTTCAATTAAAATGGACAACCAACAATAAAACATTTTCTCTCAATGCCAAAAGCAAAAAAAAAAAAGTCAAACTTGCAGGAACCATCTGCACTGCAGAATTTCCAAAACACACAAAAAAGAGCAATTTTCTTTTTAGAAGGATATTGAGCCTAAACAGCTTGTGTGGTGGGAGTTATACTGACCCTCTGCTGTTCACAGAGCCGCAGGTATGCAGAGGGAACAGGGTGTCAGCATGGGTTGGCTGAGGGGAAGACTTGAGAGGACCATCCCTGCCTGCTCATAACTCTCTCATCCTGAGTGCTAGCTGCTAAAATTAACAGGTGCTTTAACAGCACTCATTTATACAAGTTCAGGTATGTTTTAAATTAGAGATTAGATATATTAGAGCAGGAATGTGAAAAAATTTTGCCACAGCAAAGTCTATGCTTGGTCTTGCCCCCGCTTCCTGTTCCACCAGACTCTTTCCCAGCACGTGGGTGCCTGGCCTCTTGCCTGGGACCTCTCCAAATCCTCCCCCTTCCACTGAACCTTCCTGAGTAACTGCACTGCTCATTAATCTCTCAGTTGTTGGAAATGCTACATTTGTGGTTGGTAGTAAAAAGGTAAAGGCAGTATTACCTGACGCTCTCCCACATCAGGCTGTGGGCCTTAGGATCTGCTTCTGCCAGCTTTTTGAGCATGCCACTGACCCCTCTGAGCCTTCACACTAATGATAGCTCCTGAAGTATGGGGTGACTAGGAGGATTAATTAATTAACATCTCACACCACAGAGATGTGGTGTGAGGCATGTACCACCCCCTCATGGGCCAGTCCTGTACCCCATCGGCCTCTCTTTGTCTCTGGGTCCTGTTTGGTCCTGGTGGTGTCCCAGAAATGACTTGGTGTTGGAGGTGGTCCCATCACCCACCGCACCGCAGACACAGGAGCAGGGAAGGTGAACAGGGACTGAAGCTACAAATCTAGTGTCTTTGTCCCTCTACGCAGGAAAGATCCCTTCTGGGCTACAGAACGGAATGTGCCAGAGCAGCTTAATCACTGGCTTATTTATTAACCAGCTCAGGGAGAGTTTGGCTGAGGAAGCTAACATAGATTTGGGGCATTAGTCTTTATTAACTCTATTGCCTGTCTCATTTTGAGCCTTTGGTTTGACTGGGAAAAAAAAAAAAAAAAAAAGGACAGAAAGAAAGGAAAAAAAAAAAGAAATTGAAGCTAACCCAAAGAGACAAAAAGGTTTATTGCCCCAGAGCTGGCAGAGACACCTGGGGGCCTGCTTCTCAGTTCCAGGTGCCATCTGTTATCATGTATCCTGAATATGCGCCCTACTTCCAGGTGGTTACCCCTCTACAAAGCAGGCTGAGAGGATTTTTCATGAGATTAAAAAGTAACTATGCGGAAGGTCCCAGTGTGAGTACAGAAAACCTCACTGGGGAGGAGGCACCATAGCCTCCAAGTCAGAAACTTGACTTTGAGCATCCTGACCTCAGTGCTGTGCTGCCAGGGCAGAAAGAGATAGCAGATCTGAGCTGTGGGGATTCCTGGGGTTTGGGTCTGCCGAGAGGGTCAGAAATAGGCTGGGTCTTTGGCTGTGGGTTTCCATTTCTACCCTTCTCAGTTGTTTAATCAAAAGTGGCTGGAACTGTGGGGTGGTGAGGTGGCATGAAGAGACCTGACTTATGGGCTGTGGGATCAGGATTCAGTTCTGACCATGACTCATAGGGAAATTTGATGCAGGATGCAGGATACTTGGGACTGGTGCAAGGAGAGGACCCAGAGGGATGGTATGGGGTGGGAGATGGGAGGGGATTCATGTTTGGGAACGCATGTACACTCGTGGTGAATTAATGTCAATGTTTGGCAAAACCAATACAGTAATGTAAAGTAAACTAAAGTAAAAATAAAAATTATAAAAAAAAAACAAAAAAACAAAAAACAAACAAAAAACACCCCATTGCTCTTGGCAGACGTTTCCAGGCTGTTAAGATGCTGACATTTGCTCAGCATCTAGATGGGCCTTGTGCTGCGTGGTTGATAGATGCCGCTTCATTTGATTCTCATAACAACTCTGCCTTGCAAGCCTCCCAGGTAGGCCTTCTGTCTGCACTCTGCAGATTCAAAACTGAGTGGCAGAGAGGTGGGTAACCGGCCCAAAGTGAAATCATTAGAAAGAGGCAGAATTGAGAGGGGAAGCCAGGTCTGACTGATGCCCAAGCCTGAGCATGTAGCAGAATAGAAGAAAAACATCACCGAATTTTCCTGTCCCCCAGTTCAGTGAAGTCAGTGGGAATAGATGTGTTCCACTGTACCTTATAGCACTTCTCAGGTGGCACTAGTGGTAAAGAACCCACCTGCCAATGCAGGAGACATAAAAGACTCAAGTTCTATCCCTGGGCCAGGAAAATCCCCTGGAGGAGGGCATGGCAACCCATTCCAATATTCTTCCCTGGAAAATCTCATGGATAGAGGAGCCTGGCAGCTACAGTCAATAGGGTTGCAAAGAGTCGGACATAACTGAGTCGACTTAGGACACGCACACTCTACCTTGTAACATAGTCAGTAGCTTCCCACGTCTAGCACCTTGGAAACAGGGTGTGGATTTGGCTCTGGAGTTGCCTCAAAGAGGGAGGCTCAGGCTGGTGACAGAGCCCAGCACTGTGGGGCCAGTGACTGCCTGGTCTTGGGAGAAATAAAGTCCAAGTAAAACTTATACCCTGGGAAATGGGGTGCAAGGAGGCCTGTGTCCTTCCCCTCAAAGGAAAGGTGCCAGTCCAGTCTAGATTCGCCTGTTTGTACAAAGCACCAGCTGCAAAGGCCTTGGCAAGGGTCTTGCCCCGTGACCCAGACTGAATGTCTGCTGTGAGGAGCATTTGTACAAGGCAGGAAGGTTTGGGTTGGTCTGTATCCAAGGCTGAGGTCAGGTTGGGTGGAGCCCAATTGATGTGCCTTTCAGATCGATCAGCTCTTCTCCTTCCACCCCCAGGGTTTAGCTAGTACCTGACCCAGCCTTTACTTCACAGACCCTGGGGCAGACATAGGGGCTGCCAGGCCTGAGAGGTGAAGGCATGTGCCCACAGTCACAGAGAACTCCAGTCCCATGGTGCTTTTCTCTGCCTTGCCAGGCCTGAGACTCCCACTTGTTCATGGTAAATTGACATACCAAGAACTTTGTGTGGGAGGCCTGCAGTCCCACGTACCTCTGTGAGCATTTTAAAAAATTTATCTATTTGTAATTGAAGGATAATTGCTTTACATTATGGTGATGGTTTCTGACATACGTCAACATGAATCAGCCATAGGTATA